>OX578139.1:55229545-55829545 GCA_951213105.1 Amaurobius ferox | reverse complement strand
TTTTTATTAGTTTATTCTGACACTTTTATACACTCCTTTTTTGTCAATTATGTGTATTATCAATCTACTGTTGCCAAACTTAGTTCTCCAACATCTTTGTAACCTGGGTGTAATCGCCTGTAACTGTTTCTCCTTTTTTTTGTTAAGTTTAATAAATATCTTTTTTTACATTTTTAAATTTTCTCTTTATTTGTGAAGTGGTTGATTTTAATGACTTAATTTTTAGTTTTCAGCTTAACGATCACGGCCTAACTTTTACTAATCCTTAAAGTTTGTATTTGTAATTTTCACAATATGCTGATGTCGAAAAAGGCACAGCATATTAACTGGTGCCTTAAGACCAGTCTTTGGAGAACTCTGTTTGGTTATTACATGTTTGATTATTGCATGATGTAAAGATTTCCTTTTTAAAAATTTGTTTTATATGTGTTATATTTTGGTGGGAGAGAGAGTTCCAGTCTGGGAGTATGTTTTAAAATTTTTGGGAACCTTTACCTGACCACATCACTTTTAGTTTGATATTTTAATTTTTCTGTAAAATGTTTCCTGTAAGTGGTGCAGCTGAGGGTAATACTCCTTTAATTGGTAATAAGGAAACCACCCGTAGAAACATAATGAGTACTCCAAATCCTTTCCAAAATGGGGAAGATCAGATAAATAGAGAGCAAGGTAGTGGGAATGAGCTTGTTTTTACTAGTATGGCAGAAAATAGCAGGGAGAATCAGGACCCTCCCACTTTATCTAATGAAATGTATCCACACATTAGTGGTCAAAATTCTCCCCACTCAGGTGGAAGTCAAATCTTACAGTATGTCGCACAGACAGCCCCTTTAGGTGGATTTCTGGACAGTATTCCAGTTTTTTGTGGAACAGAAAGAGACTCCTCACTTGAGGATTTCTTATCCACTATAGAGATGATCGCAACTTATGCAAATTGGGGAGAAGGGGATAAGCTCTTAGCTATCAAGTTGAAACTAGGAGGGGAGGCGGCACGTCTAATAAGAGACAATCCAACCTTAAAAGTCGAAAGAAATTTGAATGTCATTATTAAAGCTCTCCGTGACAGATTTTCATCGCCGGAGTATGCACATAAGCATTTGAGGTCCCTTCTTCAGAGTTACCAGCGCCCGCATGAGACGGTGAGGCAGTACGCGGCCAGATTGGAGGCACTTTCCTTCAAAACTGTTCCCGCAGAATTGCTTCAGAATTCCTTGGCCGACAAAAATCGCCAGGATATTTTGACATCGGTGTTTATTGAGGGTCTTAACCATAATATCAGAAGGTTAGTCCTTCCTCAGAATCACAAGACTTTTCATAAGGCCCGTAATCAGGCAGTGGCTGAGGAGGAAGTATGGAGTCAACAGAACTCCCAACAACCGCTAGAGGAAGTCAAAGTACTCAACCAGTCAGAGGAATTCAAAGATATTTTTCTCAAACAACAAAAAATGATAGCATCATTAACTGCTTCGGTAGCGGCCTTGCAATTACAGGTGCAAGAAGTACTTTCTGCACCCAAAGAGAATAAATCAAACACTTTCTCACACAAAAAACAGGGGTCACAGGATGTGAGGAATTCTTCACTTACCTGCTTCAGATGTGATAAGAAGGGACATATAGCCCGAGATTGTAATAAACCACCAGCAAATCGTCACAGATATCAACAGGGTTACTCACGAGAATATATACCACCACAGAATAACCATCAGGGATATGGGATTCAAGGGGCTTACCATCAGAATTCCCACCAAAACTACTCAGGGCCTCCTCAGCAGAATTTTCATCCTTACCAACCGATGCTTTCAACTAGGCCTTCACGTGATACAAACCCATTTAGCAACCAGACTCAACAGCAGTCATGGCAGGCACCTTCTGGACCTTTAAAACTAGAACAGGGTGGCGGAAGTGTTGACCTTAGCTTACCGTCTCAAACCCATTTTGAGGTGTCATTTCTTGGCATGGCAGTTTCATCTGTTAGAGCCCAACTCCCTTTAGTTTCAGGTACTGTTAAAAACCAAAATCTTGTATTTTTAGTTGACTCGGGTGCATCCATTAATGTAATGTATGCTAGTACTCTAAAATTTTTATCTATTGACCAATCATCTATTGATCAATGCAATATTTTTTTGAAAGGGATTTCTAGGCAGCAATTAAATGTTAGAGAAAAAGTCACTCTGCCTATTCTTTTTGGAAGGGAAACTCTGCAGGTAGATTTTTATATTTTAAATGATGCACTTACTCCTCCACATTATTCGGCTATTTTAGGTACAAAATTTTTATCACAGCATAAATTTAAAATTGATTTTGAAAATGAGATTCTAGAAAATGATGTTGTCATTTTGCCTTTTGATTTGTCAAGCCAACCTGGCCAGCCTAGACCTCTTAATAATAATATTGATTCTTCGCCAAATTCTTCCCACCAAGCCCAGGTGTCCTTAAATTGTTTTACGCTAAATAAATTCAACTTGGAACCTTATTCTGAATGTTTTGTAAAAGTCCGCTGCAAACCTAGTCAAAATTTTTTTTCAGACATTATTTTAATAGAGCCAAATTCTTTTAACAGTAATATTGTTGTGGCACGATCAGTTCATAATTTTGCTTCTAATGATATTTATACAGTCAAAATTGCAAATTTTTCTCGCACAAGTGTACATGTAAACAAAAATACTAAGATTGCCACTTTATCATCTATTTTTTCAGTCCCATCTTGCCCTATTAATACTATTATAAATTCCAATTCAGATGAGGGAGATGATTTTGAAGCTTGGGGAGGAAAATTTGATTTTTCGCACTTGCAAGATTTGCACAAGTTGCCCTTGCAAGATTTACTTAAAGAATTTAAACATGTTTTTGCAAATTCTGTTTCAGACTTAGAGGGCTGTGATACAATCTATCACAACATTAATTTGAACAATTCTGTCCCTGTTAGATTAAGACCCTACCGTGTACCTTTTCATCTGAAGGATGAGTTAGACAAACAAATCCACGAGCTTTTAGAAGCGGATGTTATCCAGGAGTCTGGCAGCCCATTTGCTTGCCCTGTCCTGTTTGTAAAAAAGGCTGATGGCACCTTCAGGCTTGTCTGTGACTTTCGAAAACTAAATGAGGTGACAATTGCAGAAAATTTCCCCATCCCCAATATTCAGGAAATGATTGATGACTTAAATGGAGCCAAATTTTTTTCCACCCTTGATCTTACATCAGGTTTCTACCAGATGAAACTCCATCCAGATGACACTTATAAGACAGGGTTTTCTACGCCATCGGGACACTATGAGTGGAAAAGGGTACCATTCGGACTCAAAAATGCCCCCTCATCTTTTCAACGCCTAATGTCTATTGTATTATCTGACCTTTCTCCTATGCAGATAGGCATCTATATTGACAATATCGTAATTGCTTCCACAACCTTTGAAGAACATCTGAATAAATTAAGAATTGTTTTTGACCGTTTGCAAACCCACAATCTTAAGCTCAAACCGAGCAAGTGTATTTTTTTTAAACCATCCATAACTTATCTAGGATTTCAAGTTTCCCAAGGCATTGTTCAACCAGATCCCACTAATTTACAAGTTGTTGAAAAATTCAAAATTCCTTCATGCAAAAAACACATTAGACAATTTTTAGGGTTAACAGGATTCTACCGCAGATTTATTCAAAATTATGCTGAGAAATCTCTTCCATTAACTGAATTAACTAGAGATTCTTCAAATTTTGTTTGGTCAGAGAAAGCGCAAACTGCTTTTGACACATTAAAACAAGAGCTGCTTCAAAAACCCATTTTACAACTTCCTGATTTTTCAAAACCTTTTGCCTTGTGCACAGATGCTTCAAAGTATTCTCTGGGGGCCGTTCTATGCCAAGAAGATGAAAATAAATTCCTACATCCTGTTGCTTATGCCAGTAGAAAGTTAAAAGCAGCCGAATTAAATTACAGCACTGTGGAAAGAGAAGCTTTAGGTGTTGTTTGGGCTACTGCCTATTTTAAACACTACCTTTTAGGGAAGCATTTTATTGTGTATTGCGATCAAGCTTCCCTATCTCATGTGATTAAACTTAAAGACCCCACTTCGCGTATTGCAAGATGGATAATGAATCTGACCAGCTATGATTTCAAAATTGTCCATAAACCAGGGAAACTAAACGTTACCGCTGATTTTCTTTCAAGGTGTATTAATACTGTGGAAACTGTAAATGATAGCGAAGCCCTAAATTTAACCAGTGATTTGAAAAACTTAACTATTGATCCTAGCCTTTTTAATCGAATTGCTATTTCCCAGTTATCAGATTCAAAATGTAACAAATTAAAATTTTCACTAAATAATAATAAAGATACTTACCCTGTAACCCTCCAATTTTTCTTAAGAGATGATGTTTTATACGCAATTCATAAGAGACCTAAACACAGATTTCAAACTATGGAAAGAATCTATGTTCCCTTGGACTTAGTCCCTGATATTTTAAATTTATGTCATGATTCTCCCACCGCAGCTCATGGCGGTTTTAAAAGGACTCTTGCTAGAATCCAAAAACACTTTTATTGGCCAAAAATGTATGCCCATGTTGTGAACTATGTAAAGTCCTGCCACACTTGTCTGCAAAGACGTGGCTATAAAGCTCATCAGAAGGCACCTATTCAACGATTTCCAGTCACAACCTACCCTATGGAGAGAATTGCAACAGATGTAGTCGGCCCTTTGCCAGAAACCTCAGCTGGAAATAAATATATTTTGGTCGTTACTGACTATTTTACAAGGTGGCCTGAAGCGTATCCCATTAAAAATACTAAATCTGAAACTGTTTTGGCTTGCTTAGAAAATTGGGTTTCTGCTCATGGTGTTCCTCGGCACTTGGTCACAGATAAGGGATCAAATTTTATATCTAAAGTAGCTAAGAACTTTTATAAGAAATTGGGAATTACAAAACATACTACGACAAGTTACAATCCTCAGGCAGATGGGGTCTGCGAGCGTTTAAATTCAACTTTAATTAAGTCTCTCAGTACCTTAATTTCCAGCACACAAGATGACTGGGATAGGCATTTGCACTTTGCCCTTATGGCGCACAGAGTAGCAAAGCATAGTGCTACAGGAGAGTCTCCTGCCTTTCTTTTGTTTGGTAGAGACATTACTTTACCTGAGGATTTATTATCAAATACTAAGAGACCAGCCTTTATTTCTGTTCAAGATTACTCAGACGATTTGGTTATTCGCATGAAAAACTCCTTCGAAATAACAAATCGAAATTTAGTAAGGGCAGCTGAACAACAGGAGAGTTATCAGCATAAGCATGCGGTGCATAAAAACATCAAAGTGGGTGATTTAGTTTTCTTGTACACTCCAGTCGTCCGCAAAGGACAAGCACGAAAGTTGACAAATTTTAATAAGGGCCCATATAGAGTTATATCACAGAGAACAAATGTAAATTTTGTGATTACAAATACTCTGGCTCCTTTAGACACACAAACTGTGCATGTCAACAGGCTCACTCGTATCACAGATAGACAGCAGGCTCTTATGCCAACAGATGCTGCAGGCCAGGAACTTAACGACTCCAGTGTCACTGATTCAGCTAGTAACTTGCCTAGCGTTTCCAACAGTCCTGAGCAAAGATACATGTTGAGACCTAGAAATAGATTGGGTTGAAAATTTTTCCCATGGTTTGGATTTTTGTGATTTTGTTTATTTTACATATATTATTCATCATTCGTTTTGTCATGTGTTTTTCAGTATTTATTCATTTGTGTCAAATTTTTGAAACATTAGTATTGCCATAGATACACACAAGTGGCAGATACTTTTAGCTTGTTTCTATTCAAATTTTTGAATCATTTTGCTATTCAATCTTTTTACATTGTTTTCTGAGTTTAAATTTGTGTTTGAAAGTTTGTAAATCTCCAAGGGGGAGATAGTTTTGTGTGTTGCATTTAAAAGCAAAGGTATCCTGGCCAGGATACATACAAACATGGCGCTAACTAGTAGTGTCTTTTGGGAAATTATGGTGTTTCCAAAGTCTAAATGTTGGTAATGTTTTTGGGAATTTAGGGTTTGTAATGTTTTCGAAAGTTTTAAGTTTGCTGATATTTTCAAAGGTCAAGTGTAAACCTTTTCAAGTCATAGGTTGCAATGAAATTATTCCTTTTAAATCAGCTTTCTGACTTAATATTTGGTAGTGAGTTATGGTAACTTCACATCTCACTTGTTTCTCTGAATTTTTTTTTTTTGAACTCTTGGATTGTGGGAGGATGTGGTTGACAGATAAAGGTGTGTTTAGAAAACTTAATGGAACTTTTAAGGCTGTGTGCCACATTGGGCCTGCAATAGTTTTGGCGAGGGTTCTTGTTTGTTCGAGTCCCTCATGTTCAAGTTAAATTTCCCCTTTTAGTCTGCCTAGGGAGTGCATAGTTTTTTCAGTTCTGTTTATGAAGTTTTATTTACTGCTGAGTGCAGACGTGTACTCGTTTTCTGTTCGAAACACTCGTTTCATTGCCATTGGGTTTTTGGGGACTTTTTGAGGAACATTTTTACATCTTTTCATCTTCTATATACATGGAATTTTGGAAAAGAGATGTGGGAGTCAAAAGTGCATATCTACTAAATACTTTCGGATTCAGAAATTTTTTTTTTCCTTGTGTTTTGTTTCAATGATACTTTTGAGTGGAGGTGGCGTGTGCTTTTATGCCAGTTACAGGAAAGCTTTTTACACTTTTTGGGGGGGGAAACTTTTAAAATACTTTGTTTTACTTTTATATTGTGTGACGAACGCCTTTACAGTGTGTTTTTCCTTTTGGAACCCCAGGGTTTCACCCATTTCAGTTTGTACAATTTATATTTTTTTTGGTGTATCTTTTTAACATGTTTTCATTTGTCCTGCCTCTCCGTCTCCATGTGTTTAGGGTTGTAAGATTTTTGTTTTTCTTTGTGGTCCTGCTTTTCCCTGAAATTTTAAGTTTTACCTTTGCCCTCTCTTAAATGTTTACATTTTAGGCCCTGTTTTATTGAAAAAATAAATAAATAAATAAAAAAAAAATTTTTATCCCTTTTGGTCCTGTTATTACCTTTAAAAAAATTTTTTTTCATTTTTTCTTGTGGTCCTATTTTGGGTTTTTTTAAATTTTTCTTTCTGCGAAACAAAAAATTTTTAGGTGGTCAGGGAGGTAATATGTTGTGCTGGATTTTTGAGAAAGAGCAGAAATAATTTGCTTTACTGCTAATAAATTAATTTAATCCTATAACTCTTAACTTATTAATACTTCAAACCTAATACATGTACTCTTGGTACTATATAATTTTAAGTGAGCAATAATTTAAAGGTAATTGAATTCAAAAGTAAAATGCTATTCACATATATATGTTAATGATCTTTATCTTAAGGACTTTTAATCTTAATCACTTTTTATTTTAATAAGAACTTTAACTTAATCTTGTGTTTACTTTAAAAGAAATTGAAGCTGAGCAATCAAATTAATAAGTAAATAGTCATAAATTTTGTTTCTAGTAAATTGCTCAGGTCAATAAGATCATTCTAGCTTGAAAAGGTGAGAATAAACTAACTTTAATTTAAATAATTCTTTACCTGCATAACAGGACTTTAAAATAATTTTAAATGCACCTTTTCTGAATTTTTATACTTGGGCAGACTGGAATTTTCCCCCTCCCAAACGTGCAATTTGCTCTGAAAGCAATTGAATGTAACTACGAAGTCATCTGTAAACAATTCCATGTAAAAGAACATCACAGACTATGTATTGCTTTATTGCACCCAGGATTAAGGAGAATTATTTGTTTTTATGTTATAACTGTATATGATGAAATATTAAGTGTATATGTTGATAACAAATCATAAACATCATTTTTTTTCATTCACAAAACATATTTTTACGCCTTCTAGAAAGGTTTTTATAATTTTGGCAAAGTTCCTTTTTATAGATTTTCACGTTTTTTCAATATGGCTGCCCTGACGCTACTAATTTCAAGCGTCCCGGCATTGTAAACAAGCATATTAAGTTACTGATCACTTTTACACATGTGGCGTAGGGTAGATACTTTTGGCGCACTTAGCTTTATAAGAGGATATTTTTAGGCCTAGCATGTGGACGTTTCGTCGGACGCTTGCGGACTCTTGGCGCGTTAGATTCGGATTGGCGCCGCCAAAAGGAGGTTGCCGGTTTGAAACTTCGTGCCAAGTCAGAGAGCGCTCCTGACTCGGGAACGATGCAGCAGTAGCGAACAGACGTTATTTTCTGGTTCTAGAGAAACTTTTCAACTTTTGTGGGGAGATCCCACCAGGATCGTAAGATGGAGCTATTTTTTTGAGCGAATCCTCATACGTCACCATTATGAGATAAGGAGATTAGTTTTTTCTCTTCCTTCGGAGAGAAATGAGTCACCACCTGCTCCGTAGGCTAATTGCCGGGAATACGATGCCTTAAATTCTTCACTTTTTGAGCTGAAAGCTCTTTCTACTCCAGCCTATGTTTTTGGCCCTCATCGCCCAACTCTATGATATGAAGCTAAAGGCTCCCACCGTTTTCACCTAAATTCTCCGGGAGACCGGGCCCAACGCATCCAGCCTTTCCACCGAATGCCGGCCCCTGGACAGCGGACCACCTCCTTACCAGCACTGATGACCGGGACGAGGCAACCGGACCATTGTAAATTGGCCATGAAAGCTCCTCTCTGGTAGGCAACAAGCCACTCTCGAACTCAGCATGGGGGTAAGTCCTCTCCATTTAAAGTACTCAGGAAGAATCCATCCGGAGCACCTTCAGTAATCATCAAACTCCTGACCCGTTCAATAAAAATGGACTTTAACTAACTTAACGGAGAAATCTTAAATTAAGGGTGGATTCAAGCCGAAAATATTGCCTAGTAAACAAAATGTTTTTCCTTTTTCTTCACCTCTTAAAAGGGGAAACCAAACCTTAACAAAAATTGTTCCTAAGAGAAAATGATATTTTTTTATATCTAGTTTGATACCTCAAGGGCTGTTTTAAATTAGTTTTCTTTATTTTTATTACCTATTTTATATACACTCTACATTTTTCTTTACACACCTTTTTTGGATGTAATTTCATCTAGATCACTAGAATGTCGGGTTTTTTTTTGTACACCTTTTATTTTGTGTCTCACCATTTAAAGGGGGACTATTGGTATGTCACACCTCCTAAAGGTGGACTTGATTTTTATTAGTTTATTCTGACACTTTTATACACTCCTTTTTTGTCAATTATGTGTATTATCAATCTACTGTTGCCAAACTTAGTTCTCCAACATCTTTGTAACCTGGGTGTAATCGCCTGTAACTGTTTCTCCTTTTTTTTGTTAAGTTTAATAAATATCTTTTTTTACATTTTTAAATTTTCTCTTTATTTGTGAAGTGGTTGATTTTAATGACTTAATTTTTAGTTTTCAGCTTAACGATCACGGCCTAACTTTTACTAATCCTTAAAGTTTGTATTTGTAATTTTCACAATATGCTGATGTCGAAAAAGGCACAGCAAAATGTCTGTCTAAAGATTTTTTTAAAAGTCCAGAAGCATTGTGTACTGGAGGTCCATTCCAAGAAATAAAGACTTCTTGGAAAAGACTGTCATATGTAATATGTCGATTATGAAGATGATTGCCTATAACAGATCCAATAAATTCGCAAACTGCTTCACTGCAAATTTTCAGGCAGTTCTCCAAAACACACAAGATTTCGAGAATGTTTTGGTAAACATTTTCATTTGTAAAGGCTTCTTTTATGATATGGTTATCTCGAATCATCAAATTGGGTTTTTCTTCCATGCCCTCAACGTTTTTGAAAAACTCTGCTTAAGATGTTTTTTTTTTTTAAAGATTTTAAATTGTAACTGAATTGCATCAGCATTTAATGTGAGTTTTCTATTTTCATTAACCTAATCAATAAGTTTTTGTAACGAGTTTTGAATTTTCTCCTCTGAATTGTTTTCGGAATCTGCAGTATTTGCCAAATATTTACTACTGAAACATAGCCGCATATGTTTCACAATTGTAGGTTCTTGTATTCTATCTTCTAATTTTTCCAATAGTGTTTTGCATAGTATTTCCAACTTCTTCCTATCACCTTTGAAATTGCATTTATCTTCAACAGATGCCTGGTTATCCTGAAGAGTCTGTGAACGGCTTGAACGATGTTCTGAGTTGTCACTAATCAGTAAACAATTCCGATAAATATTTTTTGTTAATGAATCCAAGTCTTTTACGATGGATGGAAAATATCCTTCTGACAACATACCACTTTCTAATTCTATTATCATGTTATTAAGAATGCTCTTTAAACAGACAAAATGATCAAAAATTGTCCAAATACAAGCATTAACATTCTGACAAATGCAACTCAATTTTGTTAAAACCTCAAGGATGTCAATCGTTCCAAGTACTTGAAATATAAAATTAGGTTTCGAAAACTTACTCAATGCTGATGAATATTTTTTTAACATTTGTTTTATGACCATTTTGTATACACTTAGTGAGTTTCTTTTGAAGATCAGTAAAAAAAAGCTGAAAATCTCTGTGGAATGTTCTATATACTCTGACTTGACTTTGCACAAAACGAGTGTCCTGAAAAGATTTAGGATTCAGAAAGGCTGTTTCATTTTTTTTTCAGCTAATTCAATTAATTCTTCATATCCAATGCCCCAATTATAAGTTTTCATTAAATTACCTATAACTTGGGTTTGATTATATATCCACATTAAGGATTGTACTTTACAAACATCACTACACACACATTCTAACCTATGGGCTATGTCCCACATAGGAAGTAGACCTTACACCTTTCTGGTAGGTTGGACGGTCCGGGTCTCAACAACATAGGAAGTAGAAAATCATGGTTTAAATTTTCACAAAGACTAGCCAGTTTTTTATCAACACTAGGATCAAAATACTGTCCATCAAATGCCATACCATTCAACTGCTCTTTTACTTGAATATGTGAACTTTCAAGAGCATTTTGCAGTTTTCCAACAAGAACATCCCCCTCGTGTGTGGAGAAATGTCAACCAAAATACAAGTCTCAACACCATCTATACAAGTGATCAAGCAAGTTATTTGATACGTTCTGTGTAATTTTGTAATCTTATCTGCTGTAACAGACTCAAGAGGAAGATGCTTAGTTACTGGTTTGATTATACTTAAAAATTCAAATATTTTGCTTTGCATGGTAAAAAATATGTTTTTTCTAAAAGCCCTAAAAAATTCTCTACTGTGATTAAGTTCACCAATATCAGCATCATTTAGGCAGTTCAAACTTAATAAACGTTCAAAAAACTTACTCCCCTTGCCTTCTTTTACAGCACTGTAGGCAGCTCTTGCAACACGGAGTCCCACTTTTTCATGTTCCATTTTCATTAAAACATTTTTCTTTTCCATAACTTCAGAAAAATTAACACACCAGAGGTGTGTCTTTGACTGTAAATGTCTAATAAGATGACCTTTTAAATTTCAAAACTCAACACTTTGATTTGGTTGTAGCAATTGCTCTTCACTTGGAAAATCAAAAATACCAAAAGATTTCGTTTTCAGAATGGCTACCTCCTTAGGTACGCTTTTGTATTTTTCTATATATGGAAAGCATTGCACTGCTTCAATTCCCCTTTCTAAACATGGCATAAACTTGCAAATTTCTGGAATTGACTTAATCTAATTAATTTAATTTTAGTTTTAAATTCTTCATCTTCAAAAATACAAGAACCAGTATAGTCAGGCAACTCATTAATTTCTTCATTACACTGCAGATTTGTAATCTCAGCTTCGGGTTTGTTTGTTTTCGACAATTCATCAACTTTGTTGGTTAGCATTGCATTATATATGCTCGATAATTGTTCATTAACAGCAGTAGATTTGCTTTTATCTACTTCTACTTCTATGTCTTCCTCCAAAGACAGCAATAATAAGGGGCACTGACCCAATGGTTGATCTTTATCAATTTCTTTTATTCTTTTCGCAGATTCATCACTACTGCTACAAGGTCCTTCATTATCAATCATAGTAACAGAAATAATATCTTCAGTTCTGTTTTTTTCCTGATCGCACATTTTATGTTTAAAAAAATCTAAAATACTCCCTTGATCCTTAGTTCTAGGTTTTTCCATGAGATGTTTACTAGACAAGTGGTTTAAGAGTTTGTTGCGTCTACCGCGCTATTCGCAATATGCACAGTTCACGCCTTGCTTACTTTGAAAAGTAGACATTATAAATCAACATATTTACATTCACAAGTCAACAAACGTATCCAAGTTGCATTCTGTAACAAGCTTTCAAAATTGTGATTTTAGGGAAATTTACGGTTGCGGTTACGAAGTTTAGTCGAAACAGAAAAAAGTCTATGAAATTTGTAAAAAACTTTTAAATTAAAATTTTTAACAGTAAAAATAAAAAAACAGTGTGTTGGGGAACAGTATAATATAGCAAATACATGAAAAAAAAATGATGCAGTTTCGGCGGGGACAGAATTCGGGACCATCGGTGTACGAGCTCAACGTTCTAGACATCAGACGGACGACGACTCAAAAACTGGGCTTTTATTTAACTAATTAAAGGTCGTATTTTATTTCAAAATATGGGTGTCAAGTTCTAAAATAGTATCCCGCAACAGATAGCGATTATTTTTGAAGCAACACTATTTTTGTGCTAACAGTAAACATAAAAAACACTATAAAAAATAAAAAACACACATATTAATGATACAATTGCCACATTTGGCAATAGTTGCAGTTTTGCTTGAAAATAGTGGAAACACTAGCTTTGTGTGGACGTAGCCACTTTGAAAAAAAAAGGTTTCCTGCTGGAAATTTCCCCAAACCTGCTCTAATTTCCCGGGATCCTCGACCCCACGATACAACATATTTTACACCCCTGCCTACAAGTAACTTATCTACCAAATTCTGTGAAATTTGGTCAATTAGTATTTTAGTTAGAGTGGATACATGAAATTTTTAAAGGCCATTTCGCAATTACAAATCCTACCAAAACCTAATCAGCACCAGGGTCTCACCCAAGTGACTTACATACCAAATTTTATGAAATTCGGTCTATTAGTTTTTTAGTTAGAATGGATACACACATTGCACAGACAGACAGACACACACACAGACGTCGCACTAAAAATAGTTTTTAAGTATTCTAGAGGTCTCAAAATGTGTAAATCCACCGAAAACTCGAGTTGTGATTTTTGGCATGATTCCAATACTTTCCCTATACATTACCATGTATTGCAAGGAAAGTAAAATTCTGATGTGGGCAGCACATGACTTTCCCTGCAGACTCAAATTCATATTTTCTTTATTGCTTTAATAATTCATTAGATTGAGTTTAATTTGCACCAAATAACACTAAATTTGCATTTTCAATTCAATTTTTGTTTTTATTTGGCAATTGGACATTTTTCCAAAATCAGTGTAACAAAAATGCAAAAAATCTCAAATATCTTAAGAACAGTTGGTCCTAAAGTATAATGGAGTGTGTTATATTCTTTTTTCATAAAAATTGCGCATAAAACAAGAATTTAATTGATATATTTGAGCATACTTTTTTTTTGCTTTGTTTTTTTTTAGATTTTGGTGATTTTTGTGCGGGCCATTTCATAGAAAAAGGAAGGTTGTTCTTTTCCGAATCCTACCAAAATCTAATCGGCACCATAGTATCCCACAAGTAACTTATCTACCAAATTTTGTGAAATTTGGTCAATTAGTATTTTAGCTAGAGAGGATACATGAAATTTTTACGGGCCATTTCGCAATTATGAATCCTACCAAAAACTAATCAGCACTAGGGTCTCACCCAAGTGACTTACATACCAAATTTTATGAAATTCGGTCTATTAGTTTTTTAGTTAGAATGGATACATACATTGCACAGAAAGACAGACACACACACAGACGTCACGCTAAAAATAGTTTTTCGTATTCTAGAGGTCTCGAAATGCGTAGATCCACCGAAAACTCGAGTTGTGATTTTTGGCATGATTCCAATACTTTCCCTATACATTACCATGTATTGCAGGGAAAGTAAAATTCTGATGTGGGCAGCACATGACTTTTCCTGCAGACTCAAATTCATATTTTCATTATTTCTTTAATAATTCATTAGATTGAGTTCAATTGCACCAAATAACACTAAATTTCCATTTTCAATTCAACTTTTGTTTTTATTAGGCAATTCGACATTTTTTCAAAATCGGTGTAACAAAAATGCAAAAAATCTCAAATATCTTAAGAACAGTTAGTTAGTCCTAAAGTATAATAGAGTGTGTTATATTTTTTTTCACAAAAATTGCGCATAAAACAAGAATTTAATTGATATATTTGAGCATACGTTTTTTTTTTGCTTCGTTTTCTCTTTAGATTTTGGCAATTTTTGTGCTGGCCATTTCGTAGAAAAAGGCAGGTTGTTCTTTTCCGAATCTTACCAAATTCCAATTGGCACCATAGTATCCCACAAATAACTTATCTGCCAAATTTTGTGAAATTTGGTCAATTAGTATTTTAGCTAGAGTGGATACATGAAATCTTTGCAGGCCATTTCATAAAAAAAGACGAGTTCTTCTTTTCCAAATCGTACCAAATTCTAATCAGAAGAGTATCTAACAAGTAACTTATCTACCAAAGTTTGTGAAATTTGGTCAATTAGTATTTTAGCTAGAGCGAATAAATGAAATTTTTACGGGCCATTTCGAAAAAAAAAAGGTGGGTTCTGTTTTTACTCTTGGAAAATTTAAAATTTGAAGATAGCAAAGCACGCACTGTCAGAGTCAATAAGTGTTGGCTGGGTTATGAAAGTACACAAGTCCAGTTTTAAAGAAAAACTTCGTTCACTTTATTTGGTGAAAAACACAACTCGGCATATTACACGTACCTGGTAATTTTCCATGCCGTAAAACATCAAAAATATACTATGTACAAAAGATTTTTAGTTGTAAATGACTAGACAGAGATTCCTTGAAGCATTTGGTAGTAAGTTACTATACTACCTCTATCACTTGCGTGTATTTCAGCCACCATCACTTGGCAAAGGGAAACCAAAGGATAGAACATCAGGAAAATATTTAAAGCGGCTTCCGAACGTTTGTAAGTAAATTTAACGTTCAATACATGCTGGTCCAAACTGACCACATCTGCATCCGTTTCGACTATTCACCGTCGTCAAACGATATTTCGCAGTACTTCAGTCAAAAACATTTCTGTCTGCCTGCATCAGACCATCAGTGTCTATCTCGTCTGACTTCTTCAGACGTCTGATCTCGATCGACCCTTTCGACCTTCTCATCTGCTTCAAGAAACCTCTGCCCTATATATCCGAGAATGGACAGTTCCGGAAACGCCCCCGGATATGCAAATCAGATGCGTACGCATTGAGAACTGATTTGCATGAAACCTCATGTTGAAAAACGTCACGGTTCACGCCGGTGAACGGGAAGAGTCGTTCATATTAAATTTGCATAAACGCCCGTTCACAGGAACGTGAATCGCGATGTATTGATTATTTCCAACAATCGGCCCCCTCATGCAAATCCTTACGTCTCAATGCATATGCAAAAGAAAACTTACTCTGAGAAACCAAGGTATATCAATAAACACCAAGGCCCCCAGTATCCTATCAAACATATAATGAAGGAAAAAATTTAAAGTATTATATCATTATTAAATTTAAAATAAAATGCATAAGTACTTATAGCATCTGAAAAATAGTTAAGTATTGTCGACAATATTGTAACAACAACATTTCACATCAAGTAGAAATTTATATACAACACAACTTCAATGCTTAAGTATCAGCATTCAAAAATTGAAATTTTAGTTTAAATTTAATTATAAGTATCCAAAATTTAAGTATAAGCACATTATCATATTAAACAAGTCAACTTTAAAAGATTAAGATTTTGTATAAGCATAGAATTTAAGTTTACTTTAAATTTGAGTATAAACACTATAATTAAAAAAGCTTAAAAAAATTTAGTCTATTAACACAATATAAGTATACATAATTAATACTATTAGACTGCATTGATATACCAAATATTTAAAAATACATGATGCAAGTAATTAGATAATAAAATTCCTTTATCAAAACTTTCAACACATACTTTTTACCAAGTTGAAAAATACAAAATTTTATACACATAAGCTATTATTTAGCATCATGCGGGTCATGGAAAATGGATGTATATACAAAGGTGTAAAGTGAAAAAGATCCAATATCACAATTTATACTCAAGATATACTATCTTATATCAATGAGGTTTAAGATAAACAATAATGTATATATATGACATCTTCTAAAAAAAAATTCCCAAGTTGTAAATTCAATTTAGTATTTAAAAATTTCTTTAGACTAAACATTTAATCTCAAAAAGTTTTGATTTAGTTTTTAAAAATTTTATTACAAAATTTAAGTATTATTTCCTTAGTCATTGGTTTAGTAAAGTGATCTGCTAAGTTATCTTTACTATTTACAAATTTAACATTAAAAGATTCATTGACTATTAAATTTCTTAGGAAATGATATCTAACATCAATATGCTTAGTTCTATTGTTTTCAATTGGAGAGTTAGAAAAATTAATGGCTGCTTGGTTGTCGCTAAAAATAACACTGTTACTTTTATTAAAGTTTAACCCAAGTAAATGACATTCTTCAATTATGTTTTGTACCCATACCATTTCCTTAGCGGCTTCAGTTAGTGATACGTATTCAGCTTCCATGGTTGATAAGCTGACACACTTATGTTTAAAGGTACGCCAAGAAATAGGTACATTGTCAATAAAGAGTATCATGCCTCCAAGTGAAACACGGTCATCTCGGTTTGCAGCAAAGTCAGAATCTGAATAACCATTCAATTTTAACTCCTGAATGTTAGATAAATTCAACATATAGTTTTTAGTCTTTTCAACATATCCTAAAAGTCTTAACAATGCATCCCAATGCTTAATTCCAGGGTTTTCTTGAAATTGAGATAATATATTGATGGCGTAATAAATATCAGGTCTAGTCCTACTAGATATAAAAGCCAAACACCCAATTAAGCTCCTGTAAGGAAAACTTTGCATTTGCTTTATTTCTCCACTTGTCTTTGGACAATCTATTTTACTTAGAATATTCCCTTTAGAAATGGGAAGTGAAGTAACTGGATATTTATACTGTTGAAACATTTGACATACTTTATCTATATACTGACTTTGATGTATAAAAAATTTATTGTCACACTCTTTAAATTCCACGCCTAAAAGTTTTCTAATTTTTCCTAATACCTTGATATCAAATTCTATGCTAAGTAATGAAACAATGTGGTCTATGTCCCTTTGATACTTTGAGAAGATAATTATGTCATCCACATAGACTAGCATAAGAACTTTGCTATTGTAAATATATGCACAATTACACCATTGAAGTTTTAAAAAATTTAATTCTTTTAATTTGGTGTCAAGTTCATTAAACCATTCTCTTCCACTTTGATGAAGACCGTAAATGGCTTTCTTCAACAAACAAACAAAATCAGGCTGTTCCTGATTGACATAACCTTGAGGCTGTTTCATATATACCTTTTGACTCAATTTAGCATAGAGATAGGCAGATTTGATATCTAATTGGAAATGCATCCAGCCAAGCATGCATACGAAAATTGAGAAGAATGTTCTAATTAAGTTGAAGTTAACAACAGGGCTAAAAACTTCATCGTATGATTCTCCCTTTTTCTGACCATACCCCTGGGCTACCAAACGAGCTTTAAATCTCTTGATTTTCCCTTTCTCGTCTTTCTTAATAGTGTAGACCCATCTATTGCCTATATGCTTTTGTGAGGTGGATGCAGGAACTAGTTCCCAGACACCCCTCTCTTGCATTACGGCCATTTCTTCATCCATAGCATTACACCATTTTTCGGACTGGGAAGATTTAATAGCAGCGTTGTACCCTTTTGGTATATTTATTTCAATATTGCTTGCTTCTGGTCTGCCTCTGACCCTTTTAAGACCTTTATTTTCCCGAAAATTAAACAGTTGCTGATCAAATTGTATATTCCTTTTATCACAATATTTCTTAACATCATTGTGTGACCTCAGCCTTTTATTATCTCCTTGAGCGTAATAATACACATCGGTTCTACTCCCATCGGGTCTTGGAACCGTCTTTCGCTGCCAAGCAATATCCGAGCAAGGAGTCATACTGGAGTCAGCAGGAGAGTCCGTTTCCTCACTGGATTCAGACGGATCGTCACCAGTGTCTTCACTCTCTCCTGCCCCCCCATCAGACTGCTCTTTTGGATATTCCCCGTCGGAGTATTCTGAAAGGTTATCTCTTGATATCCCTGAGGAGATATTTCTGGGACAAATTGGGTCCAGGATGCCTTCCACTACATCACCCTCATCAAACCTCACATTGCAGGTCTCAATTGTTCGTTTCTCCCCTGACAAAAATATCCTATAGCCCTTAGTTTTAGTAGCATAGCCTACCATCACCCCTTCTGCAGCTTTCATGTCTAACTTCTTTCTGAGCTGACTGGGTTTGCCTACATATGCTCTACAACCAAAGGTTCTAAGATGTTTGACTGAAGGTTTTCTACCACTGTAGAGTTCATGTGGTGTTTTAGTCTTAAATTTGTGACATATTCGATTTTTAGTGTATGCAAAACACAATATAGCTTCCGCCCAGAATCTGTCATGCAATTTGCTGTCGTTCAACATGGCTCTAACACAGTCAAATGCGGTTAAGTTGAATCGCTCTGATACTCCATTTTGCTGTGGGGTATATGTGTTAGTCCTCTCAGCCTTAATACCGATATCCTTCAGGTAATTTTTGAACTTATCATGGCAGAATTCCATCCCATTATCCGTCCGGATACATAGAATTTTAGTACCTAACTGCCTTTCTTCTCTGGCCTGAAACTCTTTAAAATGTGAAAATACTTCTGACTTCTGTTTCATGAGGTAAACAAAAACTTTTCTACTATAATCATCTGTTATAGTTAAGACATACTTGTTCCCACCATATGAGGCTGTGGGTAAGGGACCACACACATCCATGTGTAACAATTGCAATGGTTTAGTGGACCTTATCCTACCGGTGGGTTTATATGATACTCTCCTAGACTTAGCCAATTTACACGATTTACAATTTAACTTTTTGTATTTAAGCCTAGGAAGTCCGTTTACGGCAGAAACTTTGCTGGTTTGGAGAAGATATTCAACGTTTATGTGGCAATATCGTTTATGCCAAAGACAGTTTGTACTATTAAATTCAGTTACTGAACTGCTAGGCTTAGATATTGAACTATCCACATTTCTATTCTGCTTAGTTTTTGTTTTGTCAGATTTAAATTTAGTTTCTTTAAGATTAGGTGCTATTTTTACTTTGTCTATTTTTCTGGAAGCACTAGGATCCCTATCCTTGGATTTCTTATCCTTTTTGTGTTTCTTGTCTCCATGTCGATCCCTATCTTTAGATTGACGGTTTTCTACATTATGTTGTTCCTGGGTACTATACTTAGGTTTTAAAAAATATAACCCATCCTTTCTTTTTGCATAAAAGAATTTCTCCCCTTTAGGTGTAAAAAACCATAGAACCCCATTAGCTCCATTAAAACTAAAATTTTGTTCCTCAAGAACAGATGCAGCTAATAAATTTCTCCTAAGTTTAGGAGAATACATAACATTTTCCAATTTGATAATACTTTGCTTATCCTTAAATTGGACATACATTTCCACCGTCCCGATAGCCTCAACTGGACTTTCGACATCCCCTACTGCTAGCGACATTGAAGTGCCTTTGCACTCATTAAATTTTGAAAATAACTTAATGTTATTACAGAAATGTCGCGTAGCAGCAGTGTCTACTACCCAGCTGAGTCTATCGCTAGGATCGATTACAGTATTAGCCTCAATCTGTGGAGACCCAAGAAATTCCACAATACTAGATCCATTATTTCTACTGCAATTAGATTTAGTATGACCTAGTTTGTTACACTTAAAACACTTAATTTTACTTTTAGAAATATTTACATTATGACTAGAAGTATTTACATTAGACACATTATGAGATACATTTGGAAATTTAAGTTTAGACACTTTTACTCTATTTACAAATTTCTTAGAAGTAAAATATGCAGAATTTGAACTCACAGTTTTGGAAAAGTCACTTGCTTGCTGCCTCAGCCGGCTCTCCTCCGCTGCTAGCTCTGCTTGTATTTTGCTGAGCTTGAAGTCCGAGTCATTCCATCGATATATAATTTGAACGATACCTCGGAATTCTTCCGGAAGGTACCGAATCGACTGGAATGCTACATACAGGTCTTCAATGGGGTGTTTCGCGTCTTTAAGCCTCGTCACGGCCTTACGCAGTCTTGAGCAAAAAATGTCAACAGGCTCGTCTGGCTCCGGCCGAACGTCGAAGAACTCATCTAGTAATCTAACCAGGTTGGCTCGGGAAGGCGCTTGAAAATGTTCTTTCAAGGTATTCCATACTTGACTAGGTTCGTCGGTGACGTTTATCAACTCCTTGTATTCCGAGGATAAACTTTGATAAATGATGGCTAATGCTCGGTCTTTCCGGCGATAAAAATCATCGTAGTCACGGCGACTTGCATCTTCCTCGATAGGCTTAGCACTTCCATCTACGTGTCCGAAACATCCTTCTCCCTTGAGGACGAATGAGATGTCGGTACGCCAGGTGACGTAGTTGTCCCGCGTCAGCAACTCCGTTCTACTTGCCTCCATGGCCACTCGTAGTTTTGAAGAAGCAGAAGTAAAAGTTCTTGTACACTGTTTACGTTTACACTGTTGCGTTTCGTTGTTCACACGAACTTCAAAATGGTGCCAGGTGCGGCCCCCATCTGAACACTGGAACGATTTCTTTAAAGATACTTGCACTTATGACTCTATTGGGCGTTGAACTGGCCCCGTAACCGTTTCTCTTGGAAAATTTAAAATTTGAAGATAGCAAAGCACGCACTGTCAGAGTCAATAAGTGTTGGCTGGGTTATGAAAGTACACAAGTCCAGTTTTAAAGAAAAACTTCGTTCACTTTATTTGGTGAAAAACACAACTCGGCATATTACACGTACCTGGTAATTTTCCATGCCGTAAAACATCAAAAATATACTATGTACAAAAGATTTTTAGTTGTAAATGACTAGACAGAGATTCCTTGAAGCATTTGGTAGTAAGTTACTATACTACCTCTATCACTTGCGTGTATTTCAGCCACCATCACTTGGCAAAGGGAAACCAAAGGATAGAACATCAGGAAAATATTTAAAGCGGCTTCCGAACGTTTGTAAGTAAATTTAACGTTCAATACATGCTGGTCCAAACTGACCACATCTGCATCCGTTTCGACTATTCACCGTCGTCAAACGATATTTCGCAGTACTTCAGTCAAAAACATTTCTGTCTGCCTGCATCAGACCATCAGTGTCTATCTCGTCTGACTTCTTCAGACGTCTGATCTCGATCGACCCTTTCGACCTTCTCATCTGCTTCAAGAAACCTCTGCCCTATATATCCGAGAATGGACAGTTCCGGAAACGCCCCCGGATATGCAAATCAGATGCGTACGCATTGAGAACTGATTTGCATGAAACCTCATGTTGAAAAACATCACGGTTCACGCCGGTGAACGGGAAGAGTCGTTCATATTAAATTTGCATAAACGCCCGTTCACAGGAACGTGAATCGCGATGTATTGATTATTTCCAACATTTACGAATCGTATCAAAAACTAATCAGCACCAGGGTCACATCCAAGTGACATATCTACCAAATTTTATGAAATTCGGCCCATTAGTTTTTAAGTTAGAGTGGATACATACATTGCACAGATAGACAGACACACACACAGACGTCGCACTAAAAATAGTTTTTCATGCTAAAAATAGCTTTGCCGTATTCTAGAGGTCTCGAAATGTGTAGATCCGTCGAAAACTCGAGTTGCGATTTTTGATATGATTCCAATACTTTCCCTATACATTACCATGTATTGCAAGGAAAGTAAAAAATCTGATGTGGGCAGCACATTACTTTCCCTGCAGACTCAAATTCATATTTCCTTTATTTCTTTAATAATTCATTAGATTGAGTTTAATTGAACTAAATAACACTAAATTATCATTTTCAATTCAATTTTTATTTTTATTTGGCAATTGGACATTTTCCCGATAGCGGCTTAACAAAAATGCAAGAAATCTCAAATATTTTGAGAACGGTTAGTCCTAAAGTATAATAGAGTGTGTTATGTTCTTTTCCTCGTCAAAAGTTGTATATAAAACAAAAATTTAATTGATACATTTCAGCATACGTAAATTTTTTTTTTTTAGATTTTGACTATTTTTGCGGGCCATTTCGTAAAAAAAGGCAAGTTGTTCTTTTCCGAATCGTACCAAAATCTAAACAGCACCAGAGTATCCCACAAGTAACTTATCTACCATATTTTGTGAACTTTAATCAACTAGTATTTTAGCTTAGAGTCAATACATGAAATTTTTTGGAAGCCATTTCGTAAAAAAAGGCGGGTTCTTCTTTTCCGAATCGTACCAAATTCTAATCAGCACCAGAGTATCCAACAAGTAACTTATCTACCAAATTTTGTGAAATTTGGTCAATTAGTATTTTATGTAGAGTGGATAAAAGAAATTTTTAAGGGCTATTTCGCAAAAAAAGGCAGGTTCTGTTCATACGAATCGTACCAAAATCTAATCAGCACCAGGGTCCCATCCAAGTGACTTACCTACCAAAATTTTATGAAATTCGGTCCATTAATGTTTGAGTTAGAGTGGATACATACATTGCACACACACACAGACAGACAGACAGACAGACGCCACGCTAAAAATGATTTTTTTGTATTCTAGAGGTCTCGAAATGTGTACATCCGTCGAAAACTCGAGTTGCGATTTTCGACATGATTCCAATACTTTCTCTATACATTACCATGTGTATTGCAGGCAAAGTAAAATTTGGGGGAAAGTAGACCGTGATAAATAATCAAAAAGTAAGGAAATAAATTTAGAAATTATATTGCATCTTTGTACTACAAAGAAGTGATATATGGTAGGTTTCCTAAATATTTTACATATTCGACACATATAATACATTTAGGTTTTTTACTGTAGAAAATACAGCCTTCATTACAGTAAAGAATACAGAAAACATGCAGAATCAGTCTTAACTTATATTCATGAAAAATTACATATATGTGCTTAAAATCATATTCACTGACTGTTAGTAACACAAAAGAAAAGAGCTTGACAACATCTCATTCTAAAAATTTGAATATTTGCATATGCTACAATGGGCAATTCCGATTTTTTTTTTTTTTTTTTTTTTTTTTTTTTTATTTATTCTTAAAACCAATTCATATTTATAGAAAAAAAAATTCTGATTTCAGACATCCAAGAGAAAATCTGTTAAAAAAATTATTTATTTAAATATCAAAAAAAGAAAAAATGCAAAATCTGTGCAACAAACACAAGACGCCCAGCGATTGGCTGTAATGTTGTTTTCCCCATTCGACCTGTGATGCAACATTCTATCATGTGTTTGCCTTGAGATATTTGCAAGGTAGTTGGAGTTTAATTTTATTTACAATTAAATTTTTATATTTGTACTTAGTCTCCATGAATTTAGATCATTTGTTGTTTATTTTATTTTATTGTAAACACGGATCCTAGTTTTGTTAAAAGGTAATCGGACAATTTGCCCAAGATTGATTCTACTGTGATGGCGCTCTATTTCAGAAACAGTAAATATTTTGTGACAGCTGAAATTCGACGGGTAAACTTGATACCCTTTTCTTAAAGGTTTATTATTATTATTATTATTATTATGTGAATAACTTCTATGTTTGGGGTATCTGTGGTGGAAATCGGAGCATTACGAAAAATGCAAACACTTTGGATGCTAATTTCTGTGAAACTGATAGATAAAAATGAAAATATTTTTTCTTGTTTTGTTGGTCCAGATTATGAATATATAAAATAATTTTAATACTTTGAATTTTTTTAGAAAATACTGAAGACATCTGTCCAAGTGAGTGATTAGCTAGATCAAACCTTACTGAAGTTTAATTTTACAAAATATTATTTATGCAAAACCATTTTGGCCCCATCTCTGACTGGACAACCCACCGCTGATTTTTTTAATTTTTTTTTGTATTGTGCTCCATAATTTTTTTAGTGCAAATAGTCTTTCTTAGAAAAATTTATTATATAGTAAATTTAAACCAAAAGTTTAGACTGAGTGGTGTATTTTTTCTGGGAATTAAAAAAAAATATTTATACATTTATGTTTATAGGTATATATATTTTTATGTATATATTTTTTATTATATTTATGATTTGCGAGGATTCTAAATATAATATTTAATAATTTATTTTTAAATTAAAAGCAGTTTTAAATTGTTTCTTATAATATTATGTTATTTTAAAACCTATAATAAACAGTACATCATTTATAATTCTGAATAGGTGAAGCAATTTTAAATTATTTTCCATTTAATTTCTATTCATTTTGTGCAATGTTTTAAATTTGTCATTCTTTTTTTCAGATAAAATATATTTTATAACTTTTCAAAAGCACATGTACTTAATGAATATACTACATTGCAACTGCTCATTGCAGTATGCTAGTATAAAAAATTTTCATGCATAGATTTTTTTATATTCTCTAAAATTACCTGAGAATATCACAAACTAAATCAAGGACAAAGTTAATAATCCACTTTGAATCTGGTTTAAAATTCATCTGTAATAGCAAAACTAAACATAGAATGCCTAACCAGTAGTGGACACCCCTAAAGGATTTTCACAGTTTAATAAATCATAAAGAAATAACTTCTCATAAAAAGGCTTTGAAAATTGGATTATACAGTCACTGATTTATTACCATAACATACATAATGAACACTCTTTGATGACAGTGGTGAATTTTGTTTACAATCTGGCTTCATACGCTTCACACTACTTTTTATGAAAAACACTTTTTAGCACAGATATAAATATTTTATCTGATGATGTAAAACTAGTAGTTACGCAGATTGGAATGATACAACACTTCTATTCAGTAGCTTGGGATAGAAGAAACAATTATAATTAGCGGAACTTCCGAATGTAACCAAACTTATTCACCAATTCTCAAAGATGCGAGCATTCTGACATCACATTCCGTGCACCAAAATGGGTCATTTTCCCACGACAGTCAGAAAGGTGAACTTTGATTGCTAATAAAACATGAAATACAGCTCGGACAGAGAATAAAAATTTTTATTCATTTGTCCATTTTGCAGCATTTCAAATCAAATAAAAAAAATACAAAAAAGAGGTTGGAATTGTCCATTTGAATATAGACTTTCAATATTTAGAAAGAACTGCAAAAATTTTAAGGAAATTCTGATAAAAATAAATTGTTTTAAAGACTCTTAAAAATAAAATGTGAATTTAGGGAGCTCTTAATGACCATGCAAACCCTGGAAATGCAACTTAATATACAATAGAGAACATGGCTAAGACAAGATATCTTTAGATAAAGTTAATAAGTACAAATCATCAAGCAACACCCCACCTAAAACAGGCAAATATTTATACAAAAGATGTTTCTTTCAGATGGGGTCTCGAAATTATTAAATTATGTTACATTATATTTTACAATTTTTTATGGGTGCAATAACCCTATTTTAAATGACAGCCACTTTTAGCAAAAAGTTTGCAAAATTTCAAAAATGTTAATATTTTGAAAACACATCTACTACTTAGTGGAAGTGCTTGAAAAAAATTCTAAGGAAAATTTTAAAGGATTCTATTACTCACTTTATCATCTGCAAATTTAAGCAAAGCTGCTGTCGGGTCTGCTCCGGGTGAGAGGACAAAGATGAGAGGGGAGCAGCAGTTGCTGTCTACGAAGGCCTTCCCCAGGTCAAATGGAGGAGGCTCAATGAAGGACTGCCCAAGGTTATGAAGAACAAACTTTTGTACGGCAGGAACCATCTTATCAAAGCGAAGGCATCGCATTGCCAGAAGTTTCTGGAAATCTGTCAACTTGTCTTGCCACTCACCAGGGATGGGTTCATCTTCAGGATTCTACAGCACAAAAGAATAGAATGATAAAGACAGGATCATTTAAGAATAAGCGCTAAGCAAACACATTGTAATCCAAAGAAAGCATTTGTATATTTTCATTGTTTTTCCACAGAATTTTATATTTTTAACCTTTATCAAAGCTTTTTCTCTTTATAATCTTAAATTTCAAAAATAACAAAATTTTAATAAAATAATGCTAAATAGTCCTATTTATTTGTTTATACACTGTCTTAGTCTAATAGCTATTAATTTTATCAGTGATTGAATATTTTTTTCAACAAACTTTCTACAAGAAAAGATACAAGAGTTATGCATTACATTCCTTATGTCTCTAAGGAGTCTACATGGTAAAATTGTAGCTGTTTTTATCAGCTGCCAGTCTCTCAATTATTCTAACCATAAAATTGGACTTTTATGAAACAATATGCTGTTTTTCGTGCTTATATCTATTGGGTTACCAACTGATAAAAATAGTATATCTTAGAAACATAAAACTTTCAATCTAAATACATTTTGAGTTGCAGGAATCATATATGTAGCAGTCCAAAAAGCAACATGTAGAGAGGAACATTAGATTCGAGTTGAAGAATACTCCCATTGTTTAAATTCACCGAAAAGTCAAAATTGAAATTTTGATCCTATCAGATTTTACTTTTGTATATATGTATGTAGAGAATGTAACAAATCATTGAATCAAGGATTATGGCTGATATAAGGTCTTTTATTTTAAAAAAATATAAATTATTTTGTAAAAAATAAAAAAGAATTCTTTATAGAACTTTAAAAATAAACTAAATCATATGTGTAAAAATTGTAATTTCAACTGGATTTATTTAAAAATGCAAAAACTATATTTAAAAACAACAGAAACCATGAAAATATTTTAAGCACAGCCAAAGCAGTGAATTAATGTCAATTATAGAAACCCAACCTCATGCTGGCTTTGTTTGTAGTTATAGGCACTCAACGTTCTGTGGCAAAACAAAAAATTGTTAACATTAGGTCATTCAACATATTTGCAACTATGTCCCTTTGTTCTATCTCTTTCAGGTCATCCTGAATTCATCGCATTCCCTATATTTGTAAAAAATCCCTATGACAGACCAGTATTTTCTCTCCTCACACAGTCCTATGTTAGAAGCTTAATGACAATTTTATGACTGAATTTGTTACAAGATGGCAGCACTACAAATTAAATTGAGGTGATTTCTGTCTGAAATTTATACTTTTAAAAACATTTTATAATAAAACATATGAATAAAGATGATGCATGTGTTTTATGAAGAGGGCATGTATCAGATCACCTCTTCTTTCAAGCCATCACTGATTTTTGAACAAATAGAAAAGACACTGTTTTAAAAATAATAACCCACAAAGTAGATTCTCGTGTCAAAATGATTACAAATTGCATGGTGTGGATTAGAAGATTATAACCCAAGATATGTTTCTTTAACCTTACCTTAATTACACAATAATCCAAACCTTAAACATAAAATTGTCTCCTGAGGTTTATCCAACAATGTTTCCATTTAAACAGAAATAAAATCTTGCAACCAAATCAATTATGAAAATAATTTAAAAATACAAAGATGTAACAACATATTTTGTACCCATATATTTTTTTATTAGTGGTAAATGATGAGAAGCTATCTTAATTTTAGATATAAAACATGAAAAATAATTAAAATGATTAGCTCCTTTTCCACTCGAAATATTTTCTGTGTCCATAAAAGTTAAATATTAGAGTCTGAAAGTTAAAATGATAAAATAACACTTCTATAAAGTCAATCATTGAAAGGTAATTATTTTTTAGCTGTGTACCAAATGGAGATTTTTACAAATAAGAACACTACAGCAGTAATAATAATATATATTTTAATATATGGATCTTAACCCACCATGCTGTCGAAGACAGTTCGGAATCCATCTTCTTCCCCTTCAACAGACTCACGGAAACCAATAAAAGACTTCAGATGACTTAGGCGGCAAAGTTCGTCCCAAGACTTATCTGGCAACCAAGAATATGGATTTGGATCAGGATTACCAATTCCAATACCACCCGTAAGAAGAAATCTCCATTCTTCATCATCGATATTCCCAGCAGCTTTCAGGATATTGATGCACAACAAAAAGGAGAACAAAAGCTGTATAAGAAATAATATAAAAAGTAGATAAATGACTTTCTGAAAGATTATATACCATTTCAATAATCTGATGGTAAAGAAAAGTAGTTAGGAACCTAAAACAAAGTTTAAAATGTCAGGTTCCACTCAACTCTTATGTTGCAAACTGCCCAGAACCATTTATATCACAATGAATTGTACATACTTAATAGAAGTCTCCAAGATTGTAAGACAGTCACATAATTTTGTTGGTATGCAAAAAACTATTTTAAATTTTTTCACAAATGTAATTTATTACTCTTAAATATCAACCAGTTGCACTGAGTTGACTACAGTTTAATTAAAAGAGAAATGTTCTCAGTAGCAGAATAGTAAAAGTGGCATTTTTATAGAAGTTTTTGTTGGTAAATAGTTTATTTTAAAAATCAATTTAAAAGTTTATTTTTCTAAGTAAGCTACAGCTACTCAAGACAATAAATAAAATAATTGCATTTAAGTATATTGGAGCTTATAAAAAGCAAAACTGACATCTAAACACTATCAAAGGAACAATCCTAAATTCCACCCAACAATTAGATTTTTTGTAAACAAAACATGATACTTCAATCAAAAGAAATTTCTGTTACATTTCAATAAAAAGGATGTTAATATGAATACATGAACCTGCATGAAAAGTGGCAATTTCTATCTAAATAAGTATTACGTACATTATTTCTATGATAATACCAAAAAAGTTCATTCACACAAAAATGTAGACCTCAAATTTTATGCTATTTACAGCAACTTCATAGTAGTTAAAAATCTTTACAACATTTTACATTTCAGAACTTACATGATATTTTTAAACCTTTTAACCAATCACATGGGATGTTTTAAGCATCTAATCTGAAATATGATATAGTTTAACAATATCTTGAAGCATGGCAATGATCCAGTATGACAAATATAACTCCCAAGCTTTATAATGTGTAATTGTTGCAAAAACTAGAAAGAATATACTTATTTGACTTCGTTTGTATAGATTTTCACACCTCTCATTTTTGACAGCCTACATGAAAACTTCTTTCATATCTCAATCTGTGATAGGGTATACCATCGTATAACAAATACAAAAAATTATAAAAGTTCATCAATAAAAATAAGGGAAAAAAACAATTAAAAATGTAATATTTTTCTTCTGGCTAACCCGCCTATTGCCTGAACAAATTTCTATAAAATTTATATTGGTGCATTGTTATAACAGTTTGATGTGTCATTTTCCAAACATTTTGTAATTCCACCAATATTAAGCTTATAAATAAAAAAATTTGTAGTATTTAGACACTGGTAAAGATTCAGTCAAATACCATTTTATGTGCTAAATTATTATATCTATAGCTATTGAACTATAAGCTATTATATCCTCAAATTGTAGGATTTTACAACAGTTTCCGCAGGCATATGACAAAATATAAACTTGATTGAAAATATTTAATTATGTAAAGCCACTTTTCAGCTCACAACCCCAATTTCTAGTAATTTCCCTAAATCTTTTCATCTAAGTATATTCAAATTAAAGTCCTCTATAATATTATGTAACATACTTGTATACTGTGTATGTCTAAGTAGATCTAAATTTGAATTTGAAATTAAAGAGTATTCCAAAGCATAATTTTAATATCCTTCAACCCTAAATATAATCATGCCAGTTTTATAAAACCCATAATTAGTGTGTAGGGATGAAACTTCAATTACAAATAAAAATGAAATATAAAATTTTATTTCAGAATAATCACAGATAATTCTGAATAATTTCACATATGCATGCAAAAATATCTTTTTTGTCTCTGTCTCACTTTACCCATATCTACTTATATACAAAATATTGTGTTTGTTGGAGTGACACTAATATTTACTTGGAAGAGGCTGTACATAAGAATATCCAAGAGATTTACACCATCACAGAAAAATTATTGAATTTCAATTTAGAAATCTGACATTTTTTTAAAAAACTTTTTATGATTTAAAATATCATAGTTTGAAAAACATCTCAGAATATTATGTTGATACAAAACACACAAGGTCCAGTAAAATGCACAATTTAAAAATGACAAAAGGCACTCCAACCCATACTTTACCTTATCTTTCTCAAATAGACTCCGGCATACATTAATGTATAAAGACTGCATGAAGTAATTCTTTAAAATCTCCAGCCTTTCATTCAGGTTATCGGATATTTCAGAATTATCAATGGCATTGATGTATAGGTTAATAAACCAAGGCAAAGAGTACTGGTACATGGGATCAATGCTGGCCAAATCAGCAATAGTGAAGAACAAAATAGAAGAGTGGATCGCAATAGGTGTGTAACCAAGTCGAGTTTGATCAATCTGTGCTTCTGTTTCTTCAGCAAACACCTGCACAAGAAGGAAAAGAAACAAAGTTAGAAAGTTTTTATGCTTACTCCATTACTGCTAGCCTTTATAAAACATCCCATTTAAGCCTGCATAAAAACAACATTAGATTACCTTATTGCATATGGAGGTGCATTAAATTTAATCAACATTAGGGAAAATTAGAATTTAATTAATAGTATATGCAGTTGGCACAATGTGAAACTGTGACTAACTTTAATTTCAATTTCAAATACCTCAAAAAGAAATACACATAAATGTACTAAATTTAAATTAACATTTTCCAATATATGTATGCAAAGTGCATGTAGGGTATATTCCAGTCCTACTAAATATAGCTTATTTCTCCAAATGAAAGTGAAATCAGATGTCAGTAAGAATTTTTCTAAATCTTTGCCTATGTTGTGTCGTTTTCCCAAACTTAATGCTCTCAAAATTATTGAAATTCAAAATTCCTAAATTTTCCCACTTACAGGACATAATGACAATCCACAAACATAGCAAATCCCAGTCTGTAAACAAAATTTGAACAATGAATGAAATATTTTTGGCTTAATTTGCTATGATTATGTAATGATCAGTTATATAAAGGTTTTTCTATTCATTTAAAATACTTTTTAAAACCTTGCTCTTTATAATAAACACCAGAAAAACAAAATCCACATTTTTTTAAGAATAACCCATTCATGATACAAATGATCAATCCCAAATTACCTGTATATTGACATCCATAATTCATGCAATAAATACCTGCTTTACAAGCATACATTAGAAACAAATTCACTTACAAAGCCAGGAACTACCTGTACATACATATTGATTAGCCTAAGAAAAATCCCTTGAAAGAAACATTTCTAATTGCAAAATTTACTAAATGAAAGATAACCTGTTTTTCTTGAATATCATTGGATAACTCTTTGCTGGTGGAAATAACTTTTACAGCTGTTTCATCCTCCAGTATATTCGTGCCAGAAGTTAGTAACTCTAAAATTCTGTCTTCAATAGTTTTTAACTGCCTAAAAAGAAAGAATAAATATGCAAATATAGACTATACATGATGAAAAAAAAATACTAGAATCAAAATAATTTTTTAAAGTTTGCATATGATTATATGGCTATGTACGTGCAGCATAAAACAGAATAAAAATGACTAGAAAATCCAAAAGTTTAAAATGAGCTTTCATGTAATAATTTTTACAGTTCATAGGTCAGACTTAGTTAATGGTGCATGTTGCTTTATTTAAATAAAATTCCCTACATTTTACATTTTTAGCATACGATATTAACAGATAAGTGTACTCCCTGTAATCCTTCATGACTTTCAATTAGTCATGTCATTCCAGGACCATTTTAAATGGGAAGAGATATGTCTTTTGCTGACGAAAATAACAATTTTAGTTTTATTTAGATTGGCATGTTAGACTCATGAAATAATCAGACATAAAATTAATTTTGCGCTGAAGCTCAATCTGCATATCAGAAAATCTTCTGCAATCATCTACATATTTGAGAATGTGAAGGTCAACAGAAAAATTACTGCACAATGTACAAAGTAAAATCAGATTTTAGGCAAGATAAAGTTCTCCACCCATACATGTAAGCCATACTGCCAAACATGTATGAGTGGAGAACTTTTTATGAAAAACTGTACAGCATTTATCTTACTTGCTCTAAAGACAATAAAAACTACAAAACTGAAACAGGTCAGTGGCATTTCGGCAGACCTATGATAATAACTTGTAACTATGATACTAACATAAAACTTAGGACTTGTGATACACAAGTTCATAAGTCCTAAGGTTCATAGGTTCCAATACATAGGATACATATGTTTGTAACAGTTTACAATAAGACACTAATACAACTAATTGGTTCTTACTCTAATTGCCCCATAAGCCCTGTTCACATGCAAGCCAATATTTTTTGGCAATGAAATATTGAAGTGAAAAGGGAGGCATTTTACAAGCTCCATTCCAGTCCTCATTCACATGTGCAATTTCAATTGCTACTGCTTAAACAGTTAAGATGCATTTCATGACACATAAGAATTATTTTATACCCGAAACGTCTCAATTTTTCTTAAATACTTTTGACATGCTCATATTTTCAGAGAATAGACATAATTAAAATAAATGCTTGCTATGAATTGGGGACTAGTTTTGGTTAGCAATACATATTTCTTTTTAATTTTTTAAAGCATACTATTTTTTATTCATTATTCCATAGTGTTATTTTACCTTTTTTCTTTAAAGTAGCAAATATACAGGAATGATAAACTAAATAAATATTTTATAATTGCTATTTTTGAAATATTTTTATATGTAGATGCAAAATAATATAAACAAAAGTTTTTTAAAATGCCAATTAAATTTAATATACATTCTGTTACTAAAAAATGGGCTATAGTTTGGGAACCTCTATTATAGAAGAGCTAAAATCCATGACTTTTACTTTTTGTTCTCGGCTCCTTGCAGGAGCAAGCTATTCTTCTGCTCTTCCAACTCAGGCTTTTCCCGAGCTACCACAATACCCAGCAGCTGATCCTCCAGTCCAGCTGGTGTGATCATGAAGTTCACCAGAGTCACTTTCACAGATGTTTCAGGCAAGTAGTGGGGGTTTCGTAGCTTTGTGGTCATGTAAAATCGAAAGTCAGATGAATATTCTATGGTGGAATCACCTAACTTGATGCACATCATTCCTCCCTGGCGAAACGTTTGCTTCAGCAGCAAGGGCTCCAAAACGGGATCTAGATCTTCTCCAATGTTCTCTAGAAGAACCTATAACAAAAAAAGTTTCTCAGGTGGATACAAAATAGGCAGGAACTTATAAAAGGAATAGTTAGACCATAATTATGTGTAACATATTACAGGATTCACATTCATAAATGCAGAATCAGAGCCATGGGCACGGGATGAGACACCAAGGCAGATTCAAGATTAAAGAAATACTTTTTGCTAAACAAACTAGCATGATTAAAGTCCCCTGTTGAGTCAAATTCTATGAAAATGCCTTGCAATGCAGCTAGAGAAAGGTGAGAGTTGTAAATCTTAAATGAGGCACAATGATAGATGCACAATGATAGATTTGTGGATCTCCAATTATTGTAAAAAAATGCGATTTCTAAACAATCTATAATATTATGAGGGATATGGAATGTGAAAACTCTTCTTTGTTGCAACTAAACCCATCACTCATAACCAAAATGAGTCAAAAAAGAAAGAAAGAAAAAACCTTCACTTCTTCTGGACTCGCTCCCTTTCAAAACTGGATACATAAGTAATTTTTCTGAGTTAAGTTCCTCATACAGCTTGGCAGCTGCATTTTAGCATTTCAACATGCACCTATATTTCAAACAAGATATTACCAATGAAGCCTAAATTAAAAGTTATTCAACATTTTCAAATTAGATAGATTTTGTGCATTTGCCTACCACTTTGCCATGAGGAATACATTTGGGGAGGGGGAATGAACTAAATGTAAATTGATTTTGACTAGCTAGGGTACTAGCATAATGTCTGCTGCAGCATCTTGAAACAATAAAACAATTTAGTACATGCAAGCATTTTCAGAGAAGCAAGATCACACATTTATTTTAAAGCTTTGACACTCATGTGAGATGTATAAGAACAGTTGTATCCAAAAAAATTTCAGGTATGCTTTCAGGATAAGACTATGGAAAATCAAAATTTTGTCTGTACAAGACATTGTACACGGCAAAAGAAAAAAAAATGCTATATCAAAACAATGCATATGCTTGTTTTAGGATGTGTAGCTCTTTGATTTTGAATAACTTGAAGAATAAACAAGCTTTTCACTTCATTCTTCTCACAATATGTTTGCTTTAATGGTAAAATAAAAAAATAAAAAATTGCATTTCAAAACTGTAATGACCAGTTAATATTTTCTTACTGGACTGCACAATGGCAGAAAATAAAAAATATGTGCAATGCCATGAAGGTAGGAGATGGTTCCTACGTAATTTTGTTAGAAATCCAATGAAACTCCAGTGGCCACATACTACAGTGATACCATTTTCAGAAGCAGGCAGAGATAGAAGAAAAAACATTTACTTTTAAGGAGGAAAATATTAGTCATGCAACTCCATCATAGCGAACAGACTCTCATGACAGTGAATAAGGGTAAGGGAGTAAACACGATTTTTGAATGAATCCTGTCTGTTTCGAATGTGTGCGCTGGTTATCACTGTGGGGGTATGATTTTTTATAATGGGAATTTACATTTTGTAGTGGTTTTTAATTTTAATCTTAATGGAGGGACATGACTATGGTAGAAGGGGAAGGGTAATACCTTCCGTTGGGAAAGCAGCCCCTTTTTACATTATATTTTCTACAATTTTCACATTGTATTTTCTACTCTACAATGGACCCACTCGATCTGCTCATGATCAACTTCAACTCACTTTTGTTACTTTTTGACTTTTGCACCTGTTACATAAGTGCAGAACTTGCTAAAAATGATTGTTATAAAAATAATTTGTTATATGTAATGAGCAGTAGTGGGCAAAAAATCTAGACAATCCATTCATAGCCATGAAATTTGGTACAGATGTATCTAGACTCATGAAAAGAAACACCTAGTTGACCATGTTTTAATTTTGAATGTTTTTTAAGTTATTAAAAGTCAAAGTGCCATTTTGAACGATTTTCATGCAAATTGATATTTTAATAATCAAAAATATTATTACCGAGTTTCTGTCTTAAAACCATCAGAAAAATCAAAGAACAATATTTTCAATAAGCTTTAAATTGAATATGTAAGATAATTTCTTCATATTTAAAAAAAAAATTGAAAATTAAAATATGAATAGTTTATAAAATTTTATATGGATATCTTATGTATCCCAAACTTGAAAAGTCACACAATTTCAATTTTTAGCATAAATATTGTGCTAATAACATTATTCATCAACTATTATCATTCCCCAGGATAGCAAAATCATGTTGAAAATGAATGAAGAAATGTCAAACAAAAATTACACATGGCATGATAAACGGCAGTTTTTGACCACTAACACATACCCTTCTTCTTATCAAAGTTATTCTATATTATTGTACATGAGATTACTCAGTCTGATCTTTTAAAGTTTGTGAGCGAGGATGGTTTTCATGGCACACCATCCTTACACTCATCCTTTACTGCTGCTAGAGTCATTTTACCATTCAGTAAAAAATGTGTGTGTGTATGGCCAACTATTAAATGAGTTTAATAAAATGACAAACCTATTTATGGGACAATTAAAATACAAAATGATAGAATAAAACATACTGGGTTTCCAAAGGTGATGCTATTTTCTAAAGTACGGACAAAATCAGCATCTGTCAGTTTTATGGTATTCATTCGATTTGCTTTCTCCATGTTCTTTATCCACTTGTTGGCCTGACCTTGAGGATCAATCAGAAGGGGCCAACGACGAGCATTACTAACAAGAAAAAAAAATTATTTTAACATGTGCATACATTGTACCGTAGTTATTTTGAAATTGAGTTGACAGGAACAAATGTCGCAAAATGGTTTTTCTAAGCATAAAAACTTAAAATTATTAACCATAAGGAAAGACACAAATTACAATCAATTTTGAAAATATGCAAAGGCTAAGATCAATTAGTGGTAGCAATAACGTACTTCATATTACAGTTGAAAAACTTCTGCATTGCACATGCCTGATCGAGAGATCTCAATGCAAATAGAAAGGTCAAGAAAAAAGGGCCATAAGGGTGGTCAAGCCATGATTGAAATTGAGTTGTTTGAGTTTTTCCTTGTTCATTGCATAAAGCATTTTTACTTATTAACCTTTCAACTTAATATTTGACTTAGAAATTAAAGTCATTTTAAACAATTCCTTAATGAATTTCTTAATTGTTTTATACACATCTTTAAGAGATAAAATAAACTTATTAATAATTAATTGCTTGACTGTTTAACATAACTTTACAGTAATATATATATATATATTTTTAGCAAATATTACAAGTACTAGCTATGAATAAAAACCAAGAATGTATAGCTCTACAAGTGTACAAGCCCTGTAAGAGCATATACTTAATTGGATTTGGGATCGAGCTCAAAGTTTTTGAAGTATAGTAATTATAACTTCGCTATATTAGCATTTTAACCTGAGTTTTCCAATGGGTGGGAAAACTGTATTTAAAATGTTATGAGTATTGCAGCTCAAAATTTTTACTTACACCTTGGAGAAATATTGGTGCACAAGCGCAAGATATTTTGTTTTGTTTTAAAAAAATTAGGAGGTTAAATGAACTTGGAGATTCTAAAGATATTTAATAATTGATGAGATTTGAACAGAATAGATGGAAATATACATATTCAAGTACGTATTTATGTGCCACCAGGCAGATTTATAAATTAACTTGAATCTAAAATCTTGTCCGATAGATTGTATAAATTTAATTAAAAAAACACCAAGCAAGTTAGTAAAATAATTTGATATTTTAATAACCTGGTTGAGTATCCAGAATCTATGGTCAGGTATCTCAATGAAATCGGGGTGAAAATTAAAAGTGCTAACTAACTATAAATAGCTAGCGAGTAATTTGCAGCGCCATGAAAACCTGAAAACGAAACAAATGAGACTGAAAAATCAAATAAACTTATTGAATAAACTTATTAATCTTTACTGGAGTTTTATTTTCCAAAATGTTATTCACATAAAACCACTTCAGTTCCATCAGACTTTAAGAATGTAACCTTTGAATTTAGATTCCCAAATGTTCTACTACGAAAATACAATGAAAATACAAAATACAAAAATATGAAGCATAATATTACGGAAGACTTTAATTTGAATAAACTTTGATGGAAATTAAAAAAATGGTAAAAATTGTAGCAGTGAGCCACAAAGTGGTTTTATGTCAACCTTACAGAAATTAGCTCACTTAGATCATTCTACCCCCAAACAAAAACACACAATGTTAAAATCCCTAAAAACAGCTTTTAGATAATTTAGTACTGGTGTTTTAGAGCAGACAGTTAACATATTTATCAAAAATTAAATATCTACTACAATACATTTTGAAGGGGGATAAAGCATTACTTCTAAAATTATTAAAAAAAAAATTTAAAGTCAATTATATCTAATTTCTAAATCAAACTATTCTAAAATTATTAAAATTAATTTAAGATCCAGTACCTGATAATAATTCCATTTTCAACAGAAAAGTTATCAGTAGGTAATCCAGCTAAATTCCAGTCCCTAATGAGAACTGGATCACCCAGTATACTCTTCAGCGAAAATTCATCAGAACAAGGAATTTCACATTCTTTGCACAAAGATACCCAACTGTAGCTTTGATCCTGAAATTTTATTTGCACCCATCAATTCAACTTTTTAACTGTAAAGTGTAACATATAGTCAAAATAACAAAAAACGATATACACACCATGATAGAGTAAACCATGTACTTGAATAAAAATAAAATAACATAATAATCATGTTAACTTTATATCTTTACATTTGATTAAAATGTAATGCACAGATGTCAAAGATTAACAAACACATGAGTGATTTTCTTTTACTAGTTACATATATAAAAGATGCATTACTGTACCTTTAACACTAGAACGACGGAAGCAGTCATTTTGACTACATAACTACTTTGAGAAATGATTCCTCCAAAATGGCTAATCCCAGCCCATTGAAATTTTATGACTTTTCATATTTTCTTAAAGTTATTGAAAACACAGAAGAAAATAAGAAAAGTCATAAAATTTCAATAGGCTGGGATTAGCCGTTTTGGAGGAATCGTTTCTCAAAGTAGTTATGCGGTCAAAATGACAGCTTCTGTTGTTCTAGTGTTAAAATTGACTTAGATATGCCATTACTTAAAAATTCAAAATTTCCTTATCATTATCCCTTTTTCCTTGTTATTTCTTAGACTACAGAAATAATTTCCTTCATTGGATTAAGATACCACATTTGACACCATTTAATATCAACTAAATGTCACTCAGATTATTATTTCTGTCATGTACACAAATGAGATAAACATGAATTATTTTTCACAATATATTTAATCTGTTTTTATTTTATTCTTAAGATAAGAATTTAATGAATCATTAATATTTTTCTTTAAAAAAAATATTAGTTAATATGACTAAATCATGCAGTGTAGGGAATAATAGGGACATTTTTATTTTTTATAAAAACTGTATATCTCAATAAATTTTAAAGGCAAAGTAATGTAATTGACGTCTTTGAGCACAAGAGCATGATTTTTTATAGAGCAACAACTTTGCAATTAACTATAATGAGTTAAAATGAAAATTTAAAAAAAATAATTTTATAATATCCGAAATCTAACATCAGGAACTTTGCAATCACTTTCACAAATTAACTCTTTTAGTACAGTTTCATGTAACATTTATAACTCACTCATTAGAGTTATTAGCCAATTTCAGGACTTTCGGGACATCCTGTATATGAGCACTATTTTTCTCTTAGTTCAAGGCACTTCTGTCACTCCACAAATTAATCCTAATAATAAAAAACTATTTAAGAAATGAATGTGTGCTTAGCCTTATTAATATGATGTCTCTCTCTATAAATATACTTAAAAAATTTGATTGAATCCCTTTTCGAAAATCTATCTATTATATATTATGCCATGTGAAATAATATTATATATATTCATAACAATGTTATTATTTCTAGTCTTTTTTAGTTTCTTAAATTATATGTTGGGAATCATTCATTTTAAGAATTATTGATTTTTGACTTTGTTGAGCCTTCTGTTTAATTGTATTGGTAAACTAGAGTTGAGTATGAATCTTGGGTTTAGCTAATCTTAAATGGTTTTGACTAGAAATGCAATTTAACTTCTTTCATTCCCAACATGACACTAAAATATTAAGAAAGCAGACTTACATGTCGGAAGCTTGAGGTAAATGCACCCAAGTAAGCCACTACAGCAGAAGCAATCAGAATATCTCCAGTCAAATTATCATACTGTACCCCAAGTGTAACAGCTGATTCACCCCAGCGATCTTTTTCACCACCAAGGCCACCAATGAGGAGTTGTGCACGCTCCAGTTGTGTAGCACATTGAGCAACTTGATTTTCCAGGTCTGAAATATTGAACTGTTAAAATAAGTATTCCACTACTACTACCATCTATCTGATAAAATTATTAATTTATTTCTTCCACATTCCAGATTAATTTAACATTTAGAGTAAAGTAGATTTCCTTTTAATCACCTTAAAAATTAACTAAATAAATAAATAAAAAGCAACCAGGCAATTTATTTTTGTTACTCTTCCAATCACATTTAGTTTCAATACTGTTAAAATGTGATATCGTATGTATGTCTCGCCTATTCCAAAACCCTAACTAGGCCTAGAAGCTCGCATTTTTTTTCAAACATAACTATCAAATCAAAGATGGTTCAAAAACTTCCAAAAATTCAAAAAATTAGACAGATTTTTAAATATTTGTAAAAAACCTCTTTTCCCACAGGAAAAAATAACTGTCCAAGAAAAAGTTATCTACTCCTGTAAAAATAAAAAAGGTTAGAATCTTGGTTTTTGGTTTATATGGAAGACATATAAATTTCAAAGACCCTCTAAAAGCCAGAATTTTGAGAAAGTCTATAGTTTTTTTGTTATTTTTCACAGATTTTAAAAAATTGTGAAAAACACCATAACATGAATTCAGAACAAAGGATCAGGATCTCAGATGAAGAGTCTTGCTCATGGAATTGGGAATCTGAAAACATTTGTCTCTCATGGCGGCTGCCAGCAGGGATATTGGGGATAAAAATTCAAAAATCTAAATTTGTGAGTTTAACAGATAGCGATTTAAATTTTTAAATATAAGTTTGTAGCATTATTATAAGCACTCCCTGATGAAAATTAAGTCATTTCGATATAAACTTCTATAACTATTCTCCATATTGCTCAAAACAAAATTTGAGGTACGTCTTCTCAAAATTTGTCATCGTGAGTCTCAAGTCTTAGCTCTACAACACTTCAATTCTTTTTATTGGCACTTTATTTGTTAAGTTTTACAATTAAATTAATGATTTAATAACTTTAATCTGGAAATGTGTTGTCTCTAGAGCTTGGATCTTTCCCATTTCGTAGTAAGGGGTATTGTGTAAACACGATCACTTCTTTACAGTTTACAAATACTCCTTTTTAATTACAGCTTCAGGGGCAAAATTTTTATATGTATTTAGATAAAGAATTAAGGGAAGAAATATGTTTGCAATTAAATAACAAGAAAAATCAATAAAGCATAGATTATGAAACACTTTCCAACTTCAATGCAATTTCATTTAAACATCTCTAAAGGGCGATACATTCCTCGGTAATATTTTAAAAATTATCACAATACTACATTAATTTATTATATTTGAAAACTTAAAAGTTCATTGAAAAAAATGAACTTCGTTCAAATGACATCAATTAAATATAAATCGCCTGGCTCCTAGGTAATGTTTTTAAAATTATCATAATACTACAATAATTTATTATATTTGAAAACTTCATCAAAAACAACTGAAATGTATTCAAATGACGCCATCGAAATATAAAACGCCTGGTTCTCTCTATAAAAACAGCATATCATTCATAAACATTTTCCCATTCATTTCATTCATCACAATACTATAATAATTTATTTTATTTAAAAACTTTATTTTATTTAAAAGACCATGGAGGTACAAGTAATTAAACTCTATGCTTAAAACTTCATCGAAAAAAATCGTCCTTCTCTCTGTAAAATCAATGAATATTTCATTCATATCAGCTATGCAGACCCCATGAGCTAAATAATTTTGTGTTAAAGAAATACAGCAATTCTTATACAACTCATTCTACATATTTTGCTGTTTACATTTTACATAATTGAAAAATAGGCTTCGTTGTAGAAATAATAAAATTTGGATGATCATTTAAACTCAAATATATTGTAATTACGTTGTTTCAGTATGTAGATGCACAGAATTTAGGCAAAAATAAAGCGGTTTTAGGAGAGATACAACACTCAATATGAATTAAAAAGAACTTTAAAAATCACGATTTTCAGACAAGATGGATGCCATATTTCATTTTGAAGTGGGTCATATGATCACTTCATATAAGTGGTGTAATTATTATTTTAATTTTTATTTAAAAAACTACTGAATATATTTTGCTGAAATTTTTTTTTATATATTTTATGGGATAATTTGAATATTACCTAAAATTTTTGAAGCAATTTGTGAATTTTAAATCCGCTTAAAAAATGTTTGAAAAATTAGGTCCCATAGGGTTCAATGTATTTCATTTTTTCAACCCGGGTTCAATCCAAAACTAATTGGGTGATATTATTCATTTATATTCCCATAAGTCCCAGAGACCATCTGAACAACATACTAAAATTTCATTTTGATTAAGTCGTTTTTATGGCAGTTATCGTGCTAACGGACGGACAGACAGACAGATAGAATGAACAAAGTCATAAACACTTTTCAACTTTGTTGTAAAGTGTTAAAAATTAGCAATTTCAACTTGTTGGTACAGAATATTTCTGTTTATGTGGATTCCTTTGCTCTTTCTACAATGGAAAAAAAAACGGAGCAATTTAAAAAAAATAACAAAAGAAGTTTTTGTTATGCAGTGCCATCAACATAATTTTGAAACTCCCCACACCAGAACTTGTAAGAGTTTATATGAAATCTAAATATTGAAATTATATAAAAATTGCACATAGGTACATGAAAAATAATACTTTTAAGCAAATTTACATTAATTACACAATACATTTTTAATCAATCATACAAAATGTATGTTTGAGTTCTAGAGGATAAAATAACTAGACTGGTCTTTTGTATAGTCCTTTAAATATTGGATTATTGCAAAAATGCACATATTGAAATTATATAAAAACTGCACATAGGTACATGAAAAATAATACTTTTAAGCAAATTTACATTAATTAAACAATACATTTTTAATCAATCACACAAAATGTATGTTTGAGTTCTAGAGGATAAAATAACTGGACTGGTCTTTTGTATAGTCCCTTAAATGTTGTATTATTGCAAAAATGCACATATTGAAATTATATAAAAATTGCACATAGGTACATGAAAAATAATACTTTTAAGCAAATTTACATTAATTAAACAATACATTTTTAATCAATCACACAAAATGTATGTTTAAGTTCTAGAGGATAAAATAACTGGACTGATCTTTTGTATAGTCCTTTAAATGTTGGATTATTGCAAAAATGCACAAGTCCATCGCACCCTTGGAATATGCTCTCGATATCCAGGGGCAGTGCTAGTGGGGGGCAGGGGTCTAGAGAGGGCTTGAGACCCCTGTTAAAGGAGATCTAGTCCCACATTGAGGCAATTCTTGCATTTTAGCCAAGAGAAATGTATGTGTTTCATAAATTTCGTTATGTATGTTAATGGTTTTCGATCAAGTATATAATGATGTGACGTTTTAAAGTTTTTCCCAGTGTTTAAATGTTTTTAATCATTATTGTAATAAGCAAACTCTATCTAGTCATCTACCAATTTTTATCAAATCTAATGATGTTCCAGTATGTAACCTCCAAATGGTTGAAAGTGAATGGCATACAGTATAGGGTAAATTTATACTGATGTTTGCCTCCAAGCCAAACTTTCTTAACCATTTCTTCTCAACTTCAAAAGAACTACAAATATGTTTTCCAGCTGCATGTCTGTTGTCGCAGTCAGCCTGTATTACAAAGCAAGATTCTGATGTTTAAATAAAACAAAGATTCTGTTCAATCAAATGGACTCCATAGTTTTTCCACTTATATTCTACTGCATGAAATGTAACTTCAATACCTTGGAGTTGGAATGGTATTAAGTTAAGTGATTTCTAGGAGTCACCACTAATAGTGTTAGCGTCAACTTGCAATCTTGTACTGCGTATGCCTGTAGTCATGGATCAGGCACGTTCAGAGATTCTCTGAATGTGCCTGAGAATTGCTCTGAACGTGACGCTAATGTACAGAATTTTGCTTTCAGATGGAAATTAAACATTTCACGACCGTAGTGTATCACAAAAACTAAAATTTTAAAGTGTATTTAAAGATTTGCGATGTGCGAGATTAGAAGATTTGTGCAATTTCAAAAAGGCCAGGTATGAATTTTTTAATTATAAATTTATTTATCTATACATATATAAAGCAAAGTCATGTTTTGTGTATTTGTCTACCTCCCTATGTTTCCAGTGGTCTCTGAAACTACTTCACCGATTTTGATGCATTTTTTTTTTATTCTGTGGGATATTCATTCGGAGAGGTTTTAAGCAACTTTTTTTTAAATTAATTTTTTAATTAAGCACATTAAAACTGCATTAAGAGCATATTAGAATGGTTAAATTGTACTAATAATCGAGAAATGGCATTGCTACACATGGTTAATATTTTTATTATTTCTCTTTTCTGTTGCCACAGACAAATAACGAAACTGAAAATATTTATTTATTCAACTACATTATCCAGGGTTCATTCCAGGATTTCAAAAGAGCAGGGTGCTCCTTCTGAAAAAGGGTGCAGTACGTACTGAAAAGGGCACATATTTTTAAAAGAACACAATTATAAATTTTAAAAAATTACTTTGCCAGAAATACTGATGTGACTTTTGAGTGGCTTTAATAAATTATGAATAAGAAAAAACGCCGCACATTTCTCGATGTCTTGATATCTTGAAAATGGAGAAGTGTCATTTTTGAAAGAAGGGCAGCATTTTTTGATGCCAGGGCACAAAATTATAGTACTGGGAGATACAGGACAGGTTTTCTAATTTCTGAGGGCAGCAGGGCGGGTTTTCTAATTTCTAAGGGCAGCGGGGTGGGCCACCCCACGAAAAGCATTATAATTTATGGGTATTATAAGTAACAAGAATATTAATAATGGCAATATTTGTAATGGGGATGTTAATCACAGGACTTTTAGTAATGGGAATGTTAATAATGGGAAATAACAGGAATTTTAATAACAGAATGACCACTGAATATTAGTAGGAATGGACGATAACTTGATAGAGTGTTTTGTTTATTATTTAAAGTTATTATTTAGTTTTTTCTTAATTTTTAGAACTATGTCTAAGAAGCAAACAAATATATTACATTTTTTTGGAAAAGACATAACACCCGTGTCAAGAGCTACACTTACATTTCAACCTGGAAAGTCTAATGACTATACTAAAAATATTGGAAAAATATTGCAGTCCACAAAATCTAATTGTGATTTTAAGAATGGCAAATCCAGTTATATTGATACTAGAGATCCTGTGAGTGGAAATGCCACTATAGATCTATCAAAAGGGCAGTATCAACCTATGTTGGATTTTAAAAAGAGTGAATATAGAAAAGAAAAAACACAGAAGCTTTCAATTATCTTGGTATAACATCTATTCTTGGTTGGAATATAATGTGCAACTGAACGCTGAGTTTTGTTTTTATTGTAGAGCATTTTGTGCTCACAAACCTGGCTGCGCTGATGATGGTTTTGTCAAAAATGGATTAACAAATTGGAAAAGGGCTTTAGAGAAATTTAAAAACATGATGAATCTATTTCGGATACAAGAGCCATGCAGTTTTTTGCTGAGAATCGGTCATTGGTGAAAACCTGTGTTTCTTCTGTTGTTCAACAGATATCCTCATTTCATCAACAAACTATTGAAAAAATTAAAAAATACTGCAAATTTATATTTCAAACAATCTTATAGCTAGGAAAACAAGGCCTTGCTCTCAGGGGTCAGAATGAAACAAAGGAGTATTTTAATAGAGGTAATTTTATAGAATTAATTAAATTATGGTGTCGCAATAAAGAAACCGACTTTGAAGATATGTGTCAATCAAAAATTTGTAATTATCTATGTGCCCCGATCCAAAATGAAATGATTTTAACAGTTGGAAATTTTATTACCGAAAAAATTGTAAATGAAATAAATGCTGCTGCATATTATTCGCTCATTGTAGAGGAAACAACGGATGTGTTGAGCAAAGAACAATTAGCAGTGGGCATAAGATATTGTCAGGTTCAAAAGAGAAAATTTATTATCAAAGAATAATTTTTGGGATATTTAGATTGTCCAAATACTAGTGATGAAGAGTTACACCTAGTCTTAAGTAATTTTTCAAATAAAATTGGTATACCGCTAAATAAAGTGAGAGGGCAAGGATATGATGGCGCAAGTAATATGAGCAGTCAATTTAACGGTCAAGCAGCACAATTTCGAAAAAATGAGCCAAGGGCATTATATTTCTATTGCCATGCTCATTTATTAAATTTAGCTGTTACTCGATTTTGCGAAGAAATTGTACCTCTTCGAAATGCGTTATATGTAATTAACAAGTTGTATAATGTAATTGAAGCTTTTGCAAAAAGACACTCTCTTTTTCAAAACATTATACAAAAAGTCTACCCTACTTTAAATATTAAAACTCTCAAAAGTTTGTTTCAAACTAGATGGACTGTTCACCATAAAGCCGTGACAACGGCAATTGATTTATTACCTGCTATTGTTTCAACTCTTGCAAGCACAAATGAGGATACACATGCAAATAACCCTAAAATTGCTGCAGTAGCATCAGGTTTATTGAAGTCTATTTTACAACAGGAATTTATTTTATCAGTTTCAGTTTTAAAATTAATTTTGGAAACTACAGATCACTTATCACAAGAATTACAATCTCCCACATTAAACATTTCATCAGTATATAAAAAATCAAGTGCAGTGATAAAAACAATTGAAGATGTTCGTAATGAAACCATCTTCAATCAGATTTTTGAAAAAATGGAAAACATTACCAGCTAAATTGAAAGTCAAGGATATCATATCAAAGAAATTGTATTACCTCGACAAAGAAAAATTCTGAAAAACTTGATTATGGTTTTAGTGCTGCATTTCATTTTTCTAATGTCAAAGAATTAATCCATATCAGTCTATTCTATACTGCTACTGATCAAATTATGGGTAATCTTAAGATTCGTTTTTTGGAAAATGATTATTCGATGGTAAATAAAATAGTTCAGTGCTTAACTGCTCTAGGGGATTTGCATGTTGAAAATGTAATTGAAATTAATAAATTTTACAAAATAACTGCCTCAGATGAAAGTCTAATTAATCAAATAAAAATTTATATACAATTTTTAAAGAAAGAAGATACTGTAGAAACATGTGCCCAAATATTTTTGGACAATAACTTAATTAGCATGCTTCCTGCTCCATGAAAAATGTTCGAAATTATTTTAACTTGTCTTGTAACTTCAGCTTCAGCGTAGAGAAAATACATATAGGATTTTCTCTGTTCTCAGATTAAAGACATATTTACGAAGCACCATGCGTCAGGAACGTTTAACTGGGTTGGCTTTAATGCAAATCCATCAGGAACTGGTTACATCTATGTTGACTGATGGAGCTTCCTTAGATATTTTGCTCAATACATTTATTTCCCAAAATACACAGAGAATGATGTTCTTTTAGATTTCGATTAAAATGTAACCACCATATTTAATTTATAGGTATACTTTTGAAACTCTCTTTTTATTTTCATTGCATTACTCGCAAATAGTTTTTTTTTTTTCTTTTTTTAAGTTCCTATGTCAGATCTCGTAACAGTTTTTATATAAGTAAAAAAAATGTGTTGTTTTTTATGTCTAAGAGTTATTTTGTTTTCAGTGTTAAAGTTTTATGTAGTTTAATTTAAAATAATTTCTGTGTTTGTTTGAATATAATAATGTTTTATGCTAAATAAAATGTTCGAACGTTATGCATATTTTTCATTTAAAATAACCCTTTGGCATAAGCATATGTTAAGCAGTTGCCCCCCCCCCACACACACACACACTCTTTATAGAATCAGGATACGCCACTGCTTATGAGCATAGAAAATGGAAATTGTAAACTCATTAAATTTTACAAAATTGATAAATGACTTCTCTTAAGAAAAATTCATAAATGAGCAATGTAAATGTAGCAATCTTATAAATATTTTTCTAATAATAATTCCAAAAGTACAATGACAGTAATTATGTATAAGCTTTATAGACACAGCTAATTCAATAAATTGTTTGTGAATGAATAACTAGTATACTTTAAATCCCTTTAGATGTTATTTACTTTCCATCATAAAGGTATTTTTACACATTTCAGATTTTACTAAAGCAAAATAATAGTTTATGAAGCAAAATCATACATTTTCTTTTTTATCTTTTTCATTAGTTTTTTGGCATGTCCATGCAATAATTTCAAATGTAAATACATATAAAGAGTATTCGAAGGATATTAGAGTAAAATATATGTATACTAGTGGGTATGTATGAAAAATCATAGAAAAATTTATATGTGTTGTATCCCAAAGAGTTTAAATATACTAAAATCACACTTCAGAAAACATTCAGAAGGGATTGGGGCAGGCTTGTCCAACCCGCGGTCCAACAAAAAATCATAAATTTACAAACTTTAAGAGATTGCGACTAAAAGTACCATTAATAATACTACAAATACAATTTTAGAATGCTATTAATTTATAAGTAATGAATTTTTTAATTTAGCATGTTCTTTAGCAATGACAGATTCATAAAATCATTCAAATAATTGTATTTGTTCAAAATTGCCACCCATGCGAGTAAGTTACTCCTTGACATAATAAATGGTGTGCTAGCGCTCTTGCTTCCTACTTTTATGAAGCAATTGTTATGCCGAGATTCTGCAGTTCTAAACTTAATTAATAGTTCAAAATTTGTAATAGCTTAAAATTCGTTATTTTCCCCTTTCCCTTCAAAATTCTAAATTTATTTGTTGTTTTGGAATATTTCGGCGATTTATTTCCCCTTTAACGTAATTTGTTATCTTTTTAATGTTTTTATTATTCAAAATTGTGCGCAATGTGCCTTTAAACGTTAAATAATCTTTTGTTAATCCTCATAATCTTCGTTTTCAGCTGTTAACTTCATTTCAGTTCATTCACTAGTCTGCATAAAAAAGGCACTTTTTAAGACGAAATTTGACTTTCCCTCGCTTATCAGTAAACACCTGCAGAGGGGTGCCAGTAGGGTTGCCTCGCGGCGTCCGGTGACCATGCGTCACCACGGCTCGTGGTTGCCGCCTTGGCGGAAGTTATCCTTTTTTGATTCTTGGCATAACAGCGTTTTGATTTCCGCAGTGTATGCGTAAGCGCTCGGCGCGAAGCGCAGGGTTTCACTCGCCAAGTTTGGCGTCTCCTGGGAAGGCAAGCGTGTTGCCGGGATTCGATTCCTGACCGGCACTGTTGGAGGTTTTTTTTTTTATCGTGCGAAGATCCGTGGAACGGGCCCCAATGCAAGGGCGCCCGTCTCCCGCGGTCGCCGTAAGGATGCTTTTAATCAAATCCCAAGCAAATTTATGCAGCTTGACCAAGATTTTGAAGTGTGCTTCTAATGAGGACATCATGACTGTCGGGGTCCAAGTTAATGCTGGCATAGTTGCCTTTGTCTGAAAGGTGTATCATCGACCTCAACAGTTTTTCCTTAATCCTACAGTGTTTGCAAAGTGTACCATCGATCCCAACAGGCCTTCCTTAATCCTACATTTCCACCAAATCGCTACAGGCTCTTGCTTGCCAGCGAATAATTCATATATTTTCTAAAACTTCATGTGCAGCGGTCTCCAAACTCCAGTGATATGTGTATCGTCGTTTCAAACATAAGTGCATCGTCATTCCACTCACGCAACTGTCCTTATTGCCGGCTCGAGTCATAAGTGCATCTCTCTACATTTTAGTGCTCCTCTCTACATTTTAGTGCTCCACAAGTATTTTTCTTCCAATAAATACTTCATTAAAAATGATCTAGTGGTGAGACTGTAGTGCTCCCTCTTCATATTTTTCTGTGTAGGCGCATAATATCCTTGAACGAAACAAATACCAGTGCAGCCTTAAGCTCGAAGTTTATAAATTTGTATTTGTGCTTTTGATCCGGTCATAGGGAACTGCAAGTGGCAATATATTGTTCTCTTACAAATCCAAGCTGTATTATTGAGTACATCAATAATTTGCTCTTGGTTATTTTTATTCTCAACATTTTTGGGGGTGGACAGCTCCTTAGGCAGACCAAGCTCTGATCTTCAGACCAGAGTGGATTCTGTTTCCTGGGTTAATTTTAATTGGTTCTAGGGTTTTCTTGAATTCCAAATTTAATAGATGTTAATAATAAAATAATGCAATGTACTATCTGTTTTTCCTTGGCCACTATGGGTCAAAGTTTGTTTAAAGAACCTAAATTTTAATTGTTGAAAAATAAAAGTTAATTTTTTAAATTTAATATTGAGTGTCATTCTTGACTTGTGTTGGCTGTGCTATTTAATCATTTAAAGGCAAGTGGTACTTCTAGAAGTTTTATGTTGAGATGTTTTTAAATGTGTAACATGGTTGAGCACAGACCAAGCTGTAGGTAATAAAGTAAATAAAGAGAAAATAAAAATTATTAAAAGTAAACTATATTGATTATCAAATCTATACGATCAGGCTAATGTAAGATATTATTAAATAAAATGTAATTATTAAATGATTAAACATAAATATAATAACTTAGAATAATGAAATGTAAATAACTTAAAGTATAAATTAAGGTAAATATAAATAGTAAATTATATAATTAAGTAATTAAAGAGGTTAATATATTGTAAGGGAAGTAAAAAGCTATATAACATGTGGTGCCGTTCACCTTTTTGGTTCTGCCTGAGTTGTCTGTCCACTGAATAAAATATAATAATTTAAATGGGCTGTCCACCCATATGATAAATTGCTATACAGTAACAATATTGAAATTTTTTTTTATTGTAATAAATTTCCATGTGTATAGGGAAGTGCACAGTGTCTTGAAATTTAATTTCTTTTGGGAGTAGGGTAATGTCTTAAATTTTTTAGGAAGCAAAGTAAGTAGTAAGATGGTAATGTAAGAATTTTTTCATTTTTTTTTTTGTGTTTCATTTCAAAATGTTTAGGGTAGGCAAGTTTTGGGATTTTTTTTATATATATGCTCTTGCCTGGTGCTGTTTTTGTTTTTATTTAGGAGTTTTTTTTCATTAAGCTTTGTTAGTTGAAATTTTTTTTTTTCTCTTTTCACTCCTGTGTAAGCTAATCATAGCTTGTTGTTTTAAAGATATTTTTTTTTTTTTTTGTAGAATTTTTTTTTATTTAAAAGTAAAACTTTGGAGTTTGACTCTGTGATTTTGGAATTTGAGTAGGATTTTTTTTTTTGACTTTGAGAGATTTTTTTCTCACCTTTAGGGATCTTTTGGATATTTTCTTTTGCAAGTGTGCGGCGGAGAAGTGGTTGTTTGTTGTGGGGATTCTGGGAGATTCAGGTTCAAAGGAGGCCTTGCTTTGCTAAACCATTCCTTCTCAACTTTTTAAGTGGGTAAAAATTTTTTTCTCAGTCTGCCCATAATGGCTACTTCAGTGCTTTGATGCCACACAGTTTTCAGGTGTTCACTGGGGAATGCACCTTTTTCCCTCGGGAATTAAATCACTTGCCCATGATGTGTTTTGTGTATTGTTTTTTTTTTGGGAAGGGATTCACGACCCCTTGCCCGCTGTCAGATTTTTTTGAGATTTGAAAAATGTTGCAACAGTTTTTATGAGATTTGGGATAGAGTTATTGGAAAGTGCTAAGAATAGCGAAAAATTATGTGTATTAGTAGTTGTGTTTTAAGTGTATTGAAATTAATGTGTGTTTAAAGGTAGATAAATATGCCAAAGATCGGGGTTAAGTCTTAAATGTTGGGAATTTTTTTTTTATGTTAGGAAAATTTATTTTCTCTTTTGGAATATGATAGTTTGAGTTTCAGTTCAAATTTTGGTTTTAAAATTTATTAAAGGGGGAGAACAGTGATCAAAAGTTTTCTTTTGTTTTTGTTTTGTATAATTAGTCACAACTCTTGGCTTTGGGTGAAGTTAAAGGTACGGCTAATGGGTTAGTTTCATGGTCACCCGGAGAAATTTTGAGGTCTGGGAAGCCTTGTTTTCATAGAAATTCTTCTTCACAGAAATGTGTTTGAAAAAGAAAATTTTTTTTTGTTTTTCATTAGGCCATGTTAACTGTCACTTTGGTGCTTTGAAGCCGCCTTTAAGGTGCTCAGCTGGGGAATGCACCTTTCCTTTTTAGGAGAATTACTTGCCCGCTAAAAATTGTTTTTTCTTGTGTCATTGATCCTTCAGCCAAGCGATCGACTTTGGGTAGTGTAAAATTTTTTTTTGTTAAATTGTGCAAGTTCAGTCTCAGAATGTTTGTTTTGGGGGGAATGGAGATTGTTCTTTGATATTCCTTGAGAAATTTTTTTAAATTTAAGTTAGCTTTGTAAAAATTTTTTTTTCCTTTTGTTTAAAAGTGTTTTGGCTCTTAAAAGTTTGTTGCTGGGAGGTTGTGTATTTCTTCGAATGTGGGAGAGGAGAGTGTGAAATTGGGTTTTCAGTTGTTTAGTTGTTTTGTTAATCTTGAAGTACTTCTCTAAATTTTATGTTTCGACCCTTTGAATTCTTCGGCTGGTCCAAAGTCTTCATCAAAATTATTGTTTTATTGTAATGACAAGTAATTGGGAACTTTGTTTTGTTTTTCTTCTTTCCGACTGCTCGGGTGATGCATTTTACAAAAGCAGATTTTTTTTGTTGTTTTGAAATTTTTTTTCTTTAAAATTGTAACTTTTTGTAGTTAATTGAACATTTTTTTTTACTTGTGATGATTGGGAGTGTTAAGATTGAATTGATGGACTGGGAGGTAGAATTAAATTTTGTTTTTGTTTAAAACTACATTTTGAAATTTTTTTTTGTTGTTTGTCAGAATTTTAATTTTCTGGGAGGTGGAGCTAAAACTTGGGTTTGCTTGAAATTTACTTTTTTGGGGATTCCCTTTTTGTTGAAGTTTGTACTTCGAATTTTGGGACGGGAATTTGATTTTCAGAATTTTTTCCATTTGTGGGAGTTCTTCGAATTTGTTAAATTTTTGTGGACCTTTGAGTTAGTGAAATTTTTAGTGGAAGTACACTTGTTTACGAAAGTCACTGCTGCAGAGATGTTTTTTTTTTGGGAGAATTTCTCGTTCGACAGGATTTGCTTTAGGAAATTAAATGGGACCTTCACGGTTATGTGCTACATTGGGCCTACAATAGTTTTTTTGAGGGATCTCGATTGTTCGACTCCTTCAAGTTCAAGTTAATTTTCTTCTTTTACCCGTCTTGGAAGTACATAGCTCTGGCAGTTCTGTTTGCAAAATTTTTATTTCACATTATTGCTATTCTAAATTTGCATTCAACTTTTCCATTGTGAAAATTTTGAAATTGTCGATACTATTCATTAAGTTTAAGTTTTAGAGGGAGTACAGACGTGTACTCTCGCCTGTTGGAAACACTTGATTTTTTTGTGTGTTGTGTCATTGGGAATTTTGTTTATTGAGGAAGTCTGGCAGGTTTTGGTTCTGTATCACTTGTGCAACCCGAGGGATGTGGAACGGGGGTTTGACAGACTGTTTTTCAGTGTTTTGAGACTTTCTTTCACCTGGGCGCAGTGCAGTTTAAATTCTAAATTTTGGTGACCATTTGCTTTTAAGTGGGTAGTGCATGGTTGAGCTGAGGGTGGTGTAAGCATGAGGAGGCCAGGCTCATGTTGTATATAGGAAGGGAGGCGGACCCAAAGGCGAGGAATGCTTGGGGGCGCCATGAGAAGTGTATTTTTATGTCACATTGCTCAGGCTCTGCTACACACTACTGGGGTTGTTTGGCTTTTGTTTTGATTGGGAGGGATTTGATTTTTTTTTGTTTGCGAGCAGTGTATTTTTCCCTTGTAGAGTTTCAAATTTTTTCTTATTAAATTTGGTGAGAATTCAGATATTTTGTTTCTCTTGAGGTTCAGTTCGAGTTTTTAAAAATTTTAAATTTTTGAGTTGTAATGAATGTTTTCTTTTGGAGGGTTTTCTCCTCTCTTAAAGGGGAGATACGAAAAAATTTTTTTTGAAAGTCTAGGAAAAGTGCAAGTTTTAAATTTTATGGTCATGATCAGTGTGCCTTCCCTGTATGTAAAATATGTATTGTAAACATTTTTTCAGATTGTAATCCCAGGAGTTGCCACATGAAGCGAGTGTTCTCGTAGGTTTACAATTTCTCTGCCACCAGGATGGTGTTCTCTTTTGGTTATTTTCGGCTCTTTGTTGTGAAAAATTTTATTCTAAAATTTTTTTTCCGGTGGTCGAGAGGAATTATGTTATGCCGAGATTCTGCAGTTCTAAACTTAATTAATAGTTCAAAATTTGTAATAGCTTAAAATTCGTTATTTTCCCCTTTCCCTTCAAAATTCTAAATTTATTTGTTGTTTTGGAATATTTCGGCGATTTATTTCCCCTTTAACGTAATTTGTTATCTTTTTAATGTTTTTATTATTCAAAATTGTGCGCAATGTGCCTTTAAACGTTAAATAATCTTTTGTTAATCCTCATAATCTTCGTTTTCAGCTGTTAACTTCATTTCAGTTCATTCACTAGTCTGCATAAAAAAGGCACTTTTTAAGACGAAATTTGACTTTCCCTCGCTTATCAGTAAACACCTGCAGAGGGGTGCCAGTAGGGTTGCCTCGCGGCGTCCGGTGACCATGCGTCACCACGGCTCGTGGTTGCCGCCTTGGCGGAAGTTATCCTTTTTTGATTCTTGGCATAACAGCGTTTTGATTTCCGCAGTGTATGCGTAAGCGCTCGGCGCGAAGCGCAGGGTTTCACTCGCCAAGTTTGGCGTCTCCTGGGAAGGCAAGCGTGTTGCCGGGATTCGATTCCTGACCGGCACTGTTGGAGGTTTTTTTTTTTATCGTGCGAAGATCCGTGGAACGGGCCCCAATGCAAGGGCGCCCGTCTCCCGCGGTCGCCGTAAGGATGCTTTTAATCAAATCCCAAGCAAATTTATGCAGCTTGACCAAGATTTTGAAGTGTGCTTCTAATGAGGACATCATGACTGTCGGGGTCCAAGTTAATGCTGGCATAGTTGCCTTTGTCTGAAAGGTGTATCATCGACCTCAACAGTTTTTCCTTAATCCTACAGTGTTTGCAAAGTGTACCATCGATCCCAACAGGCCTTCCTTAATCCTACATTTCCACCAAATCGCTACAGGCTCTTGCTTGCCAGCGAATAATTCATATATTTTCTAAAACTTCATGTGCAGCGGTCTCCAAACTCCAGTGATATGTGTATCGTCGTTTCAAACATAAGTGCATCGTCATTCCACTCACGCAACTGTCCTTATTGCCGGCTCGAGTCATAAGTGCATCTCTCTACATTTTAGTGCTCCTCTCTACATTTTAGTGCTCCACAAGTATTTTTCTTCCAATAAATACTTCATTAAAAATGATCTAGTGGTGAGACTGTAGTGCTCCCTCTTCATATTTTTCTGTGTAGGCGCATAATATCCTTGAACGAAACAAATACCAGTGCAGCCTTAAGCTCGAAGTTTATAAATTTGTATTTGTGCTTTTGATCCGGTCATAGGGAACTGCAAGTGGCAATATATTGTTCTCTTACAAATCCAAGCTGTATTATTGAGTACATCAATAATTTGCTCTTGGTTATTTTTATTCTCAACATTTTTGGGGGTGGACAGCTCCTTAGGCAGACCAAGCTCTGATCTTCAGACCAGAGTGGATTCTGTTTCCTGGGTTAATTTTAATTGGTTCTAGGGTTTTCTTGAATTCCAAATTTAATAGATGTTAATAATAAAATAATGCAATGTACTATCTGTTTTTCCTTGGCCACTATGGGTCAAAGTTTGTTTAAAGAACCTAAATTTTAATTGTTGAAAAATAAAAGTTAATTTTTTAAATTTAATATTGAGTGTCATTCTTGACTTGTGTTGGCTGTGCTATTTAATCATTTAAAGGTAAGTGGTACTTCTAGAAGTTTTATGTTGAGATGTTTTTAAATGTGTAACATGGTTGAGCACAGACCAAGCTGTAGGTAATAAAGTAAATAAAGAGAAAATAAAAATTATTAAAAGTAAACTATATTGATTATCAAATCTATACGATCAGGCTAATGTAAGATATTATTAAATAAAATGTAATTATTAAATGATTAAACATAAATATAATAACTTAGAATAATGAAATGTAAATAACTTAAAGTATAAATTAAGGTAAATATAAATAGTAAATTATATAATTAAGTAATTAAAGAGGTTAATATATTGTAAGGGAAGTAAAAAGCTATATAACATGTGGTGCCGTTAACCTTTTTGGTTCTGCCTGAGTTGTCTGTCCACTGAATAAAATATAATAATTTAAATGGGCTGTCCACCCATATGATAAATTGCTATACAGTAACAATATTGAAATTTTTTTTTATTGTAATAAATTTCCATGTGTATAGGGAAGTGCACAGTGTCTTGAAATTTAATTTCTTTTGGGAGTAGGGTAATGTCTTAAATTTTTTAGGAAGCAAAGTAAGTAGTAAGATGGTAATGTAAGAATTTTTTCATTTTTTTTTTTGTGTTTCATTTCAAAATGTTTAGGGTAGGCAAGTTTTGGGATTTTTTTTATATATATGCTCTTGCCTGGTGCTGTTTTTGTTTTTATTTAGGAGTTTTTTTTCATTAAGCTTTGTTAGTTGAAATTTTTTTTTTTCTCTTTTCACTCCTGTGTAAGCTAATCATAGCTTGTTGTTTTAAAGATATTTTTTTTTTTTTGTAGAATTTTTTTTTATTTAAAAGTAAAACTTTGGAGTTTGACTCTGTGATTTTGGAATTTGAGTAGGATTTTTTTTTTTGACTTTGAGAGATTTTTTTCTCACCTTTAGGGATCTTTTGGATATTTTCTTTTGCAAGTGTGCGGCGGAGAAGTGGTTGTTTGTTGTGGGGATTCTGGGAGATTCAGGTTCAAAGGAGGCCTTGCTTTGCTAAACCATTCCTTCTCACCTTTTTATGTGGGTAAAAATTTTTTTCTCAGTCTGCCCATAATGGCTACTTCAGTGCTTTGATGCCACACAGTTTTCAGGTGTTCACTGGGGAATGCACCTTTTTCCCTCGGGAATTAAATCACTTGCCCATGATGTGTTTTGTGTATTGTTTTTTTTGGGAAGGGATTCACGACCCCTTGCCCGCTGTCAGATTTTTTTGAGATTTGAAAAATGTTGCAACAGTTTTTATGAGATTTGGGATAGAGTTATTGGAAAGTGCTAAGAATAGCGAAAAATTATGTGTATTAGTAGTTGTGTTTTAAGTGTATTGAAATTAATGTGTGTTTAAAGGTAGATAAATATGCCAAAGATCGGGGTTAAGTCTTAAATGTTGGGAATTTTTTTTTTATGTTAGGAAAATTTATTTTCTCTTTTGGAATATGATAGTTTGAGTTTCAGTTCAAATTTTGGTTTTAAAATTTATTAAAGGGGGAGAACAGTGATCAAAAGTTTTCTTTTGTTTTTGTTTTGTATAATTAGTCACAACTCTTGGCTTTGGGTGAAGTTAAAGGTACGGCTAATGGGTTAGTTTCATGGTCACCCGGAGAAATTTTGAGGTCTGGGAAGCCTTGTTTTCATAGAAATTCTTCTTCACAGAAATGTGTTTGAAAAAGAAAATTTTTTTTTGTTTTTCATTAGGCCATGTTAACTGTCACTTTGGTGCTTTGAAGCCGCCTTTAAGGTGCTCAGCTGGGGAATGCACCTTTCCTTTTTAGGAGAATTACTTGCCCGCTAAAAATTGTTTTTTCTTGTGTCATTGATCCTTCAGCCAAGCGATCGACTTTGGGTAGTGTAAAATTTTTTTTTGTTAAATTGTGCAAGTTCAGTCTCAGAATGTTTGTTTTGGGGGGAATGGAGATTGTTCTTTGATATTCCTTGAGAAATTTTTTTAAATTTAAGTTAGCTTTGTAAAAATTTTTTTTTCCTTTTGTTTAAAAGTGTTTTGGCTCTTAAAAGTTTGTTGCTGGGAGGTTGTGTATTTCTTCGAATGTGGGAGAGGAGAGTGTGAAATTGGGTTTTCAGTTGTTTAGTTGTTTTGTTAATCTTGAAGTACTTCTCTAAATTTTATGTTTCGACCCTTTGAATTCTTCGGCTGGTCCAAAGTCTTCATCAAAATTATTGTTTTATTGTAATGACAAGTAATTGGGAACTTTGTTTTGTTTTTCTTCTTTCCGACTGCTCGGGTGATGCATTTTACAAAAGCAGATTTTTTTTGTTGTTTTGAAATTTTTTTTCTTTAAAATTGTAACTTTTTGTAGTTAATTGAACATTTTTTTTTACTTGTGATGATTGGGAGTGTTAAGATTGAATTGATGGACTGGGAGGTAGAATTAAATTTTGTTTTTGTTTAAAACTACATTTTGAAATTTTTTTTTGTTGTTTGTCAGAATTTTAATTTTCTGGGAGGTGGAGCTAAAACTTGGGTTTGCTTGAAATTTACTTTTTTGGGGATTCCCTTTTTGTTGAAGTTTGTACTTCGAATTTTGGGACGGGAATTTGATTTTCAGAATTTTTTCCATTTGTGGGAGTTCTTCGAATTTGTTAAATTTTTGTGGACCTTTGAGTTAGTGAAATTTTTAGTGGAAGTACACTTGTTTACGAAAGTCACTGCTGCAGAGATGTTTTTTTTTTGGGAGAATTTCTCGTTCGACAGGATTTGCTTTAGGAAATTAAATGGGACCTTCACGGTTATGTGCTACATTGGGCCTACAATAGTTTTTTTGAGGGATCTCGATTGTTCGACTCCTTCAAGTTCAAGTTAATTTTCTTCTTTTACCCGTCTTGGAAGTACATAGCTCTGGCAGTTCTGTTTGCAAAATTTTTATTTCACATTATTGCTATTCTAAATTTGCATTCAACTTTTCCATTGTGAAAATTTTGAAATTGTCGATACTATTCATTAAGTTTAAGTTTTAGAGGGAGTACAGACGTGTACTCTCGCCTGTTGGAAACACTTGATTTTTTTGTGTGTTGTGTCATTGGGAATTTTGTTTATTGAGGAAGTCTGGCAGGTTTTGGTTCTGTATCACTTGTGCAACCCGAGGGATGTGGAACGGGGGTTTGACAGACTGTTTTTCAGTGTTTTGAGACTTTCTTTCACCTGGGCGCAGTGCAGTTTAAATTCTAAATTTTGGTGACCATTTGCTTTTAAGTGGGTAGTGCATGGTTGAGCTGAGGGTGGTGTAAGCATGAGGAGGCCAGGCTCATGTTGTATATAGGAAGGGAGGCGGACCCAAAGGCGAGGAATGCTTGGGGGCGCCATGAGAAGTGTATTTTTATGTCACATTGCTCAGGCTCTGCTACACACTACTGGGGTTGTTTGGCTTTTGTTTTGATTGGGAGGGATTTGATTTTTTTTTTGTTTGCGAGCAGTGTATTTTTCCCTTGTTGAGTTTCAAATTTTTTCTTATTAAATTTGGTGAGAATTCAGATATTTTGTTTCTCTTGAGGTTCAGTTCGAGTTTTTAAAAATTTTAAATTTTTGAGTTGTAATGAATGTTTTCTTTTGGAGGGTTTTCTCCTCTCTTAAAGGGGAGATACGAAAAATTTTTTTTTGAAAGTCTAGGAAAAGTGCAAGTTTTAAATTTTATGGTCATGATCAGTGTGCCTTCCCTGTATGTAAAATATGTATTGTAAACATTTTTTCAGATTGTAATCCCAGGAGTTGCCACATGAAGCGAGTGTTCTCGTAGGTTTACAATTTCTCTGCCACCAGGATGGTGTTCTCTTTTGGTTATTTTCGGCTCTTTGTTGTGAAAAATTTTATTCTAAAATTTTTTTTCCGGTGGTCGAGAGGAATTATGTTATGCCGAGATTCTGCAGTTCTAAACTTAATTAATAGTTCAAAATTTGTAATAGCTTAAAATTCGTTATTTTCCCCTTTCCCTTCAAAATTCTAAATTTATTTGTTGTTTTGGAATATTTCGGCGATTTATTTCCCCTTTAACGTAATTTGTTATCTTTTTAATGTTTTTATTATTCAAAATTGTGCGCAATGTGCCTTTAAACATTAAATAATCTTTTGTTAATCCTCATAATCTTCGTTTTCAGCTGTTAACTTCATTTCAGTTCATTCACTAGTCTGCATAAAAAAGGCACTTTTTAAGACGAAATTTGACTTTCCCTCGCTTATCAGTAAACACCTGCAGAGGGGTGCCAGTAGGGTTGCCTCGCGGCGTCCGGTGACCATGCGTCACCACGGCTCGTGGTTGCCGCCTTGGCGGAAGTTATCCTTTTTTGATTCTTGGCATAACAGCGTTTTGATTTCCGCAGTGTATGCGTAAGCGCTCGGCGCGAAGCGCAGGGTTTCACTCGCCAAGTTTGGCGTCTCCTGGGAAGGCAAGCGTGTTGCCGGGATTCGATTCCTGACCGGCACTGTTGGAGGTTTTTTTTTTGATCGTGCGAAGATCCGTGGAACGGGCCCCAATGCAAGGGCGCCCGTCTCCCGCGGTCGCCGTAAGGATGCTTTTAATCAAATCCCAAGCAAATTTATGCAGCTTGACCAAGATTTTGAAGTGTGCTTCTAATGAGGACATCATGACTGTCGGGGTCCAAGTTAATGCTGGCATAGTTGCCTTTGTCTGAAAGGTGTATCATCGACCTCAACAGTTTTTCCTTAATCCTACAGTGTTTGCAAAGTGTACCATCGATCCCAACAGGCCTTCCTTAATCCTACATTTCCACCAAATCGCTACAGGCTCTTGCTTGCCAGCGAATAATTCATATATTTTCTAAAACTTCATGTGCAGCGGTCTCCAAACTCCAGTGATATGTGTATCGTCGTTTCAAACATAAGTGCATCGTCATTCCACTCACGCAACTGTCCTTATTGCCGGCTCGAGTCATAAGTGCATCTCTCTACATTTTAGTGCTCCACAAGTATTTTTCTTCCAATAAATACTTCATTAAAAATGATCTAGTGGTGAGACTGTAGTGCTCCCTCTTCATATTTTTCTGTGTAGGCGCATAATATCCTTGAACGAAACAAATACCAGTGCAGCCTTAAGCTCGAAGTTTATAAATTTGTATTTGTGCTTTTGATCCGGTCATAGGGAACTGCAAGTGGCAATATATTGTTCTCTTACAAATCCAAGCTGTATTATTGAGTACATCAATAATTTGCTCTTTGTTATTTTTATTCTCAACATTTTTGGGGGTGGACAGCTCCTTAGGCAGACCAAGCTCTGGTCTTCAGACCAGAGTGGATTCTGTTTCCTGGGTCATTTAAATTGAATTGTCAGTAAATGCAATGTACTAAATTTAATAGACATAAATAATAATGAAAATTAATAGTTCAGATTGTTTAAATTTTTAAGTGTTGTTAATAAAAGTTAATTTTTAAATTTAACAATTAGTGTTTGTGATTTCTTTAGTTGTTGTTGGCTGTGCAATTTATTTATTTAAAAGGTAAGTGGAATTATTAGAAGTTTTTTGGTGTTGAAGTGTTTTCAAAAGTGTATCTTAGTTGGGCACAGACCAAGCTGTAAGTAATAAAATAAGTAAATAAAGAAACAAAGAGAAAATAAAAATTATTAAAAGTAAACTTTATTAATAATTGATTTAATAAAACTATACGATCAGGCTTAATCTCAATATCATAGAAAGAATAATGAAATGAAATAACTTAAAGTATTAATAAATAATAATGTCAAAAGGAAAAAGCATTATAACACAATCAATATCTCTCTATTTACATCATGGGTACACTGGCAAGGATTTCAATGTGCAATTGTAAACAGTCGAGTTGGCACCGAAGAAAGGTCCAGATGTTACATGTGTTTGGGGTGATTTGGTGAGTAAAATGCAGTGGTTATTGATAATATTTCTTCCAACCTACCTTTGTAAACGATGGATGTTTCTGGTTATTAAGAAGACATGTAAACATTTCTATTTGATTATCAAACCTTGCTTTCTAATTTTCAATCTATTTTTTTTAAATTCCAGCATTGCTTTCACAGCATCTCAAAAACAAACCGAACCAAAAAATAAGAAAAGTTATAGAAGAAGGGAAATTATTTAATGAAAAGTGGACAGATGACTACTTTTTTGTCGAGGCAAATACTAAGGGAATCTGCTTAATTTGTAGGGAATGTGTCAGTTTTCAAAGACTTCAAATTGAAAAGGCAAAAAGGGAGTACACACAAAAACATGCTGCAAAATTTAGTGTGTATAAAGGAATGTGTCGTAAAGACAAATTAACAGAACTGAAAAAAAGTATATCATCTCAACAAGGTTTTAAAAAAAATAACAACTCAAATGGGTTCTATTGTAAAAACTAGTTGTGTGGTTGCAAATCTGATAGCAAAAAAATCAAAACCGTATGTCAATGGTGAGTTTATTAAGCAATATATGGAAAGCATGGCAGATATAATTTGCCCTGATAAAAAAGGGGATTTTTCTAAAATAAGTTTGTCTCACCAAACTATAGCCAGGCGAATTGATGAAATAGGAAAATCTATCGAAAAAGGTTTGGAGAGTAGAGCTGCTAATTTTAAGTTTTATGCTTTGGCGATAGATGAAAGTACTGATGCTACTAATACAAATCGATTGACAATTTTTATTAGAGATATTGATGACGAATATAATATCACTTAAGAAATAGCTTCTTTAGTGCCATTAAAAGACACAACTAAATCAAGAAATTTATACGAAGCAGTGAAAACTACGTTAAAGCTATTTTCTTCTTCCATTATGAACATATCTGGTATAGCTACTGATAGTGCCCGGTGATGATAGGTAAAAGAGATGGACTTGTAAATAGAAGACGATACAATTACCTCCCAAAATTTATGTGAAATTTATATGAAATTTATGATGAAATATCACTGCATAGTACACCAAGAAAATTTATGCGCAAAAGCCTTAAAGATGGATAACGTCATGCAGATTGTCATCAAGGCTGAAAATTCCATAAGGGCCAGGGGATTGAATCAATGCAAATTTCAGGAATTCCTTAAATTTATGAATGCTGACTATGGGGACATCATTTACTTTTTACAGTAAGATGGATAAGTCGAGGTAAAATGTTGAAAATTGGCTCACGGATTTAGAATTTTTAGCAGACTTGACTGCTCATTTAAATGAATTAAACATGCATCTTCAAGGTGAAAACCAACGGATCAATGCAATGTTTCAAACTATAACAGCGCTTGAAATGAAACTGAAACTATGATAATCTCGAATTAAGGCAAACCATTTGATGCATTTTGACATGTTGACTAAACATGTCCCTGTGAACAACAAAAAATATGTAGCCTTGCTTTTTGATTTAATACAAGAATTTGAGAACAGGTTTCAAGATTTCCGGAAAAATCACCAATCTTTTGGTATATTTGTGACTCCATTTTCAGTCGATATAAACAGATTACCTATCAATTTTCAAATGGAATGCACAGAGCTACAATCTGACATTCAACTTAAATAAAAATTCGATCAGGTTTTTTTACTGGACTTTTGCAAGATATATCTTCCAAGAGAAAAATATCCCTCTCTTCACAATCATGCTTTATTCATGTCATCGCTATTTGGAAGCACCTACATTTGTGAGCAGCTATTTTCAAGGATGATGTACACGAAGAATAACACTAGAACCAAAATATCTGATGAGCACCTTGAGAACTCACTGAGAATTGCAACTACTTCCATCGAACCAAATATCGAAGCATTAGTGTCTTAAAAACAATGTCAAACATCTCACTAATTTCATCTTGCTGTCTTGTCTTTTATTTTAATAATAAAAAATTCATGAATTAATGAAGTTTAAAAGGTTATTACTTAAATATGTTAACTATATATTCTACAATTTTTTGCTCATCAGCTATCGTTAGTGTTAGTGTATTTTTTGTGTGGCCAAAGGATGCTAAAATGTTGGACATCCCTGGATTAGAGTATTATAGTACTTGGTCTCCTAACCTGGAGGGAGAGAGAGGGAATCCCGCCCTTTCTCTCTGAGAGAGGGCGAAATCATTGAGGAGAGATTAGGCACATGAAGTGGGGAAATTCTTCGCTAGTCCCTACTGAAGGGAAACTAATCCCACTTGTCTCTAGAGTTCTTTTGTTATTCACACTCCATATTATGTTATTTGATTTATCTAATGAGCACTGCAAATAATATCAATTATTGTAGAAAAACTTGAATTCAACCCAGGCTGTTCTTAACATTTTTCATACTTTTCATTTGGGATATTGAGAAAACACGAAATTATATTCTGAGGAAACTAAACTTTTGTAAAATGGCATAAATTTTTAATTTCATTTAAATATCAATTTAAATGTTTTAAGTCTATACCATCAAATTATATTTGCTTTACTATATTCATGTGCCAATTATCTATATATGACCAGAATATAATGCCTTTTTACTAGTAAACAGAAATCAGTTTGATGCAAGGACTGACAAAATTTTTAGCCAGGCACCCCATGCAAGCTTGATCCACCACCGATCACTAACCTATGCAGATTTAGATAAAGCGAATTCAATAAGACACATCTAAAATTAAATAGACAACGAAAGAGCATTACAGAGAACATGAGTCAAAACATACAGCTGATTGGAAATAAAGAATGCAGTATATGAGATTGACATGTAATATAAAATATGAAGTTTTGAATTTTTCCAGAATATCTTCTATACATTGAAGACAGGAAAAAAATAATTCCTATGGAATATTGGAGTTATAAAGAATAGAAACTAAAAAAATACCTTCTTTCTTTTTTTGTTCTTCAGCAAGTTTTCTTTCTAAAGCAGCAAGCTTGCCTTGCACTTCTTTTAACTTCTCTTGTTTCACTGCCAGGGCTACAAGAGCTTCAGCCAAATCAGTTTCTGCATGAGCAAGACGTTCTTTCTTTGGAGCAACAACCTTGACAACTCTGTCATAAAATATGGCAAGTGCTTAAAATCAAATTAACTACAAACAAACTGCAGTGAATAAATAATACACAACCAAATCAAGCTGGTAAAACAGGATCATTAGATTGATTTAAACGATCTGTAAATATTTCTTTAACATATACAACATCTGCATACAATTAAGAAACTGGAAAATGATTTGACACATATTTAATGCTTGCAATAACCAAAGTAAAATCATTTCAATTATAGCTCAAAAGCTGCTGCAATAAAACACAATAAAGAAAAACTTTTTAAATACAACATACATACAAAAAACTAGTCTACTAGTTTTAAAGACAAATAACAGCCTTCCTCTTCAGGACTGGCAAGAAGCGCGATCTCACTTACTCATGTAAAGTCAGCAATTGAGAACGGCACACATAGTTAAAGGTAGGAGAAAAGAAATTGCCAATGCTGTGGAAAAAAATGTCAAGGGAAAAACAAATTGACTGGTAAAAAACAATGAACATAAAAACCATAGCACAAAGAAGACCTGTTATGTGCCTCTGAAATTAGTAGATCAGTTTCTTGTATGTATTTCTTGTATGTACTTTATAAATATAAAGATTTTACTTATTATGTACAAATATAATATCTTACACAATAAAGGAATATGTCTGTGCATCTTCTGTAACAGAAAATATAGGCTTCGGACAGCTGCAAAATTTGATATACAGTTAGCTGAACTCCAAGGATGTTCTTTTGATTTTTGAAAATTCGATGTGTGTTCCGATGTAATTTTAATCCTCCAAATAACATCAAAGATGTAAGAAATGGGATGAGGACAAAATTTTCCAGTTCAGCTTATGCTTTAGCATGCACATCACACAGACAAAACTGACAAAATAAATAAACAGAAGAATAAATGCATCCAAGTAACCTACATGCAAGCAAGCTGGTCAAGACAGATCCCAGGGGAACAATAGGTTTCGGGCACTCTTCCCTCAGAGGGCACCCCACTATCCTCTTTCGCTTTGTTTTGAAAAGGCAGTGGGGCCTTCTCATATATCCATATACATCCATCCATATTACACATATTACAATATTTAAAACATTAAAATAATATTACAATTAGGCCAGAGTACTTTCAGATATCATAATGTCCTTCATCAGTGGTAATGCAGTAAAAAGGGAAACACATGAGCTTTTAACACACAGCCAGAAACTGTGAAACAAAAATTTTGAATATAAATGGCCAGATCATTCGATACAAAATAACACTGTGAAATTACAAAATAAATATGTAACACTAAATATATAACACATATATAACTGCAATCCATAAATACATAAGCCAAACATTTTAAAGTAGCATTAAAAGCAAGAATAAGGTGAACTAGACATCCAGAAATTCAGACAAGGGTTTAATATGCAGAGATTCAAGAATGAGATGCCATGCGAAACTGAGAGTTTAAATGGGATTACAAATTGAGTCACGATAAATATAAATGAACAGTGATTCAAAAAGGAAAATATTATGGGGGTTATTGTAATTAATTAACAGAAAATGTTATCAAAAATAGGGTTTAAATTTATCAATAATAACAAATTGGGCAGTAGACTGCTTATTATTTTTAATATCGTGAACATGTTCAGATAAAAAAATGCCTATGGAATATTTGGTACTACCAATATAAAACTTATAATTATTTTCAGGAGAGAAAAGGGGGACATTTTGCTTTTGTCCCTTAAACCAATTTTGTGGTGTCGTTATGTTGATTGTTGTTGAAACCCAGACCGTCCGACCTACCAGAAAGGTGGTGTCGTTATGTGGATGATGTCTATTATTTGGAATCATATTTTAAATGATCTCCAGGGCCTTATAGACACTTTTAATAACTGTTAATAAACTCACATTGTCATAATTCTTTACCCTTCTATTAACAAAACATTTCTGTTAATTAATATTTTACTTTTTGAATCCCTGTTCATTTATATTTAACCCTCAGTTTCGCATGACATCTCATTCTCGACTTTCTGTTTTAAATCCTTAACTTAATTTCTGGACATCTAGTTCACCTTATTCTTGCTTTTAGTACTACTTTAAAATGTTTGGCTTGTGTATTTCTGGATTGCAGTTATATATGCACTATATATGTATTTTGTAATTTAACGATTTTATTTTGTATCGGATATTCTGACTATTAATATGGGAAATATTTGTTTCACAATTTTTGGCTATGTGTATAAAAGCTCATGTTTTTCCTCTTTTATTGCATTACCACTAATTAAGGATATTATGAAGTCTGAAAGCACTCTTGTTTAATTGTAATATTATTTTAATGTCTTAAATGGTGTAATATTAAAAAAACTTTATACTCTTAAAAGTGTAGTCTTTAGTATTTATAATTTAATATTTTCAGACGTGTTTACAAACATTTTGATTATGACCTATTTCCCTCCCTTAGAATTTTCAACCTTGTTTATCACAAAACAATGCATTCTATAAACCCTCTGATATTGTCAGCGGGAAAACTCCTTCCCTTCAATATCACTAAGGGAGAAGGACTAGAAAATACTTTTAAGGCTAGGAAAACTCACTTGTCATATGAGTCCATTGCACAAACCCATCTACATAATTTTTCAGCAGCAGTGGAGGCACTTTTTACCTTATCTGGATCAAATTCAGGGTTAGAGATAAATTTGGATCGAATTTCCTTCATAGCTTTAACTGGAATGCGATCCTATATACACAAAAATCGACTATGTAGTGAAGCAACATACTTGATTCATTATTCTACTTACATAATTTTAATAAACTCACCTTGTCATAATTCTTTAAACTATCTAAAAACTTCATATCTCCCAACATCTTCTTGGATGGACCCCAATAATCCTCAATCATTTTTCCTATTTAAATAAGTAAATGCAAGTCAATAAATGATTGTAAAATGCAAATGAAGCATCTAAATAATTTAAAAATTTTCAGGAACACACATATCTATTCTACATCACACAATTTACAAAAGAAAGCCAATACTGTAAGCTTTTAAAAAGTCATTTATATCCATACAGATTTTTGTGAATAAATAAGCAATGCCTAACTGCAACAGTTCAGGTTAAAAATATTAAATCTACAGCCTTTTGCGCTCAAGTTAACTAGTATACATTTTCTGATAATGAATGAGAATTTTTAAATAAGAGTTTGCGCAATATCTCCTTTTTACAGTACACAAAATTCATTTTCTTTTAGACTGCCATTCTATAGTAGCATGACTAGAAGGAATATGAAATATTTTGTTAGCCACACAAATGTTTAGTACAATGTTCTATTCAATTTCTCTAAATTCCTTTGATTTGATAAACAAAAACATACATTGAAACAAAAATTCTTATTTATAGATCTGACACATTGCAAGTTTTAGGGGTTGTGTACCCAAATAATGAATCCCCCAATAACTCAGATTATTCATCTTCAATACTTGTGATTATAAAAAAAAACTTAAAAGACTCAACTTTTTTTTTTAATTTGGACATGCAATTTAAAATCAGAATTTTTGTTGCCATTAAAGAGATTAAGTATCATAAAATTTTCTAGAAGCTGTATGTTAAAAAGACAGTATACACCCTTTATAGAAGTGTTTAATAACTGTATTGATATAAAGATTAATTTGACATTAGTAGAAAAAGAGAGAAGGCAGATCTATTTTAATATCCTGTAAATATATATATATATGTAAAGCTCATTATTAATTCCATTCTCAAAAATAATCTCTAATCATCCCTCTATTTCTACACCCATTTTATAATGTAAAGTTGTCTCCCTCATTTTTAATAATTATGATAACATCAATCAGTCTGTCTAGCATCCATTTGACAATCTAAATAATCTTTGGATGAGAAAGGTCACAGCCCTACCCTTCTTTTAGTGAGTTTATCTGAATCTAACAGTTCATTTATTTCCTCCTTGGTTTTTACTTTTTATTTTAAACAGTTTTTGTTTTATGGGTTATGTCTTTCTATTCAGAAGAAAGAGGACGCATTTTGCTTCTAAAACCAGTTAGTGTAAGTTTTTTATTTTTGTTTTCTGCTAGTTTGGAGGAGATATCAGCAAGTCAGTCAATAAATGCAATGCACAGATATTTTATCAAAGTGTAAAATTATTTTGCACTAAAGAAAAAATTAAGCACAAATTGAGCTCCTGCATAATGTACAACTGATCATCATAATACCTGTATGCTGAGTTGTAACTTTATTTTTCCTCACACAGATCTTTCTTAAAGTTAAAGTTTGCCCGCTCAATATTCTTAAAGCAGAGTTATTTCATGAAGGATTTATCATGAACAGGAAGGACATAATTCTATTTATGCAAATACATTAGTCAACACTTACCTGTTCCACTTGGATCAGGAACTCTGTCAGGTTTTATTCCTTTAAGTACACAAATGGCTTCCATGACAAGCCTCACACCTGCAGGAGGACTAATCAAAGACTTCACATTGGTTATGTCCTGAAAATGGACAGCTTTCGTTACAAATGACACAGTTCTTTTCAACAATTCTTTAAATATCAGCAACATCGAATTAAAAGAGGAAATATATTAAAAGAGGAAATATATCCTCTCTACAATCTTTCCAACACATTTCAAAAACCTGTTTAGGGAAATTTTACCAGTGCATAAAATACATATACGATTTTAAGCAACAAAATGTAAATTTTTCTTTTGAGTTTCTCCACTTTCTTAGGTGTTAATTGCTGTATATATATATATATATATATATATATAAATTTAGTTCATTTTTTTTCATTTTGCAATTAGTTATCATTATTAAAAGTTTGCTATCATAAAATATGTATTTATATGTTAACAACCTCCTATAAATTTTAATAAGTTATTATGCAGTTACTTTCCCTTAGTAAGCTTATATAATCCACTTTTATAATTAAATTATGCATATGCAAATTTATATTGCATGTAATTTCTATTGGTTATAAATAAAATGAATTCTAACCATTTTTCAAATAATATAAATATCCTTTTCTGATAAAGTAATAAAAAATGGTCAATTCTGAAATAAAATAATTGTATTTGTAGATAAAAACTCTAATAACAAATAAAACAAAAATATAAGGGTTTCAGAAGCAAAGAGAATGCTCTTTGAAATAAGAGAAATAGGGTCCATAAAAGCAGGTGTTTTATTATTATTACTTTTTAAATAAGTATTCTAGTTTAAAAAAAAAAATAAGAAAATGAATTATAATATTACCCATCATTTTTTTATAAATACTCATCACTTTTGAAAATTTTAGGAAAGGAATAAACATGCCTCTCAAAAATTCTCTGTATCTGCTGTGGTTGCTAAACCTTATTTATATACAGGGTGTCCAGTGCTATAAGTGCCCAATGGCTATTTCCTCAACTGTTAGTCACAGAAATACACTTCCAATTGCAAAAATGTTTTAAATTTTAAAATCTATTATCTTAGAAACAGTTTAAATCAATAAATGCATTTCTGAAAGAAATACGAAATATAAATTTTTATACAGTCCCCTGGTCCTACTAATTATATTTAGGAAAATCATCCTTATAAAATTTTATACAAAATAAAAGAAAATCATCCTCATACAATTTTATGCAAAATAAAAGAAAATCATCCTTTTACGACCAAAATTGACCGACTTATAGCTGTTTAGAGTTGGAGCACTTTTTGTGCTGAGAAATGGTCAATACGGTCCCTGATTGGTTGGTTGCCTGAAACGGAACATTTTTATGCATGAAAAAGCGACTTAAGTCATAAAGTTTAATGCTTCATAACTCGGTGAATTTTGGTCGTAAAGGGAAGATTTTTTTTTATTTTGCATGAAATTGTATGAGGATGATTTTCCTAAATATAATTGGTAGAACCAGGGGGCCGTATAAAAATTTATATTTGGTATTTCTTTCGGAAATGTATTTATTAATTAAACTGTTTCTAAGATAATAGATTTTAAAATTTAAAACATTTTTGCAATTGGAAGTATATCTCTGTCACTAACGGTTGAGGAAATAGCCATGGGGCACTGATAGCACTGGACACCCTGTATATAAATGGGACTCAACAAACACTACCTCAAAATATTCAATATAAACAAATAAGATCATTCACTCAAATGTAGTTAAGAAACGCTATATTTGTATTAATACCAGTGAAATGAATAGAATTGTTAAATTTGTAGCAGTATAAATATCCATTTATATGTTCTGAAACTGTTTATATACAAGCAGTTATATATTTCAGTATATATAATACAAGCAGTTTCATATTTTCATCATTTCTGATCTCTGTATAATGATTTTGACCTGATCCTTAATATCCCATATGATTGACCTTTGAAATTGTGTATATCTAAACATTTCTAATATTCTATATTAGTTCAATTTGAGAAAAAATATTAAATTTCAAAATCCCAAAATGAAATTTTTTTTTCGTGATTTTCTAGTAATCAACATCAAATAACAATAACCTAAGAATGTCTAATTTAAAATTATCCTAAATTCTCAACACTGTCTGCCTTAGACAGGCAATGTTGTAAATTCGAACATTGTAAACAATGGACAGATTTACATCATCGCTTGTAACACACAAGGTTCTCCTCTCCTAAATCATTATGTATTCCTCTAACTTTCAATTAAACTCATTTAGAGCTGCGAAAGCAGGGTCTACTAATACGAAAGTGAGTACATGCTATCAATTGAGAAACTTTGCAACTCCTCTAGTGAATTGAAGAAGTAAAAACTCCTATCTCGAAAACCAAGCAAGATAAGTGAAAATTTTTAATTACAAAGTTGTAAAATGTTCTTTATTGTGAAGAATCATGCGGTTTGCATACAACATGTACAGACAATAAAAAATGATGTCAAAGAATAGGGTCAATTATTGCACTGAATCATTTATCTACCTTATACAACACTTATTTTTTACTGCAAAAAAGGCATTTATAAATAAATTAAAGTTAGCTTATCACAAGGATTATTATTTTTCCATGTGTATTTTTTGCCATTTACTTCAGAAGTACTTTATTATAATGAGGCATTAGCATAATTATCACTTTTCATTGACCTCATTATTTATCATCTGTGTACATGTTAATGTTAAAAACAAACCATGCATCTTTCCAGACTAAATAGAAAGCTCTACAACTATGGAATTGAAAATTTTGGCCTATCTTGCTCCATTTCCGAGATAGGGATTCTAACTTCTTCAAATTGCCGCTAAAGACACTGCAAACTTTCTCAATCCTTAGTGCATAGCCGCTTTCCTATTAGTAGACTGCTTTTGCAGCTCTAGAATAATTCAATCAAAAGTTAGAGGAATGCAAAGCTTATGAGGGAACCCAATATATATATATAAGGATGATTCAAACTAAAGTAACCCTATTTAGAGTAATCTGCAGTGAAAAACTGAGCAAAATTACCTCAAACTTGATGGTTACACTAACTGGATTAAAAAAAATATATTTTGAAAATATAAAAAACATTTCTTGCTAAAGATGACTATTAGGAAAATAGGGTGCATTAATGAGGAAAAAATTACAGGAATGCAAAATGGGTGGCATATGATTGTGAAATGAATCAGAGTCAATAACAGTTATTCTATAGCGGTGTATCAAATATCTTCATTAATCATTGATCCATTTTCACAGTCACATAGCATCCAGTTTACATTCATGTTCCCCTTTTGATTGCAAAATCTCTTCCCCCGATTCAGTTAGTCATTTTGTCCCTTGATTCTCTCTGCCGATTACTCTGAACAGGGATTTTAATTACCCTGTAATTACCCTTCCTTACAATCTCTAATAACTAAAATAAGTGCTTACAATCAATCTGAAAATATGTAACCTCATCTTGATTAGATTTTACATATCCTTTTTATGAATTTAAGTATCATTTAGTAATCATACTGGACATACATACAATGGGTGAATCTAAAGATATATATACTTTGATTAGAATAAACCATTCAACTTGTGATAATTATCTTAGGATGATTATATATTGAAATAATTATGTAAATTAATGTTACTAATGATATTAAATTATTTATTAATATCATTAGTAGCATCAATCGAATCTATTATAAATGTATTTAAAATTGTAGGTAGTCAAAAACATCTACACCAACTAGATTGCAAGAAATAATAGTGATTATGGTATTAGAAAGCAGACCACAGATTACTTGTAGGTGGTACATTAAATTAACACACATCTTACTCATAACTAAAAGTGTTTAACTTTGTATAAATCTGAAGTCATAAAAATATTGCACTAAAATCGTACTGTACATCTTCTTTTCTTATACAATAATTACAAGTTTAGGATTAAAAGAGGGGAGGAATAAAGGTTTGCCAGTAGAAATAAAACAAATGACGTCTTTGGCTAAATTTTTGATATTTTCATAGTTGTGACTTTGGAAGTAATAGAATTTAAATACTCCTAATAGACAATAAAAGTAAATGAAAGAACTTTGCAAATCAGTGCAAATAAAATTTAAGTGCTTTTTTAATAAGCTAAGATTTGCAAAGGCAATTTCATTGATTTAACATACCGCAGGAGTCAATATATCAAGAGCAGCAAGAGCTGCTTCAAGAATAGGTACAGCCTCGGCCAAGTCTGAATTACATTCATCTTTGATAGCTTGTGCTGCAGCAGCTTGTTGATTAGCAACAGCTTCATCTTGTTTAACAGTTGTCTCCACTTTAGCAACATCGGCTGATTCAGCCTGAACAATAACCATTTGTTCTTCCACTTTCTGACCAGCCACCACTAGATTAGGCTGAAGACTGGTCAATTTCTCCTGCATTTTTGCCACAGCCTCTGCTGCGTTTTGTAGTTCTTGAAGCCCCACTTCATACCGATTCTTGGCTTTCAGAACAGATCTAAAACAGTATAGTTATTTTGTTAAAGATACATACACACATTAGATGCTTTACAAGAATCCTTAATTCAAAGACTTAATGCTTAGAGCCAGAGGTTCTCACTTATATAAATATTTGTTCCCTTTATAACAACATTTCATAAAACTCTGTCCATTGGAATTCCTATAAATGTAACCAAAATAGCCTACAGTTTTACTTTTATTGTGAATAGAATAAGGTAATATGTGCTGTTAGCCATACTAGCTTTTAACAATCATATCAAAATATTGTGTATGTCCTTATGTCTTGTCTCAATGGACTTCCCATACACCCTTGAAATCTCTGTAAATCATTAACTCCATTCAACATGTCGCTGTTGTTGATTGTTGAGACCCAGACTGACCGACCTACCAGAAAGGTGTAAGGTAACTGTTACCATACAACATGTGATACAATTATAAGAATAAAAATCTGATGTGGACAGCACATAACTTTTCCTACATAATGCAATGAATTTACTTGTTTCACAGCAAACTAATGATGCAGCAAACTAATGCAGCAGATCCATGGCACAATGTTTTTAACATTGAATTGTTCATTAACATTTGATGCTTAATAGTACCAAATTAATTTATATTTCATACAAATCTAACTTGACAATTGTTAGAAATCGCTAAATATAGTCCATATATTAAATGACTTAAATCATAAGAAAATATTGAATTTTCATTCATTTTGGGGTATTTTCATAAAGTATGCATCATTTTTGCTAATTTGACATTTTTGTCAATTTTGCAACATTTTCAAAAAATTACCAAATTGACAATATTTTACCAAATTTATCACCAAGACTAACCTATTTACGAGTACTTGCTACTTATTTTGATTGTCATATAACTCTTTGATATATTCATCTAAAAACATACTATATCTCAAGAATGGTTTATGCTAGCATTCTAATGTTGGTACCATATATTTTCTAATAATAAATTACATATTTATTTAACATTATTGTAGCTCCTTATTTTTAAATTATTTTTTTGAAATCATTCAAAAACTTAAGGGAGGGGTGGAGGTTTTTCGAACATTTGATCATGTTTAAAATCAATAGGATTCCAGTATTCACTGATTTTAATAACCACACCATTTTTTTTTCCGAATTTCTCCACTCATTCATGAGATATCTCTTCCACACACACACACACGCACACATCACCTCAAAAATGTTTGATTCCAGTACAGGAATGCTTAAAACATGCTCTTTCATCGCAAATTCTATTCAAATTTTCAATGCATTACAATACTTTCCCTATACATTATACTATGTATGCAGGGAAAGTAAAAAGCTGGTTATTTATGCCCCCAGGTCCCTTCCCAAACCTGTCAAGGTGGCATTTAAAACCAGGGATGTGTACACAAAGGAGCCGAGTGTCTTGCTGAAACGGCTGAACCGTTTCAACCCGGAGTTGAAGTCTGAGGAGTGGCGTGTTCTGCAAAACTTTGTGGAACCCCACTCTGTAAGATGGATCTTCGAGGTGGATTCGGAGGCTGCGGATGCGATTCGCAAAGCTGACCTTGGTGCATTCACCGGTTTGGACTGTGGAGTCTTCAAGATTCTTCGTGATCCAAACGAAAAGCCTAAGGGGAAGATGGAGATGGAGGAACAGCCAGCAGAGCGGGCGACCTCCTCTCAGGTAAGTATTGGTAGTCTTGAGACTATGATACCTAGACTTAACGAACTAGAAATTGCTTCTGGTTCAGATGTTACACTTCATGCTAACCCTCCGATCTCGGATGATGAGTTGGAAAAACGCATGAAAGATTTTGACAATGATATCATGCTGGTTGCTGATCATTGTCATGATACTAGGTGATTTTCTTTCTCCTAGTCTTTCTGTGCCCTTTTCTTCTTTTTGTTTATGGGCTGTCTTAAGGTTGTGCAAATTAATCTGCATCACAGTCGATCTGCCTCTGCTATTCTTAGCAAAAGGCTTTTCAATGGTAGAGCTGATATTGCTCTTATCCAAGAACCCTGGACCTGTAATGGAAAGATTTTGGGTCTAGGGATCAAAGGATTTAGTGTCTTTTATGACACATCCTGTACCAGACCCAGAGCCTGTATTGCTGTTAGCAACAAGCTCAATGCTGTTCATCTGATTAAATTCCTTGATGGTGACAATGTTGCTATCAATGTGAAACTTAAAACTGACGAACATATGATGGATTACATCTTTGCTTCTGCCTATCTTCCTTATGAAGATAAGGAAACTCTCTCTAGGGTCATTATTAATCTTACTGAGTACTGCATTGGTAAAAAAATGATCATTGGTTGCGATGCAAATGCCCATAATACTGTTTGGGGCAGTAGTAATTGTAACCGTAGGGGTGATGATCTTTTGGATCAGATCCTTCTTCATAAGCTCTATTTACTTAATAAGGGTAATACTCCTACCTTTGTGACCTTAAAACGTCGCGAGGTTTTAGATATTAGCCTGTGTAATAGTTCTGCTTTTGAGTCCGTAATTGATTGGAGGGTTTCAGATGATATATCTTTGTCTGACCATCAATTAATTTCCTTTTCTGTTAAAGGTCCTGTAACTGTTTTAGAGGACAAAGGTAGGAACCCTAGGAAGACGAATTGGGGTTCCTACAAAGAAGACCTTAGGGCCAATTTGGCGAAACATATTGGTGAGTATTCCTCTATTGAAAGCGTGGATCTGGCTGTTGACTTTGTGCAACAGGCCATCATCGACACCTTTTATAGCAACTGCAGAACCACCATAGCTGACTCCCCAAGGACTGTTCCTTGGTGGTCTGGTGAGCTCAGCCGGTTGCGTGGGAAATGCAGGAAGCTCTTTAATAGAGCCAAGAAGAATGGTGATTGGCAGACTTATAAATCTGCCCTCACCACTTATAATAAAGCAGTTAGGGATGCCAAGAAAAATTCTTGGAGAACATACTGCGAAGGTATTAATGATACTCCTGCCGTTGCAAAACTTGTTAAGTTGATGGCTAGAGACAGAAATTGTAAACTTAACACTGTTAAGAAGCCCAATGGTGACTTTACTGTCACTGGTGAGGAGACCCTTAGTGAGCTCTTCAGAGTTCACTTTCCGGTTTCTCATCCTGTTGTTCAGAATGACAGTGGTACTGCTTGCTCCACCTTGTCTGACGACAATAGCTGGGGTATTGCTAGGAGCATTGTTACTCTTGATAGGGTTAAATGGGCAATTAATTCCCATAAACCCTATAAAACTCCGGGAACTGATGGCATCATTCCTATTCTTCTCCAGCAGGGAATAGAGATGCTTGCTCCTATTCTCTGCAACATCTACAGTGCTTGTATTGCCCTTGGTTATATACCAAATGCGTGGAGGCATACTAGGGTAATCTTCATTCCAAAAATTGGAAAGGACAATTACTATGAGGCCAAATCTTTTAGGCCTATCAGCCTTACGTCTTTTCTGCTTAAGACTATTGAAAAACTTATCGATAGGTATTTAAGGGAAGTGATTCTGGCCTCTAAGCCCTTGTCCAGTTCTCAACATGCCTATCAACCGGGCAAATCTACGGACACTGCTCTTTACAGTCTCTCCTTTATTCTAGAGAGAAATCTCAATGCCAAGGAAATTGCTCTTGCTACCTTTCTTGACATTGAAGGTGCCTTCGATAAAGTACCCATTGACACCATTCTTGTTGCTCTCAACAGAAGAGGTGTTGATACCACGATATCTTATTGGATTAAGAACCTGCTATCTAACAGGTATATCTGTGCATCTTTACTTGGAGAAAGTATGACTGTGCATGCACTTTCGGGCTGTCCACAAGGGGGTGTGCTCTCACCAATTCTCTGGTGTCTTGTTGTGGATTCTCTTCTGGAAAGCATTGATATCTCTGGTGTTTCTTGCATTGGATATGCTGATGATGTTGTCATCGTTGCCAGGGGCAAATTTGGCAACACTGTCTCTGACATGATGTCTACTGCTCTTAGGAGGGTTGAAACATGGTGTAAAAATGCAGGTCTTACGGTTAATCCGCAGAAGACTGCTTTAGTTGCGTTTACAAGGAAACGCATACTTAATCTTGGGAATATTTGCTTATTTGGGCAGAAGCTTATTTGCTCCAAGGAGGTTAAATTCTTGGGAATTTACTTTGACAAGGAACTTAATTGGAAGAGACACTTGGACTACTGCACAACTAAAGCCAGAAGAATCTTCTGGTCTTGTAGGAATGCTATTGGGAAAACCTGGGGCCTTAATCCCAGAGCTATTCATTGGATTTACTCGATGATAGTCTGTCCTATCATTTCTTATGGATCCATTGTTTGGTGGTCCAGAATTAGAAATGAAACTGCTAAACTTGATTTAGTTAAGCTTCAAAGGATGGTGTGCATTGCAATCTCCGGATGCATGAAAACCACTCCTACTGCAACTCTTGAACTCTTACTTGGCTTGCATCCGCTCTATATGCGTATTGAGGCAGAAGCACTTATCTGCATGAACAGACTCAAATATCTGAAACACTGGAAAGATTACTCAAGGTATTTATCTTGGGGTGAACTTAACAGTAATGTTGCTAGGCATCCTTATTTTTGTATGCCACCTGATGGCATACATGTCAAATTTACGTTTGATAAGCCTTATGAAATTCTTGTCCCCTCGCGGGATGATTGGAAGAGGACTCCAACCTACAATAAACATAACTGTTTTGTATGGTATACTGATGGCTCGAAGATTGGCACTAGTACTGGTGCGGGAGTCTGCTGCCCTGATGATGGCACTAAGCTATCTTATCCGCTTGGCAATTTTGCTACTGTCTTTCAGGCTGAAGTATTTGCCATTCTTATGTGTTGTAGAATTTGCTATGACAGAAAGTACGAGAATAGCCAGATTTTTATTTGTTCTGACAGTCAGGCTGCTCTTATGGCTCTGGGGAAATTCACTGTGACGTCTTCCCTTGTCTGGGAATGCTATAAAGCTCTCTGTAAAATTGCTAGTAATAATAGTGTCATTCTGTACTGGGTGCCTGGTCATTCGGGCATTCCTGGCAATGAATTGGCAGATGAACTTGCTAGGAAAGGCTCTAATACTCCTTTTGTGGGCCCTGAGCCAGCCTTGGGTATTCCCAATGATCTTATCAGAAGAATTGTCTTTGACATCTTCAGGAAGCTTCAATGCAAGAACTGGCGTGACACTAAAGGGCAAAGGCAAGCGAAAATTCTCAATTGTAATTGCCCTAGTGCACGTCAAAAGGAACTCTTTAGACTCAGTAGAACTGGCATCAGGAGAGCTGTTGGGCTCCTTACTGGGCACTGCACTCTCAAGAGACATCTTAATATTATGGGTGTCTCCAAGGATTCGCTTTGCAGAGGCTGCAATTACAGCGAAGAAACTGCAGCTCACATTCTGTGTGAATGTGAGGCCTACTCTGCTCACAGATTCGAACACATTGGTCGTCATGTGATTGAACCCTGGGAGCTGAACGACATTCCTGTCAAGTGCCTGCTTATGTTTGCATCGGCTACTGGTCTCTTCTCTTAGAGACCTTCACTTTTTGGGGTAGTACAATAGACCTCTGGTCGATGTGCTAGGCTCTTCTGGAGCCACCCACCTTCATATCATTCATTCATGCCCCCAGGTCACAAAATCAAACCACACATTGACAGGCTCTAATATCTAACAATGTTTAGCCTAAGGAGCAATCTTTCTTTTTAACTTTGCTCCAACTAGAGTTTTTCAATTGATAACACCTACTTTTGAATACAGATTCTGATTTTTCAAGTTGATGTACATTTATTATGACAGTTTCTAAGTATCTGAAATTTAAAGCACTTAATAAGCTATAAAATGGGTGCTCCAATTACTGTGCAATTATTATCTGAAACAATTTGTTTATCAAACTAATCCTTATTTCATATTGTGAGACAAAACAAAATTTATACCTTTTTTACTTTCCCTATATACATAATCTAATGTATAGGGAAAGTATTGTGATGGGGTTGAAAATTGGAATTCAAGTTTTTGACAAAAGAACAGATTTCAAGCATCCCTGAACTCGAATTGATCATTTTGAAGTTATGTCTGTGTAACTATATGTGTGTGTGTGTGTGTGTGTATTTGCAAGTATGTATGGACGTGAGTCTGTGGAGAAGATATCTCATGAACAAATGGAGCGTTTCAAATGAAATTTGATACTAAACTTACACTGAAAGCATATTGATTCCTGGAAGCATATTGATTTTAAATGCAATCAAATGCTTGGAAGATACTCAAATTTTCAAATAAAATGTTGAAAAAATCATAAAAAAATCAGAACTTTCAATAATATTAAGTATATAATTAATCATTTCTTATGTAATTTTTCATTAGAAAATGATTAACTTAAATTTTTGAATGCTAGCCTGAACTGTTGAGATATTACACTTTCTTCAAATATATTTTTAAAAAAATCACAAATTAAAAAAAGTATTAACAACTGTGAAATGTGTTCACTTCTCATATGTAATATCATGCAATAAATTTGTTAGTATCACTCTTGTGGATCTAGTTCATTCTATTCACAATATACTTTTTGTGTAATAGTCTTATATTTTGATATCTAACAATTCATCAACATTCATTTATATTTCAGAAATGCTCTTCTTTCTGTTTGTCTGTAATGCTTGGCAATAAATTCAGCAAACTCATTTAGCGAAATATTGCCAACTTGGTTATATTTCACCTCAGATTGATGAAAATATCATTAAAATTGCAAAAATGATGCTAAGTTAACACATTTTCATAAAAGGCAAATTTTCATAAAATTTTTATAAAAGGTGAATTTTATTAAAATTTCATAAAAGGAAATGCAATGATATTGCAATGATATTTCAAACAGTGGGCGATGTAATTCTGCATACATATTTGCATAACGTATTAAAATATGAAAAATGTGAAAATGTTTTAAAATCTATAAATTTTTGAACGAATGCTTATATATACCGTAAATTCGCAAATTATCCCTGTAATAAATACAAGCATTCAGCCATGTTCTTTAACGTGTTATCACAGGCATTGGTGCCAGAGTTGAATTAGGAGCTTGCATTTTAGAAGCTTCAAGATGATAAGGGGATTTTAAGAAAATCTTTCCAACATTTGAAACAAATCTGTCTATATCTGGAAAATTTGCCAATATTGCCTCAGAAATTCTATGTAATGTGTGGGCAAGGCAAGTGATATGCACCAGTTTTGGATAAAAACTGTTAAATGCTTTTGAAGCTTTTACAATGTAAGGTGCAGCATCCATTAAAAAGATAAGAACATTGTTTTGCTCCTCTCCATTTGACTACAGAAAATTTAAAGATTTTTCAAATAACTGACAGATGGTTGAATGGTTAACTTTTTCAAGTATCTTCAAATTCAATCAAAATATTTTCCCAGGACAATCTAGCTTAAGTATCCCTATCATGACATTGGCAACAGGATGTCCCTCAATATTATTTGTTGTATAGCACACCGACAGATAGTTTTTTCGAAGTGTAGATCCATCAGGTATAATTATGTGCCCCATGTGTTTCTCTAAGAAATGTCTAAATTTCAAATTATTCAGTTTTTGAATGATATACTTGCAGATACTGGAATGTCACACATCTCTTTATAAAACGATGACTTCTTGAATGGTATTGATGAGCTGCATTGCACAAACAAAACTTGAGATACCTGTGACGTTTTTTTACACCTCAAGCCTTCTTATGTGTTTTTTCCCTTCCAACATGTGTGACAGTAAATCTCTTTTCTGCTGCAACTTTAACTTCACTTTGCAAAAGTAAAATTACTCGATCAATCTCCTTGAAATCTGCAAAAAATACATTCTTCCAATTCCGTAAATTTTTGTAAATGGCAAGATTTTGCAGGTTTATATTTAGTCACCTGTCAAAATGAGTAACTACTGTTTCCTTTCTCAAACTCAAAATATTTTCCTAGAAGTCTTTAGGTAACCAGGAGAAAAACTGCACCCTAAAAATCAGAGCGAGTTTTTTTTTTAACAGGTAGTAAGTACATAAAGGATTTAGAATGTTGGCAACAGTACAAAATACAAAAACCATATTAAGTAATAAATTAAAGACAAATCTTTAAATTTTAAAAAGTCATTTAATAATCATCCATTAGACATATATACAGGGTGTCCCAAAAACATTGACCTCGGATTTTATTCCTTAAATATTGATCTTACACATATATAATAAATTGCATACAAAAACATTTCCAATGAGTAAAATGTGCCCCATACACTAATAAGGTGATGTACAAAATTTCAGCATTTTATCATAAAAAGTCCCAGAGATATGAAAAGACAAAAATGCTAACTTAAATCACTTTTCGATGCATTGACATGGGTTCTCAGACAGGAAAAATCATGTCTACAGAACACGTTTCAGGGGTCATACACAAATTACGAAAGAAAACAATGATTACATAAATAAATAATAATTTTGCTATTTATTGGTACAAAAGTAACTACACTGTGTAGAAATAATAACTTTACACAGAGATTACAAAGCTTGTTCAAAATGTTTTGCATCCATGCCAAAGATCCATTAAAGATAAGAGGCAGATTATTTGTCTGTGATGCATTTTTGTGTTGCGTCATTTTCATTCTTGTTGTAAACATTTACATATCAATTTGTGATTAATCCCTCACCAACTTTGTTTAAACATATCTCTAGGACTTTTTATGATAAAATGCTGAAATTTTGTACATCACCTTATTAGTGTATGAGGCACATTTTACTCATTGGAAATGTTTTTGTACGGGGGTCGTATAAAAATTTAAATTTTGTATTTCTTCAAATTTAACCCTCTGAAAATTTTAATCGATTTCATAAAATTCTGTACTTTTTTTTAAACAACTTTATAATTTATTAAATATGTCTAAGATCAATATTTAAGGAATAAAAGCCGAGGTCGATGTTTTTGGGACACCCTGTATACATAAAAGCAAGAGCGCTTTGGGGCATCTTTATACCCTTCTTCAGTGGCATTAAATGCAACTCGCAAACAACATGCTTAAATATGGTCCACATTGGTAGGCCAAATTTGCATATAACAATCCGCATGACTTCAAAAAACAAAAACACACCAGAAAATCAATATATAAATTACGAATAAGAAATTATTGATCGCGTTTATAATACAAAATAGAAGGACAAATTACCAAGTTTCAATTCAGCCAAAATTACAATCAATTAAAAAACCTAAAGATAACATTGTTACGGCTCGACATGGATGGAATCGAGAACGAGTCGACAAGCATAGCTTAAAACATGCACAGGATCAAAATTACATATAGAAGCACGATAAAGATAAATAAACAAGGATTCATTCAGTAAAACGGAACAGGGGTTATTAAAACTAATCAAAAGAAATGATTTTTCAAAAAAGGATTGAAAATTATCTTTAACCACAAGTTGGGCAAGAGCCATGGACTGTTTATTATTTTTATTTATTTTTATTGTGCTTCTATATGTAATTTTGATCCTGTACATGTTTTAAGCTATGCTTGATGACTTGTTCTCAATTCCATGCACGTTAAGCCATTACAATGTTATCTTTAGGTATTTTAATTGATTGTAATTTTGCTTGAATTGGAACTTGATAATTTGTCCTTCTATTTTGTATTATAAAAGCGTTCAATTTAAATTTCTTATTCGTAATTTTTATATTGATTTACTGGTGTGTATTTTGTTTTTTGAAATCATGACAAAATCATATTCAAATTTGGCCTACCTATGTATATGATATTTAAACATGTTATTTGCGAATTTCATTTAATGCCACTGAAGAAGGGTATAAAGATACCCGAAAGCACTCTGACTTTTATGTATATAAACATCTAATGGAAGATTATGAAATGACTTTTTAAAATCTAAAGATTTGTCTTTAATTTATTACTTAATCGATTTATGGTTGTGATATGCTGCCACTCTTAGTATACAAAAGCCAGTTACCTGTTCTGTCAGGCTGTAAGTAGTGATTGCAATACCAGAATACCGGTATACCGAATACCAGTATTTCGTGCTATTTTGTAATTTTGTGAAACCGGTATTTGCTAAGGTAAAATACCGGTATTTTCGGTATTAGCTATAATAAATATTTTTTTATTAAAGGGTTTAATTTAACTTATTGGGCATCTACTGTTATTTGAAATATGTATTTTTAAAAATATGTATATAAATAAAAATACATATTTTTATACATATTTTTAAAAATATGTATAAAAATTGTAAAATAAAATACTCCTTGCACAGGCATAGTTAATTTCCAGCATGAACTATAACTTAGAATTTAATATTCTAAACTATCTAATAATACGAATTACTAGATGAGATCGTATTCTAAATTAACATCTCCGTGCACAGGCGCAGTTCTCTGAAGCTCCTTAACAATCACTTAAAGATCAGGACACTCCACTATCTGAAGAATTATACAGTGCATTGAAAATTTGCATAGAGGAAAGGCATAGTGAACTAGAAAATATTGTAAGGTATTTACATAATTATAGCGACTTTAAAAAAGAAAATGAAAATAAAGAAAAGAAGCTAACAAGGTCAAATTTAATTAAGTTCATTGTAAATTTCCTTAAAAAGATTTATGAAAAGCAAACACAAACCTATCTAAAGGAATTCGTTGAAGATGATGTTGATGTTAATATCGGAAAAGAATTGTCTCTCGAGAGGAAATTACAATTAGCTATAAATAAAAAAATTGCCACAAACAATAATACAAAAGTAATACAAAAAATAGATTTATCCAAAACCGTCAGACGAGAGACCGAGTTGTTAGAAGATGAAGGACTTCGAGGCAAATATTTAAAGGAAGTATATCGCTCATTATTAACAGTACCACCAACCAGCGTGAATACAGAAAGAACATTTTCAACTGCAAGTAATTTGTGCACAAAAATACGTTCCAGGCTGAATGACAGTTCAATAGATGCATTATGTTTTTTATGATCACATTTCAAAAATACAGTTAATAAATTAGTTATTTTTCTATTAATAAATATTATATAATAGACTACACAGCAAGATTTTTATGTGATATTTACTCTTCTTAATAATAATACTATATATTTTGTTCCTTTATTGTATTGTAATACTGTAAATATTTTTTGTTTCTAATGTTATAAATTATTAATTTACTGCTCTTATTAATAATATTTGATTATCACATTTGATCCTTTATTTTATATTTGTACATAACAAAATTGTTTATATTTATATAGTTTATGTATTTTTTGTATAAAACTAATAAATATGGCAAAGAAACAACTGTGTTTTTGTACCTTTTTTTGATAAAATTCCTAATACCGGTATTCCGGTATAAAGTTAAAAAAAATACCGAATACCAGTATTGTATTTTTAAACCGGTATTGCAATCACTAGTTGTAAATACATAAAAGGTAAAAGGTTTGAAATGCCCACCATAGTAAAAAGAACCACAAGATAAGAAGCTCTGAATTGGAATTATTTTATTCACTACCCTCTCCACAGTCCCTTTCAAAAGTAGACAATGGGAATTATCTTCTCCCAAAACTAGATGACACTAAACAGTGTTTTTAACTGAGTTACCAGAATGAAAAGGTTTATAAGGTTTTCACTTAATTCATCTGTGTTATATAGCTTTTTACTTCCCTTACAATATATTAACCTCTTTAATTACTTAATTATATAATTTACTATTTATATTTACCTTAATTTATACTTTAAGTTATTTTAATATTATTTCATTTCTAGATTCACACACAAGTTTATTTATTTATAATTATTAACTATTATTATTCTAAGTTATTATTTATATTTATTTTTAACCTGTGATCGTATAGTATTTTGAAATCAATAAAGTTTACTTTTATAATTATTATTTATTATCTTCTCTTTGTTTACATATTTTATTTACTTATTTAGTTTCTTTATATACTTTGTTACTTACAGCTTGGTCTGTGCTGAACCATGTTACACTTTCAAAGACATCCCAACTTCTTAATATTTCTAAAAAATCCACCTACCTTTTAAATAAAGCACAGCCAACTAAAGAATCACAACTCATTTGTTAAATTTAAAAATTAACTTTTATTAACAACAATTAAAAATTTAAACAATCTGAACTCTCTAAAATTTCATTATTATCTATGTTGAATGTATAGCAGTAAGTTGTTCCTTACATTAACTAATATTAAGATCCATTAAATTTAGTACATTGCATTATCTGACAATTCAATTTAAATGACCCAGGAAACAGAATCCACTCTGGTCTGAAGACCAGAGTTTGGTCTGCCTGAAGCTGGCTGTCCACCCCCAAAAATGTTAAAAACTCAAAATGTTTAATATTAACTCTCTAAATAAATGAAACAAACACAACTCGTACATATCAAAATTAACGGCATTTGGTGCAATTGTTGAAGGGATGGCCGGACAAATCCGGGAACCCTTAAATTTCATTTGAAGACACAAGAACACTATTTTTGAGGAAACGGCATTGAAAGGATGACCGGACAAATCCGGGAAAACTTAGATTTCATTTGAAGACACAAGGACGCTATTTTTGTGGAAACGGCATTGAAGGGATGACCGGACAAATCCGGGAAAACTTAGATTTCATTTGAAGACACAAGGACACCTGTAGAAGGATCATAGAAACAGGCTTGGACTGACACTCTTGGATGATGTTGGACACTGCACCGTTGTTGATCACGCACTTAGGGACACAAATTTGCCATGCTGATGGGAAAGCACGGCTATGAAAACCCGCAGGATGATGTCGATGATCTTTGTACAACATGAAGCATAAACAGTCCGCTGAGCACGTACTGTTGCACACAACCCTTTTGAAAAAAAATGCAGATTCAATGCATGATGATATACTGAAAAATCATTGGTCATCCGCGGGATACGGGCGCCCTTGCATTGGGGCCCCGTTCCGCGGATCTCTCAGCAGCCAAAATTACACCTCCTTCGCAAGCCGCTCAGCAATCGAATAATCCGGCAACACGCTTGCCTTCCCAGGAGACGCCAAACTTGGCGAGCGAAACTCTGCGCTTCGCGCCGAGCGCTCATGCATATACTGCGGAAATAAAAACGCTGTTATGCCAAGAACCATTAAAAGGATAACTTCCGCCAAGGCGGCAACCACGAGCCATGGTGACGCATGGTCACCGGACGCCGCGAGGCAACCCTACTGGCACCCCTCTGCAGGTGTTTACTGATAAGCGAGGGAAAGTCAAATTTCGTCTTAAAAAGTGCCTTTTTTATGCAGACTAGTGAATGAACTGAAATGAAGTTAACAGCTGAAAACGAAGATTATGAGGATTAACAAAAGATTATTTAACGTTTAAAGGCACATTGCGCACAATTTTGAATAATAAAAACATTAAAAAGATAACAAATTACGTTAAAGGGGAAATAAATCGCCGAAATATTCCAAAACAACAAATAAATTTAGAATTTTGAAGGGAAAGGGGAAAATTAATGAATTTTAAGCTATTACAAAATTTTGAACTAATAATTAAATTTAGAGCTGTCAAATCTCGGCATAACATCTGGCAATCTTAATGTTATGTTGAGTGTTGTAACTTGAAAACACATAATTATTATGAAATTTTAATTTTTTTTTTAAAAATGACAAAAAATGCAAGAAATTACCTAAAACAAAAGAAAAATGCTTCTAATATATATATATATATATATATATATATATATATATATATATATATCTTAATTGCCCTAAAAACTCTAAAAAATGCCCTAAATGAGAAAAAAGTAAAAAAAAAATGCAAATAAATGTCATCAAAGTCCAGGGTCTATTAGTCACCAATTCTTCATTTATCAAATTTGCATTTTATTTCTTTATACAGAAAACTCAAGAACACATTAACAAACTTGTATCATTTACCAAGTCAAAAATTACTTATGAATGAATTAAACCTACTTTCTCTTTTTCTGTAACAGTGACTTGAAAGTTGAGATGAGCTCCAGAAATGAGGTAGGGGTGACGTAGTTGTGTCGCTGGAGTTTATGGAAAAACTGCATAGACAGTTCTTCTGTGGTGGTGTGAAATTTTTTGCACATATAAATGCATCCTTCACGCTCTTTGTCAGAAAGCTCCACTTCTTCCAAAAACTTGCTGGCAACAGCTTCCAAAGCATCATCAGGCCATGCCTAAACATGAGTTAAGAAGTATTATGGCTTCAGACTAAAATTCTTGAATTCATAAAAATCAAAGAAGGCGCTAATGACATTAGGAACACAAAAATTGTATCACAACTTTATTTCATTGTAATGATTGAAACTGTTAAGTATTGTGATCCATATTTTTGTATGCCCTCTGATGGCATGCTTATCAGGTATACCGTTGACAAGCCTTAAGGGATTCTGCTCCCTTCACGGGATGACTGGAGGAAGACTCCTACCTACAATAAGAAGAAGTGCATTGTATAGTACACTGATGACTCCAAACTAGGTATTAGCACTGGTACTGGAGTATGCTGTCCAGATATTGGTCCAAAATTGTTTTACCCACTTGGCAGCTAAGCTGCTGTCTTTCAGGCTGAGGTCTTTACTATTCTAATGTGCTGTAGAATTTGCTCTGACAGAAATTGCAGAAGTAACCACATCTATATCTGCTCTGATAGCCAGGCTGCTCTTATGGCTCTAAGGAAGTCTACTATGACCTCTTCCCTTGTCTGGGAGTGCTATACTGCACTTTGTAATATAGCCAGCAACAATCAAGTCACACTTTACTGGGTGCCTGGACATTCAGGTATTTCAGGCAATGAATTGGCTGATGAGTTGGCTAGAAGAGGTTCGAGCACACCCTTTGTTAGTCCAGAGCCAGCTTTGGGTATCTCTGATGAGTTGATCAGAAGAACTGTTTATGTCATCTTCCAAAGGCTGCAGTACAAGAACTGGCACAACATCAAGGACCAAAGGCAGGCGAAAAGACTGAACTGTGAGTGCCCTAGTGTGTGTCATGGGAAACTAGTAAAGCTGAATAGAACTGGTATTAGAAGGGCTGTTGGGCTCCTTACTAGGCACTGCATACTTAAAAGAAACCTAAGTATTATGGGTGTTACTAAGCACCCGATATGTGGAGATTGTTGTTGAGACCCAGACAGTCTGACCTACTAGAAAGGAGTACGGTAACTGTTTAGACGGCCGGGAAGTGCCACCCAATTTAGACCGGAACCCAGTGGGGGAGGCATCCACAGGGACTGTACCCTCCTTCCCCTACCACCAACCTCTTGGAAGGGCTTACGGACCCACATATTTAACATGATCGTACTCCGCATGAACACGGCGGCAGTTGTGGCAGCGTGCAAATCCAGCACGCAAACCACCGGGCTACCGCGTCCGAAATGTGCCAACAGCACGCGATGTTCCCAGGTGGTCACCCACCCAAGTACTAACCGCGCCCGATGCTGCTTGACTTCAGTAATCTAACGAGAACCGGTGTTTTCAGCATGGTAGGGCCATTGGCTGATATGTAGAGGTTGTAAGTATAGTGAAGAAACTGCCTCACGCATACTCTGTGAGTGTAAAGCGTTTTCTGCCCATAGGTTCGAGCATTTGGGTTGACATATGATCGAGCCCTAGGAGTTACAGGATATTCCTGTCAAGTGCCTGCTGATCTTTGTCTCAGCTACTGGTCTTTTCTCTATGGGACAGTACAACTTTCAGGGACAGTACAATAAACCTCTAGTCACTGTGCTAGGCTCTCTCTGAGCCAAGCACCTCAAAGTCATAAGTTGTGATCATTGAGCCATAGATAAGTCCTTTTATGCATAATTATGTCAAATTTTATCCTATGCTGCTATGTTAAAAAATATATAAAATTTTGAATAAATTTAAAACTTTCGAATTTAAAACTCGAATTTAAAAAATTCTATAACATTCTAGATTTTTTTATAACAAAGCCAAATTTAAAGTTTCAGGAAAATCTATTAATATTTGTAGCAGTTATCGTGTAACACCAATAAATTGACCACAGACAGGCATCACTCTCAAAAAGATGGATAAGACAGATGGACATCACTCTAAAAATAGTCAAAATGTATTCAGGAGGTTCAAAAACATATATTGGCATCAAAATCTCGAAATCGAAAATTTTTGTGAAAAAAAATACTTAGATACCATAATATATAGTATTAATAAGTAAAAATAAATAAGTAAAAATTCAAAAATTCAGGTTTTTAACACGTTCAAATACAAATCATTTCTGGCCAGGCTGGGCCAAGACTCAATGGTCTTTGAGCCAGGCCGAGCTGGGTTTTGCATCTGTAAATATATTTGGACTTAGACCAGGTTTAAGCGCTGGTTTTGTCAGATCGGACTAGGTGAAAGTCTAAAATTTTCGCCTGTGAAGACCTCTATCAAATACATATTTAAGCATGTACATAATTAAGCATGTTAATTAATACATATTTAAGCATGTGTGCTAAAGCAAGTTTATAGATTAACTTTAATCTAAAATCTTGTCAGATATATTATATAAGTTTAATTTATATACTATCAAGCAAGTTAGTAAAATAATTCTATACTTTTACGTGCAGTCTATGGTTGAAGCAGCCAGATGAAATTGGACAAAAACTAGATGTACAAGCTAGCTATAAACAGTTAGCGAGTAATTTGTATAGCTTTGAAAGCGTGTAAAAGAAACAAATGAGTCGGAAAAATGGAATAAACTTGTCAATATTAATTTATGAAACAGCAATAGACTGCTTAATAAGGATCTGTTCTTACCAGACGTTCTTTGAATTTTCATTTACAACCCAATTTTTAGCCTAATTTCATAATGACTGACTGGCTGCAACAAAAAGGAGAGATCCATTCTTGTCTGATCTCTTGAACCACTAGTGCTTTTCCTGTCATTACTGATTTATTAGAAACTATATAAGGACTGTAAACATTGCATGTGGACAAAAGCTGATGCTTTATGCAATTTTGGACTGTGACTAACATTTGTAAGACCACCCTTCCGCTGCTGTGTAGACTACAGTACTTATTTTACTGTTATTTTATTGAATACCAACAGGCTGCAATATATGTAAGCAACCATTCTTGCCAGAGCAGATGCTTTTAGAAATTTTGTTTGATAAATGAATTTTTCTCATTGCAACTGGAGCAGCAGGAAGGATGTGCTCCTTCCTGTAGAGTGTCCATGTGTAACTTATGTGTTCTGTATAGAAGGAACAAGTGGGCTCTTTTAAATTCTTTACATATTATTAAATATTTAAAGAACTAAATCCTCTCCATCTAATGCAGAACTCATTTTCTAATTGAAATACTTGTTAATATTTTGAATCTGGTACATCAGCATATTAAAGATGAGTCACAAAGGAGATTTTTGATTCTGCTCAGTAAAATTGAGAAACAACAACTGGGCCTCAGTATAAATGATGCATACAGATAAAAAAAACTTAAGCTCATAAGCATTATGACTATTTTACTCTGGGTTCATGTCCATTTTTCACAATGAAATTCCCTGAGTTTTCCAGGTTTTCCCTGTTGTCTCCAACAAAATTCCAGGTACTGCGTACTACTGTTTTAAAGCCAATTTCAAAAAATAATTTTAGATTTAACTGATATTTACCATGAATACATGACAGTGAGAAAAAAGAACATTCAAAATAACTCAAAATTTTCTATATTTGTATAGAATTCCATCTGCATATACAGTACAAACCTCAAAAATCTGGACTAGCAATGTATTTATATAGATATTGTGATAAATTCATTTTTTGTTCCAGCTCTCTTTCAGACCTCTGCATGATTGTTGATTCAGTAGCGTTAGTCGGTCAACGCACATAAAGTAAAATGTGCCGACCTAAATGCAAATAGCCATTCCCTTTAAAATTCGTGAGTTCGAATCAGTGACAAGACGATGATAATAATGAACTTTTTCAAGTCTGGATAAAACAGGCATCGTTGATATAGAAAAATAAGCCTTTATTATACCATGATGGGGAATATCAAAAGTTACAGAATAACATTCTGGTGAGGGCTAGGCATGTAAGATTGGAGCACCAAAAGTGCGACCTGTCACTACAAAAATTGTCTCGTCTCTCTTGAAAAAGCATGTCACCTTCATATATAACTTTTGATTCTATCACAGAACCACCCAGTACCAAGCCCCGTCTGGAATCTTTCTCATGCCCTGGATGTCAGAGACCACCCTGGCCTCCCCATCCGGGATTATCTCTTCCCTGCATTGATGACGGCTGGAAAGGATACATTTCTTGGAAATCAGCCCCTGTTATGCCGTTTTTGCATAATAAAAAAAGAAAACTTTACATTCTTATTTAAGTGACGCCGTTTTTGGCTCACAAAGATATTACATTACATTACATCTTAACCTTTAAATCATATCTCACTTTTAAATCTTTACATTTTTAAACCGAATACATTAAAATATCAAAACATTACATGCCTGATCAAAATTCTTAACTTTATTTTATTTTATTTTTAATATTAGGTCTTGTGAAGTAGTTAGTACAACTTTCAGAACTTTATTTTTACATAGGAAATTTGCGTTGTGATTTCAGATACATAAAGTTAAATCCAACATTTTATACAATCCCCCAGGTAAGAAAAATTTGTGGACGTTGAAGAACTAGACATAAAGAGATCACAGAGGCAAAATTTAAATGAAAAACAATTTTATTTAAAGTAAAGATTATCCACCCCTTACAATTTGCCCCACAGCTGCAGGGTGATCCAAATTGAATTCCCTGAATTAAAACATGATCAAAGTAAAAGAAAAACTAAAAAGTCCATGAGAAAATGGTGTCCAAGGGCTCGTCGACCCAGCAAATATCTAAGAACTCAAAAGAATAAAAATTTACAATCTGGTACCAGGGGTATTGTTAACTTTCCAATGTATCAATGCTTGTAAGCACAGCTCAAAGAAATGCTCCCCTTCGGCAGCTTGGTCCACTTCCAAAATTGATGACTGTACGGCTCCGAAGCCTGCTCCCTTTTCGGTAGCTCTCGGTCCACTTCAAATTTGGTGACAGTATGACTCCGGCACCAGCTCCTCTTCGGTAGCTCGTCCACTTCCAATTTCGGTGTTGGTACAGCTGCCTACCTTTAACTGCAGATGACCGGATGGTCTTTATACAGCTGAGCAGAAACATCTCAAGTACTGCGGCGGTCGGGCAGAAAAAAAAATGGCGAGGCTGTCGGCTGCTATTGCTGTGTTAGCTGAGCGACTAGACTAGAAAATTTGAAAGTCATTTGCAGATTTAGCAGTGTTTTGGCCATATCCATATCTGAAGTGCTGGTAAAGAAAAATTTGTAGCAGATGATATGCAGTAGTGATGTGTTTTCTCAAGAAAGCAAGCTCGTTAAACACAAACACAATTTATTTGTTGTGAGATCCATTGCATCAGATGAAGTTACAAAATAAAACACTGTAACATTCGTTGCAAAGCAAAACTATATACAATGAGCTAGCAAGCTCATGAAAAAGGTTTTAAACAGTTTTTATGACTAGGCACACACTCTCAGTTACTATAACATCGGTAAGTAGAAAAAACAGCTACTGTACCACACATGCCGTGCACGTTAATGAAGCCACCATCATCAGGTCACACGTCATGGCTTTAGAAGTTAGACTACTCTCTACCGATCAAGGTCTGCCTTCCATACAAGGTCTTTCACCGTCGATCACCGTCTGATCGATCTGACTATACGTCGAGTCTTAAGTCTGCATAACTACAAGATCTTAAACTCTGAAAAGTCTCCCACGTCTACTACATGGTCAGTCAAGGTCTGTAAAGTCTCTGAATAACTGAGAATGTGTCCTATCATATATACACTGTGATGGGTACGCTCCGGAACACAACCGTTGACGGCAGCGCCCTCACTATATGCAAATCAGGATGCGCGCGCGGCGAGATGGCGATTTGCATGAATGGCATGTTCTGTTCCCGTCACGAGTCGTTCACGAGAACGGTAGAACCATTCTAAAAATGTAAACACGTTCTCGCGATAACGAGAATCGCGACGAAAACAGAACCAAGTTTCCAACAATCGGCCCCCTCATGCAAAACCCCAAATCTCGGCGCACGTGCTATCAATCAATGAAATTATTCTAAAAAACATAACAGCAAAAATGTCAAGTTCTTTAGTATCCAGCAAAAACATAAAGTATATATATTACTTTTCATGTTAAGCAAAAAAAAAAATTTATCATTGAAAGAAAAATTTAGATATCATTGAAACACTAAGTTCCAAAAAATTTAATTTAAGTCAAAATTTAAGTTTCAAGAAATTTAAGTATGATAATTTAAATTTAACATTTAAGATTAAAAATTTTACTATAAATATCAAATTCAATTTGTGTAGAAAATTTTATGTATAATTATTAAATTTAACATTTAAGATTAAAAAATTTCACTATAAATATCAAATTCAATTATGTAGAAAATTTTATGTATAATTATTAAATTTAACATTTAAGATTAAAAAATTTTACTATAAATATCAAATTCAATTATGTAGAAAATTTTATGTATAATTATTAAATTTAACGTTTAAGATAAAAAAAAAAATTTACTATAAATATTAAATTCAATTTGTAGAAAATTTCATGTATAACTATTAAATTTAACATTTAAGATTAAAAAATTTCACTATAAATATCAAATTCAATTATGTAGAAAATTTTATGTATAATTATTAAATTTAACATTTAAGATTAAAAATTTCACTATAAATATCAAATTCAATTATGTAGAAAACTTTATGTATAATTATTAAATTTAACATTTAAGATTAAAAAAATTTCACTATAAATATCAAATTCAATTTGTGTAGAAAATTTCATGTATAACTATTAAATTTAACATTTAAGATTAAAAATTTACTATAAATATTAAATTCAATTATGGCTGTTCATTATCTCTGTCCAAGACCAGTATACATAATTAATACTAATAGCAATGACACAGATAATGAAAGATTTTTTTTTTTCCTTTCTGTGTTGTATTCAAATTTAAATAAGTGGTTTGTCATCAATGAATCATAGCCAAGTGTATGATAACAAGGAGTAAACACACAAAATAATACACATAAGCATAACTGTCTTATGCGGGAATTGAAAACATGGATATATATATACATTCAGTGTAATGTGAAAAATTTTAGAAAGTTCATTGTAAACAATACACATATATATACTCTAGATACAATTATTTGCATCCCAGAGGGAGGAGTAAAATATACGATATCCTAACCATATTTTGTAAAAGAAAGAAAAAAAAATTTAGAAGTTACAAATTTAATCATTTTTGTTTTTGGAAATTTGATTACAAAAATTTAATGCTAAAAATTCCTCAAACATTTGGCAAATCTTATTAATGTACTGCCTATGATGTATAAAAATTTTGTTATTGATTTCAGCAAATTCCACACCTAACAGTTTTTGGACCTTCCCTAGAGATTTGATATCAAATTCTCCCTTTAGCAAAGAAACTACATGATCAATATCACCTATTATTTCTATGTTGCTTGCCTCTGGCCTGGATTTGATATCCCTCTTTTCTCTGAAGTTAAACAAATTTTGGTCATAATGTATGTTAGCCTTAGCACAGAATTTTTTAACATCATTATGACTTCTCAGCCTATGTTTATCACCCCTCACTGAGTAGTAAACATCAGTTCGAGTTCCATCAGGCCTGGGTACAGCTTTCCTTTCCCAATCTATGTTTGAACAGGGGGTCAGATCGGAATCAGCAGGAGAGTCCTCTTCCTCACTAGTATGACTAGTGTCATGGCTCTCACCTGCTTCTTCCTCTGACTCACTATCCAAACATCCCGATCCTGAATCTGATGTTCGAGTAAAACCCGATTTCTTTTGGGTGAAGTTTCTAGGTCGAATGGGGTCCAGGACGCCTTCCGCTGCTTCCATCTCCTCAAAACGGACATTGCTTATTTCTAATATTTTTCCTTCTTTCACAAGAAGAATTCTATAGCCCCTGGTATTTTCTGCATATCCTACCATAACTCCCAGTTGAGCTCTTAGGTCTAGCTTCTTCCTAAGCTGTTTTGCAATACCAGCATAAGCCTTACATCCAAAAACTCTGAGATGGGATACAGCAGGCTTCTTCCCATAGTACAATTCGTGTGGAGTTTTAACTTTAAATTTATGGCAAATCCTGTTCTTTGTATAAGTAAAACATAGGATTGCCTCTGCCCACATTTTGTCACCAACTTTGCTTTGATTAAGCATTGCCTTGACACAATCTAACGCTGTCAGGTTGAATCTTTCAGATACCCCGTTTTGTTCGGGTGTATAAGTGTTAGATCGTTCATGCTTAATCCCTAACTTTTTCAAAAAAGCTTTAAATTGACCGTGACAAAATTCCATGCCGTTATCAGTACGGATGCACAAAATCTTTTTGCCTAATTGTCTCTCCTGACAAGCTTGAAAATCCTGAAAAACTTTGAACACATCTGATTTTTGTTTTAAAATAAAAACAAACACCTTGCGGCTAAAATCGTCTGTAATAGTCAAGAAGTATTTGTTTCCCCCCAATGAAGCTACAGGCATTGGACCACAAACGTCCATGTGCAGTAATTGCAAAGGTTCTGTAGATCTAATCCTGCCTATTGGTTTGTACGAAACTCTCTTAGATTTTGCAAGTTTGCAATGAATGCAATTTACTTTTGCATATTTTAATTTTGGGAGTCCGTTTGCCGCGGAAACTTTACTTGTTTGGTGCAAGTAGTCTGAGTTAATATGGCCATATCTTCTATGCCATAATTCAGTTTTGTTCAGAATTTCAACTGTTGAACCACTAATTTTATTTGACTTTGATTTTAAATCAGATTTGTTTTTCCTTTTATTCAAGTTAGGCTTAATTTTGTTTTGACTTTGACTATTTGTTGCAGGGGTTTTTCTAACCTGTTTAGAATTTTTGTCCCTATCCTGATCTCCTTTACGGCCCTCAACACTACTATTTAAACTTTTAGTTGAGTACTGTGGTTTTAAGAAATACAATCCTTCTTTACGTTTAGCGTAAAAGAAATTTTCTCCCTCAGGAGTCTTAAACCATAGAACACCTTTGGCTGCACTAAAAGAATAGCCCTGCTCTTCTAATACAGATGCGGCCAACAAGTTACGCCGTAATTTTGGTGAATACATAACATTTTGTAGCACAATATTATTTGTATGATCTTTAAATTTAACATACATGTTCACCGTTCCAATAGCCTCAACTGGGCTTTCCATATCACCCACTGCTAGCGATATAGATGTATCCTTACATTTATCAAATTTTGAAAACATTTTAACATCATTACAAAAGTGTCGCGTAGCAGCGGTGTCAATCACCCAGCTGAGCCTATTGTCAGGATTATCAACAATATTAGCTTCTACATTTATATTTGAAAATACTTCAATAATACTAGAGCTAGTCATCTTTTTCAATTTTGGGCATTGTGCCTTTACATGACCATTTTTATTACACATAAAACATGGTCCTATGACCTTAATAGACTTTTTAACTTTGGTGACATTTTTACATTTAGCGTTAACATTTGAAAAATATACAGATGAATTGGAACTTACATTATTATTGTCATGATCCTTCCTCAACTGTCTAATCCTGCCCTCCTCCAAGGAGAGTTCTTTCTGAATTTTATCCAATTTAAAATCAGTATCGCTCCAGCGATAAATGATTTGGATGATACTCTGGTACTGGGCTGGGAGATACCGGATGGCTTGGAATGCCACGTACACATCCTCCACGGGGTGATTCACGTTCTTGAGCTTGGTGACAGCTTTCCTTATCCTCGTACAGAATATGTCGATGGGCTCCTCGATTTCCGGGCGTAGACTGAAAAACTCGTCCAACAGATGAACTAAATTAGCGCGCGTTGGGGCCTCAAAATGCGCCTCCAACTTCTCCCACGCATCCGCCGGGCTGTCGCCGATGTCGAGCAGTTCTCTGTACTCCGCCGAGATATTTCGAAACAGGATGGAAAGTGCGCGGTCGCTGCTGCGCATGTACTCCTCTCGCTCGCGGCGTGACGTAGATTCGTCGACTGGTAATGCAGTACGGTTGATGTGGCCGTAACATCCTTCTCCTTTCAGGATAAATGAAATTTCATTACGCCAGGTGACGTAATTGTCCCTGTTTAACGCTTCTATGCCGTTGCTCACCTCCATAGTCTTTAACTGTGACTAGAGTGCGTTGTTTACCTTTCTGCTTGATGCAAATGGCGCCGGTCGCGGCCCCCGTCGATGGAATTCACAACTCTTCACTGCTGCTTTATCACGGATAAAAGTTATGGCCTTGACATACTACGGCCCATAACCAAATGTCGGCTGCTATTGCTGTGTTAGCTGAGCGACTAGACTAGAAAATTTGAAAGTCATTTGCAGATTTAGCAGTGTTTTGGCCATATCCATATCTGAAGTGCTGGTAAAGAAAAATTTGTAGCAGATGATATGCAGTAGTGATGTGTTTTCTCAAGAAAGCAAGCTCGTTAAACACAAACACAATTTATTTGTTGTGAGATCCATTGAATCAGATGAAGTTACAAAATAAAACACTGTAACATTCGTTGCAAAGCAAAACTATATACAATGAGCTAGCAAGCTCATGAAAAAGGTTTTAAACAGTTTTTATGACTAGGCACACACTCTCAGTTACTATAACATCGGTAAGTAGAAAAAACAGCTACTGTACCACACATGCCGTGCACGTTAATGAAGCCACCATCATCAGGTCACACGTCATGGCTTTAGAAGTTAGACTACTCTCTACCGATCAAGGTCTGCCTTCCATACAAGGTCTTTCACCGTCGATCACCGTCTGATCGATCTGACTATACGTCGAGTCTTAAGTCTGCATAACTACAAGATCTTAAACTCTGAAAAGTCTCCCACGTCTACTACATGGTCAGTCAAGGTCTGTAAAGTCTCTGAATAACTGAGAATGTGTCCTATCATATATACACTGTGATGGGTACGCTCCGGAACACAACCGTTGACGGCAGCGCCCTCACTATATGCAAATCAGGATGCGCGCGCGGCGAGATGGCGATTTGCATGAATGGCATGTTCTGTTCCCGTCACGAGTCGTTCACGAGAACGGTAGAACCATTCTAAAAATGTAAACACGTTCTCGCGATAACGAGAATCGCGACGAAAACAGAACCAAGTTTCCAACAGAGGCGGCCCCTAAAACGGGAGACCGCCCGCTTATGTCCAACCTTCCTCCTCCTCAGCTTCTTCCCGAGTCTCTTGCTCCGACCAAAAAAAAAACCCAATCCGCAACCCTTTCCCGGGAGTCGCCGAGCATGAGCATTTCCGCGCCAAGGTGCGTAAAAACATACGCAACGAGCACAGCCACAATGAAGGCAGAAAACATACCCACATGCCAACCGCAGCGCTAAACCGGAGCGCTAGGGAACCCCTTCCCTGCATGCGCAAGTGCCCACGTATGTAAAATAACGACTACGTGAGGCACCGAAGAAATTACTTAAAAAAAGCAAGATGGCGGCCCTAGAACAAAGGAAAAACGTGCCACAAAAATGGCGGTCTTTCAAAAGATGTTTGCAAAATAAGTTTGCCAGAAAGGGATGAATCTTGATAGCCACCAGCCTAAAAGGAGTTAAAACACATGATTTAAATGCCAAATGATGGGACAATGAAACTTAAATAACAAAAAAAACGAAACCAATTAAGAATTTTGAAAATAAAAGGGAAAAAATTAATAAAAATAACATCTTAGAAATTTTGAAGAAAAAAGCATAAAATTTGGAAGAAAATGCAGATTTAGCTGCAAAATAAAACATGGCACGACATCCTGATGACAAAGTTTAATCATTCTGTTTTCCAAAACTGCAGCACATGTGGTCCCAGGGTGTATGACCTCCGAAGACGTTAGGCAATGGTTCGAAAAAATAAGCTCAAAGAATACTGTATTCCTTACAGATATGAATATATCAATTTTAAGAAATACTTGACAAAATGGTTGCTGCTTAGTTTACCTAAATCATTATTTTAATACCACTTTCTGGAAAATATCTCTTCTAAAGGTTCATAACCATTTTTCAAAATAGGAAAATATGTATTAGGCAAAAATAATAAAAAACATGAACCTTAATAAGTAACCAGAATATAAAAATAAGGTAGTGTAGTCAATCTAATATGCAACATTTAGAAGATGGATGGGAAAAGATACTAATGGATTCTCTGCGATTCACGTAAATATATGCAAAAATAATTAGAAAATCAATCAATAATAATAACCAAAATAAGAAAAAAAAGCTAGTTTAGTCAATCTAATATGCAATATTTAGAAGATGGGGATGGATGGAAAACAACCTTCACATGTGAGAGCAAAATTGGCAACTGATTAAAAACAGCAAAAATTTTTTTTTCTTGATGTATTTATTGATGATGTTAGCTCCTTTATCTTCTGAAGCCATTTTCTGTTCTTTCGTTTGTATTTGTTTATAATCTGCTACTTTTACCTCTAGTTGGTCAACCCATGCACCTTCCAAAACTGATTAGTAACCATTTTATATTGAATAGGGGTCTTATGCTTGTAGTTTCGCTCACTAAACATGTGCTTTGAATCCTTTGTTGGTTGTTCACTTTCCTCTTAGGTATTTTACCGTTCATTCATTGTCGAAAATCCAGACAGTTCGACTCATCCCAAGATATAGAGCAGCAATTTGGAAGGTCAGAGCGTTCATTCATTGTGTATCACCTCTTGTTCTTCTCTTGCCATTGGCAATCCTTTTCTCTGCTTCAGTCATGTTTGCTTTTACATCAGTTGCCGATCTTGTTCTCACGAGTGAATGTTGTGCTTCTTGTGTGTCCTGACAAAGAAGACTGTTTTTGGCTTCAAAACTGGTTGATACTAGTATTTTTGTGTTGCATATTATTTTAACAAAGTTATTTTAGTTTTATTTTCAAAAAATTCCGTTTAGTAATTAGTACAAACAATGGGAGCTTTAAAGAAAATGAGTTCTATCTACTGCAGTAAATGTTTAAAGGGGAAAAAAGCCCATTGACTGAAGAAAAACTCCAAAGAATGTTTAAACAATTTTAAATTATGCCTAGTGTCTTACCTGAAACCAATCAATGGTGCAACAATTGACAAGAGAAGGAAATTTACGAAGACGATTTCGAAAAGAATCTCCAATAGGACTCATAGCCAGAACAATATGCAGCTGGTCCCTCACTCTCTGGATAAACATGTTGAACAAAGAAATGGGGGATCCATCAGTTTGGAGAGATTTCTCCCTCTGCCTAAAATATTTAATTACGAAAGTGACCACAAAATAAAATAACTCTTACATAAGATTCAGACTCTTACATTTCAGATATGAATGCCCATTTCAAATACTAGAATAGAGACAAGTACAATTTATATAAAAGCAAGAAATAGCTCCCTTAACCATCTCTTCACTACCTTATACTGTTTCAGGATTCTTTCAGCATGAATAGGCAATAACAGAGAAAGGAATTCTAAACTTGTTGGGTGGAAGATTTTTTAGCTAAAAAGTCAGTGGTAAAAACAGTTGGGTGGTGAAAGGATAATGGAGCGAGAAATTTCTTGCTGTTATAGTGTTATCTCCTTCACTAGAGTAACTTCATCAAAAATATAATAGAGCCTGCTTATAATGAGTCCTCATTTAGTGAGATTCCGGATTTAATGAGAAATTATAAATTTTTAATTGGTGTTATGTTAATTTAAGACTGATTTGGTCATTTTTAATGAGCAAAATTTAATAGTTCCGTGGGTTTAATATACAATATGGTAAAATTGAATAAAATGACAAAATAGAAAACTACTAGTCTTCTTTCATGAATAGGTGTAGAAATAGGAAGAAGGAGACAGACACCCCAGACAAAGGGCTTCCTAAAAAGATTTTAGTAGGACCTGCTTGGGCCTTCCAGTCTTTACCCTCAACAGATGTTAATTAAAAATTAATTATTTATATAAATCTAATTACATAACATTTTGTTTGTTTTTTTATTTAATCAAAATGCTAAGATATTGCTTAATTATGTAGGTATCTATATTCATATAAAGAACTATTGCTGCATAATATTACATAAGTTCAATATATATATATATATATATATATACAGGATGTCCCAAAAACATTGACCTCAACTTTTATTCCTTAAATATTGATCTTAGACATATATAATAAATTAAAGTTGCGGAAAAAAAGGTACAGAATTTTATGAATAAAATTTTCAGGGGATTAAATTTGAAGAAATACAAAATTTAAATTTTTATATGGCCCCCGTACAAAAACATTTCCAATGAGTAAAATGTGCCTCATACACTAATAAGGTGATGTTGTTGTTGTTGAAACCTAGACCGTCCGACCTACCAGAAAGGTGTAAGGTAACTGTTTGGACGGTCGGGAAGTGCCACCCAATTTAGACCGGAACCCAGTGGGGGAGGCATCCACAGGGACCGTACCCTCCTTCCCCTACCACCAACCTCTCGGATAATAAGGTGATGTATAAAATTTCAGCATTTTATCATAAAAAGTCCCAGAGATATGTTTAAGCAAAGTCGGTGAGGGATTAATCACAAATTAAAATGTAAATGTTTACAGCAAGAATGAAAATGACGCAACACAAAAATGCATCACAGACAAATAATATCTGCCTCTTATCTTTAATGGATCTTTGACATGGATGGAAAACATTTTGAACAAGCTTTGTAATCTTTGTGTAAAGTTATTATTTCTACACAGTGTAGTTACTTTTGTACCAATAAATAGCAAAATTATTATTTATTTATGTAATCATTGTTTTCTTTCGTAATTTGTGTATGACCCCTGAAACATGATCTGCCGACATGATTTTTCCCCTCTGAGAATCCATGTCGATGCATCGAAAAGTGGTTTAAGTCAGCATTTTTGTCTTTTCATATCTCTGGAACTTTTTATGATAAAATGTTGAAATTTTGTACATAAGCTCATTAGTGTATGGAGCACATTTTACTAATTGGAAATGTTTTGTACGGGGGCCGTATAAAAATTTAAATTTTGTATTTCTTAAAATTTAATTCCCTTGAAAATTTTAATCGAAATTCTGTACCTTTTTTTATGCAACTTTAAAATTTATTATATATGTCTAAGATCAATATTTAAGAAATAAAAGCTGAGGTCAATGTTTTTGAGACACCCTGTATATATATATATATATATATATCAAATTCTGGTTTTACAAGATAGATATGCTCCCCTGCGGAGAGTGTGTGTAAGAAATATAATGTAGCTGTAGAAAATTGGAAGATTTAGGTTCCAGGCCTAAAAAATCAGCAAAAGTAATGCAATAAACCATATGAAAATTCTTGGTAGAATCTTATTTTTACTTGCTAAATATTTTATTTTATGAAGATAGCCCATGTAATAAAAATAAGTAAATTTTCATTCGAAGAAAAAAAAATATCACTAATTTATGAACACAAAAATTATGCAAAATAATCTGAGTTACACAAAACAAAATCTTATTCAATGTCATTTTCTGACAATAAATGCATATGTTTGCATAAGACGGCACTATCACTGCTATCACTAGAAATATCTTGGTCATTGTCTTTTTCCTCTACTGATGAAATTCTTCCTGTGATCTCTTATGCAATAAACCATATGAAAATTGTTAAAATTTCATTTTTACTTGCCGCATATTTTATTTTATACAGATTGCCCATGCAATAAAAATAAGTAATTTTTTATTTGAAAAGAAAAAATTAGCACTAGTTTCCTGTGGTACTGATGTTTCAGTGGTTTTAAGAATGAATTCAGTTAATAAATGTTGTGTTTCTGCTATGGTTAGGCCTTTATATAATTATTTCTAAGAGGCCATTAATGACTTTAGATCATGTTTGAAAAAATGATTACCCAATTTAATGGTCAATTCAAGACCTTCTTTAATTAAATCTGCATTTGGATCAGTATCCTTTTCGCCATTATCACTATGTTCTTTGGGATCAGGAGTCTCAAGGACAACTTCTATTATTTCATCTTCGCTTAAGGCTTTGTCAACTAACAATTCATCTATATCTGCAAATGATAGATCACCAAATCCTTCTCTGCCAATTGTATGTGCCAGTGTTATGATGTTGGGAAATTTGGTCGTATTAATGATGAAGGGATCTTTGCTTTTGACACATTCTGGCCAAACAGCTTTTCAACATGCATTCAAAGTTGAGGGTCTTAATTCAGTTAACACTAATCCAACTTGATTGATACAATCCATTATTGAAAATTTCTTTCACACATCAAGGACCGTTAGTGTTTCATCACTAAGTTTGTCTAAAAACATGTTGGAATATTCATTTTAAGTAGTATGTTTTAAATGTAGCAATTATACTTTGGTCTAACAGTTGTATCAAGGATATAGTATTATGTGGCAGGAAACAAAATTGCATCTTTGGGTTTTCCAAGACCTGATGGTAGGGTGCATTGTCTAGAATCAAAAGAACTTTGAGACATTCAAAGAGAGACATCAAAAGAAATGACTTTGAGACATCAAAAGAAATTTGAGACATTCCTACTCGTATAGCATCTAACTTCTGGGACAAAATATTTGTTGAACCATTCAGTAAAGATATCAGTGGTCACCCAGACATTTTTGTTTGCCATCTAATGAACTGGCAATTTATTCAAATCTAGACCTTTCATTGAACGTGGTTTTAGGGCTCGATTTACAAGCAGTAGTTTCAACATATGATCTCCTGAAGCATTGGAGCAAAATAACAAAGTCACACGATCCTTGGCTATCTTAAAACTACCAGAAGTTTTCTGTGATTTTGTTATGTAGGTTCTATTCAGCATTCTTTTGCATAAAAGACCACTTTCATCTGCATTCCATAGTTGATCAGGTGTGTAACTTCCATCTTCAATAATTTTAACAAGTTTTTGCAGAAATTCTTTAACAGCTGATTCATCTGCAGATGCAGTTTCACCTTTAATTTTTATATTATGAAGAACATATATTTTACAAAACCCTGTCATCCAACATACACTTGCAGAAAATTCATACTTTCTGTTTAACTAAGATAAAGTGCCTGGCTCCATTTCTTTAATCTATCTATAAATTCTTAGTGCTGTTTACTTGATGGCATTTCCATCTACTGGTACTCTTTTTTGTGACTTATCTTCTATCCATATTACTAGAGCTTTTTCTCTTTTCTCTTTGACAACATCTCTTGTGTATGATGATGACTCAGCACTTAGTTTTGTTCCCGAACATACCAACTTCCTAATAGCAGCTTCATTTTTCTTAATGACTCTTACGATAGTTTCATGTAAACCAAAATGCTTTCCTATAGACGTTGCACTTTATCCAGTTGCAAGGCAATCTAAAATTTTAATTTTAATATCCAAAGAGATTAATTTCCTACAGGTGAATTATGTGACATTGTGTAAGGGCTACTAAAAATACTTCAGTTGTAATTAATAAAACAAAAGTTGATGTTAACTTTTATTAACATCAAATATCAAAAGGTACTTTTCACTTTTAACATCAAACTCAAAATGCAAACAAAATGGGGAATTCCCTACAAATAGAAATTATGAATTTAAAGGAGCATAACCAGGAAAAATTTTGACTAATTGAAGTTGTGAGAAGTGTAATACGAAAAAAAATACAAGCTTCCGGATTTGGCGAGCATATTTGTCAGTTCCGAAATTCTCGTTACAAACAAGTTTTACTGTCTTTTTCAAGCAAAAGGAGTCAAATGTCTTGAGCAGTTTGTAATTTCAGAGTGTTTATTGTTACATTCATTCTATTAAAATGATTTACTTCCAGTAAGACTTACTTATTTGTCATTATGAGATGTTCTTTAATTATGTTGGTTAGGAAATCATCAGTGGTAAGTAGGGCCAACTACCGTCTCCCCCAGGAAGCCCAATTTATTTGGATTCCAGAACTAAGGTTATTGTGATTTGGGTGTATAACTTGAAATAAGATCACTTATGACACTCTAACTTGGAATAAATTCAGTTGTACCAAAATATGTTTAATTTAAAATGCAAGGTTAGAAATCCTTGTGTGTGTAAATTGAAATAATTCATTAAATTATTTATAACTGAATTATTTAATTATCATAAAACACCAGAGGATGATTCCCATGATTTATCCCGAGTTTCAGATTGCAAACACATGGATGCAGCCTTTGTAACTTCTGAATATGCAAAAGCTTATAAAGGGATGTAAGACCGAAGGGTAATTTGTTATAACATAAAACATGAGGGTAAGAACAGATTAATGGATTGTTCAGTCACTTTGTGCCATTTATCGGTTTATCTGTACTTTAGCTCATTAATTTTCCTCAAGCACTTTGACTACAAGGAAAATGTTACTTTTCCATGTTTTTGAATATTTAATGTTCTAAACACTTTTACTACCATATGAGATTCACCATTTTATTGTCTGATCATGTTGTTGCAATTTATGGTAACTTCTTTGAAAGGAGCCTTCAATTTAATCAGGTACATAGAAATTCTATTAACTATTTGAAATATTTTTATAAAACTTCTTAGTCGACTATGTATGTTGTTGATTTCTGTGCTTCTGTCATATCAAATAGTTGGACACATTAGGACTAAAATAAAAATGATAAATCATTCAGTTTTCCAGTAAGAAGGAGGGTGAGGGGGAACAACAACCTCACAAATATAAAGAAAAGAACATGTAGTATTCGGGTTAATTAGAAAAATAGGAGGTTGGGTAATAAAATGTATGTGGGAGAGGGTGAAAATAAAAAAAGTATCAGGACATTCATGTGGTGCATCAAAAAATATGGTGCTTTTAAAAGAAAAATATAATTTTTTATTTATTTAAAATGTTTCCCCCATGCACTGAAGAAAATGAAAAACCTGTTTCAATTTTTTAGTTTTGAAAAAACATTAAACAAAAACATCTGATATTTCCCCTTCCAGAAATATATCAAGCCATGTAATTAATATATACACTAAAATTACATGGCTGTTGCAACAATTTGTTTAAAAAAGGAAGGGTATAAAAAATATAGGATTAGAATTAAAGAAATTCGTAAAATGTCAACCGGTTGTGTTAAAATAGATAAAAGTAAGACTAAAAGAAAAATGCAAATTGTAGAATTTTGCATTCTGTATATGGACTAAGTACTTTGGACTATGAAACCTTTACTGAACAAACAGTAAGGATCTAAGTGATCTATTCCCACTCTATTTTTAATTTATTTAAATAAATAAAATTAATTCTATTAAATTTCATTAATAGAAAATAAATCCTGCCATATCAAACTATTAATTTATTCTAATTGATTTAAAGAAATATACACTATGTGACAGTAAAAATGCGACACTAAGAAGGAGTGGGCAGAAAGTGATGAAAATCGGCAAACAGAGAGAGACAGAAATGAACAATAAGTGATGCTTATTGCAACATGATACATCTAAACACTGAGTGGTAAAACTGTCTGATCAGTAGATCAGTAGGACCACTACGGGCGGTGATACAAGCAGCAACACATCTAGGTACAAAGTCAATGAGCATGCAGATGGTGTCCTGAGGGATGGCTTCCCTGTCAATGTCAACCATTTGTTGCCAGAGTTCGTCTTCTAAATGCGGCGGTGGAAGCACACGCAAGCGGCGTCCAATCACGTCTCAAACGTGTTCGATTGGTGAGCAATTACTGGGTGGCCAGAGAAGCACCTGGGTACCTCGCAAGGCATGTTGGCTGATGTGTGCTGTATGTGGTCTGGTGTTATCCTGCTGGTAAATGGCATTGAGCACCGCCTGAAGAAAGGGTAGTGTCACCGGTCGCAGCACATCATCCATGTATCGTTAGGCCATCATAGTGCCCTCAATGAGGACCAGAGGTAACCTGCTATCATAGGCAATGGTGTCCCAAACCATGATGCCGCATTGTCGTGCAGCGTGGCATTCCACAGATACGACCAGATTGGATCTGTCACCACTTTGATGCCAGACTCATACACAGCAACTGTCATTGCTAAAACAGAAGCATGACTTATCTGAAAACACAACCCTGTGCCATTCCGCCGTCCACGTGACTCTATCCCGACACAATTGCAAATGGAGGCGTCTGTGCTGTTAGGTCAATGGCACCCATTAATGGTCCGGCGAAATGGTGCTAGTTGAAATGGGAGCATCAAAGGTGTCCTGCACATGCTGCAAAAGGGTGATGTAAGTGGCGTTGGCCCAAGCATGCTGATGTCACTCTGGCCATACCGGCACCTCTCAAACGTGCCACATTTCCTTGTTCCAACAATCTTCGTCACAGCTGGTGCACCGTGGATGTATGTAAGTGGCAGTCCATTAAGATTTGACGTATGGACCAACCTGTCCTTCTGAGTCCAATTACCATACCCCTTGTGAAATCCTCTGTCTGCTAGAACTGCTTCTTTAATTGGCAGCAGCTTGGCATTCTTTGCTACTACACATATCCTCTGATACAAAAATAAAATTGCAAAATGATTTCCCTGGCAGGCAGAGTGATGTGACTATTGCCGGTTCTGCAAGTTCCTTCCTTTATATTTCACTCAACGTACGAGGGATAGCTGCGCATTTCGAATCATTTACATAACTCGGTGTGTTATGTCTACCCTGCAATTTGCATATTTTTCAGCCCACTCCATCTTAGTGTCTCATTTTCACTGTTATGTAGTGTATATTAACAAAATAAAATACATATTACTGAATTTAAAAAACTGTTAATTTTTCTTTTAATTAACTAAGCTTTTTATACATCTAAAATATATTTCAATTTTCGGATCTAATCACCTCTTATAAGTCTTAAAATAAATCCAGCTCTCATGCTTAAATTTTCCTAAAACTTGAAAATTTAACATTAATCGAAGCTTTTTCTTTCACCCTACATAAAGTTAGCAAGTTTATTAAATATTAGATCTTTCACAAAGTACCTTCATGAAAAAAAAATTCTTTAAAAGTCCTGTCATTTTGAAAAGGACGCATCACAAATACATTTTTATTGTAACTAAATTTCCAACATTACAGATTATACCTCTGATTATATAAATATAATTTGCAACTAATAAAAACAATTGTATGAATATTTTAAATTCAAATTTTTATATGGTTTAATAATGTGAAAAACCCATTGATTGATTTCCAAAACTAACTTGAATTTTCAGAAACTATTTCCAAAATTCATAATTTGGGTATAAAATCATATTATTTATGAAATGTTTGAAATTATTTTAAAAGTTCAAAAAAAATTCTTTTTAATCCAATTTTTTATATTTAGATAATTTAAAAAATAAATAAATAAAATCATGAACCCTGAATCAAATACTACTACTGTTAGCAATGATTACTAATGTTAGGTGCTAATTTGTCACTGTTTTGTTAGTCAAACAATATCATAATTATTGATTTAATAAAATCAAATGACAAAAAAAATTTCATCATTATGTTCACTTTTACAAAAGCAATTTTCTAATGAAAGAACCATTTACAAATTCAAAAATAATCATTAATGTTTTTTCAAAGATTACGACAAATTTAGAGAATATGTCATGCAAACAATTTAAGGAAATTAAAAATATTTCTTGATTGGCACAATAAAAGAAAAGACGTTAAAAAAACCCACTTGTCAATCTGTCGCATTTTTTCACATATTTCTTGTTTTTCATCTGGGGCAAAGAGGTTTGGCACTTCCCCTGCATTTAAAAGGTTGTTGATGTCTTCAAGAAAAGATTCTTCTTTGATCTGTGTGTCCGTGAATAGGAAGACACCATGCTGTTCACTTGCTGTGGATCGGCGTAAAATCAATTTTAAATCATCTCGCCACTCAGTCATAGTATAACTTTTACTGATCTCAACCTGAAGAGAAAAATCAATTTTACAAAAATCAACATTAATTTTGAATATTTTGTACAGTGGTTATAAAATTGAAATTTCAATTTTTTTTTGCCTGAAAGCATGTTATTTCATATCTTTATAAATTCTTTTGACAACCAAGAGAAGGGGCAAAATCCCTGACTCACAAAACGAGTTATGGGAGTTGGTGAGCATAGCCAGCAAGCATAGACTCCTAGCAAGGACAATAAAATAAAATCTGATGTGGACAGCACATGACTTTCCCTGCAGACTTATATACACATTCTCTTTATTTTAATTACATTTAATTCACTATTAATTCAATTTTCGTTCTCATTTGGTAACTGAACTCATTTTCAAAGGTGGCATAAAGAAAAAACGAAAAAATCTCGAGAACGGCTAGTCCTAGTGTAATAGGGTTGATCTTATTTTCTTCATTAAAAATTACATATAAAACAAGCATTTAATGAATATATTTCAGCATATATAGTTTTTATTTTAGATTTTGTCGCTTTTTGAGGGTCATTTTGCAAAAAAAGGCAGGTTATTTTTTTCCGAATCATACCAAAATCTGATCAGCACCAGGGTGACTTACAAGCGACTTATGTACCAAATTTTGTGAAATTCGGCCCATTAGATTTTCAACTAGAGTGGATACAAGCTTTTGCGGGCCATTTCGCAAAAAAAGGCAGGTTCTTTTATCCCGAATCATACCCAAAACTAATCAGCACCAGATTCGCCCACAAGTGACTTACCTACCAAATTTTATGAAATTCGGTCAATTAGTTTTTTAGTTAGAGTTGATACAAAATCTGCACAGACAGACAGACACACAGACACACACACAGACGTCATACTAAAAATAGTTTTTTTGTATTCTAGAGGTCTTGAAACATGTAGATCCGTCGAAAACTAGAGTTGCGATTTTCGACATGATTCCAATACTTTCCCTATACATTACCATGTATTGCAGGGAAAGTAAAAATCTGATGTGGGCAGCACATGACTTTCCCTGCAGACTCAAATTCATATTTTCTTTATTTCTTTAATAATTTGTTAGATTGAGTTTTGCACCAAATAACACTAAATTTGCTTATTTAATTCAGTTTTTGTTTTTATTTGGTAATTGGACATTTTCCCGAAATCGGCATAACAAAAATGCAAGAAATCTCAAATATCTTGAGAACGGTTAGTCCTAAAGTATAATGGAATATGTTAAATTCTTTTCCACGTCAAAAATTGAGTATAAAACAAAAATTCGTTTGATATATTTGAGTATATACAGTCTTTTTTTTCGATTTTGGCGATTTTTGCGGGCCATTTCATAAAAAAAAGGAGATTGTTCTTCTCTGAATTGTACCAAAATCTAATCAGCACCAGAGTATCCCACAAGTAACTTATCTACCAATTTTTGTGAAATTGGGTCAATTAGTATTTTAGCTAGTGCGGATACATGAAATTTTTGCGAGCCATTTCCTAGAAAAAGACAGGTTTTTCTTTTCCGAATTGTACCAAAATCTAATCAGCACCAGGGTCTACCACAAGTGACTTATCTACCAAATTTTATGAAATTTAGTCGATTAGTTGAGTTAGAGTGGAAATATACAATTTTTTCGGGCCATTTCGTAAAAAAAGACAGGTTGTTCTTTTCCGAATCGTATCAAAATTTAATCAGCACTAGGGTGACATACAATTGACTTCAGTACCACATTTTGTAAAACTTGATCAATTAGTTTTTCAGTTACAGTGGATACAAGCAATTTTTGAGGGTCGATTCGCAACAAAAAGGCGGGTTAGTTTATTCCGAATAGTACCCAAAACTAATCAGCACCAGGGTCACATACAAGTGACTTACCTACCAAATTTTATGAAATTCGGTCCATTAGTTTTTGAGTTAGACTGGATACATACATTGCACAGAGAGACACACAGACAGACAGACACACACACACACACAGACGTCACATTAAAAATAGTTTCTTTGTATTCTAGAGGTCTCAAAACATGTAGATCCGTCGAAAACTCGAGTTGCGATTTTCGACATGATTCCAATACTTTCCCTATACATTACCATGTATTGCAGGGAAAGCAAAAATCTAATGTGGGAGCACATGACTTTCCTTGCAGACTTATATTCACGTACTCTTTATTTCAATTAAATTTAATTCACTTTTAATTCAATTTTCGTTCTCATTTGATAACTGGACTTATTTTCAAAGATGGCGTAGAGAAAATACAAAAAAACTAAAATATCTCGAGAACGGCTAGTCCTAGTGTAGTGGGGTTGGTTTTATTCTTTTCTTCGTTAAAAATTACGTATTAAACAAGCATTTAATGGATATATTTGAGCATACGTAGTTCTTTATTTTAGATTTTGGTGATTTTTCGGGCCATTTTGCAAAAGAATGCAGGTTACTTTTTTCCGAATTGTACCAAAATCTAATCAGCACCAGGGCGTCTTACAAGTGATTTATCTACCGAATTTTGTGAAATTCGGTCCATTAGTTTTTCAGCTAGAGTGGATACAAGCTTTTGTGGGCCATTTTGCAAAAAAGGCGGGTTCTTTTATCCCGAATCGTAACCAAAACTAATTAGAACCAGATTCGCACACAAGTGACTTACCTACCAAATTTTATGAAATTCGGTCCATTAGTTTTTGAGTTAGACTGAATACAAAATCTGCACAGACAGACAGACAGACACACACACAGATGTCATGCAAGAAATAGTTTTTTCGTATTCTAGGAGTTTCGAAACGTGTAGATCCGTCAAAAACTCGAGTTGCGATTTTCGGCATGATTCCAATACTTTCCCTATACATTACCATGTATTGCAGGGAAAGTAAAAATGTACCTGAAAAAGCTCATAATCAGCAATATGAGAGGCAAGGTAAGTCAGCGATTGTCTTCCAGATCCTCCCACTCCAACAAGAAGAGCATGGCTCCGGCGTTGTTTCAAAATCCTGGAAATACGACACAGATGCTCCACAGCAAACCTAGAATTTACAAGAAATTGTGCATATATATATATATATATATATATGAAAAAACAAAAGTATGTGATCATAGAAAACAATACACAAAATATAATCAATTACAAGATTATCATTAAGATAATGAAAAAGATCGAATATTTAAGATTTCTAATGCTCAAAGGTACACTAATAAAGAATCATATTTGCTGCAGATGTAATGCTAATAAAAATGTTAATATTTGTAAAGAGGATCATATATAGTTTAATCAAATATAGCATTTAAATATGGTAATCAGAAACAAAACCAAAAATGAAATGACCTGCCTAAAATCTTCACGTTAAAATAAATCTTAGAGTAAAATACGTCCAGTAAATCATGGGCAGCACTGAATTTTGGGTTTCGTTTTTGACTACCATATTTAAATGCTATAATTGATTAAACTACATTTGATCTTTACTTCTATGGACATTTTTATCAGCATTATATCTGTAGCAAATAGGACTTTTTATTAGTGTTCCTTAAAGCATACTAAATTACTAAATCTTAAATATTTGACCAAATACAAATCCTTTATCAGTAGTAATGATGGTTTAATACTTAATCAGTGTTCCTTTACATATTTATTTTGATTTATTGTTTTAAATATGTAAAAAATTACTTTTCCGTAATCTCAATAGGGAAAAGTTTTAAGGTATAAAATGTTAGATTTCAGGGTAAAATGGTATACATTTTTCTCAATTGCGCATGTTTGCTGGCAATTTTCCAAATTAAAATTGCATAAAATGGAATATCACAATGTTGGTTTCCTTCCCACATTAATCCGAATATATATACACACATAGGGTGTTTCAAAACTAATGCAGCAAACTTTCAGGGGTGATAACATACACAAAAACAAACACTTTTCATCATAGAATGCATGGTCGTAAGTGAAGGGGTTACACGCTAGAGGGATCTTTCCATTTTTTCACACACACACACAGTCTTACGCAATGCAGAAACAGGACTCGCATAGAACATCGAAACAAAGCTTCATTTAAAGCCCCTTTCAAACAATTGACAGTGCAAGTGAGAGAAGATTCTGTGATCGGGAAAACGCCTGTTGGGGAAGTGGTGTTATGCCGGGATTTTATGATGCCATTTCATTTAATAGCTCAAAATTTAATTATTGGTTCAAAATTTATGTAATAGTTCAAAATTAATAATTTTCCCCTTTCCCTTCAAAATTCTAAATTTATTTGTTGGTTTTGAATATTTTGGCGATTTATCAGCCTTTTTATCGTTATTTTGGTGATCATTTAATATAGGAAAAACTACAAATGAATGGAGGTTCTAGTACCCTGTTGGGCCACCTCTAGCGTGAATACATGATGTGATACGAGTGAGCATTGAGTTATACAAATCCCCCATGGTGTCTTGCATCATCTCATTCCACAGCTTTTGTCAGCGCGTCTCTAGTTCGACCAAACTCGTAGGCTGTCCAACTTGTCGTCCCAAGTGATCCCAGACATGCTCAATCGGTGACAAATCTGGGAATCGGGCAGACCAGGAAAGGGTGCACACAGCTCATTTCATCTGTAGCTACCATTCAAAAGTATATTCTAAACAACTAGAAACATCAATATAAATCAAGAGCTTTCCCACTGTACCTCGCATTTGAACCCAGAAACTACTAATCCATGAGCAGAGTCCCACATTTTTGAAAAAAAAAAATCTTTTTGGCTTAACATGCATCATATATCAGTACCCTAATTCAATCCATTTTCCAAATTTTTGATCAAGATTAGTCATAAAATATATATGGAATTCCATTTTGCAAAAAGCTTGTAACAATTTACCTAACCCTTTATCACATTTTACACATTATACATTCACATATTATTTTGATCAATAGTCATTGTATCCTTTGCGCAAATGTCCAATCTAATCTGTGAAGTCTTTAGAGACAATTAACTGCATAAACCAAATAATGTATGATAGTTTTCAAAAATTTGTTTATCACTAAAACTAAATGCCATAGAAATTTTTCTCAATATCCAATTTTCTCAGTTTTCAGAATGATTCATCACAAAATATAGTTGCATTAAAAAAAAAGTAGTTTACCTGAAAAGTACCAAACCCATAGGTTTTTTACTCATGTTGTTAAATTCTTCTAAGTAGCCCTCAATAATGGTTTTAAGACCATTCAAGTCAAGAACTTCCATGTAAAGGCGGGCATCCGACTTAGGGTCACTAAAATCACAGTACATCAGAGAACGCATATCATCCTCAGTCACAACATCATCATTGTCATTGTCTAGGGATTTAAGCAGAGAATGAAATTCCTCGTGAAGCTCTTCACTGCAGATCTTCTTGACACATTCGAAAAGCCATGTTCTGTCTCCATCATCAACCAAGCGATCATAAAATACCCGGAACACCTACATAAAAATATGTATATAATATAACTTTCTCACACATTTATATTCAATAGTGATCACAATGATTATCAGAATAAAAAGAAATACGTATATTTTCCAATATTGCATCTAACTTATTTTTTTAAATACTTCAAAGTTGCATTCTTCAAATTGACCATGAATTGACCATTTCATGAATTGCATAAATTTGACTTAACTGCATTAATATCAACTATTTTGATACATCCCTACATTCAAATTATCAATTTCGCCCATATACTACCATCTCATACAATTCCACTGCCATCATTATGATTACTCTCCCATTACAAGTAACAGCATCCACAGACCGCATCAGCATGGAATATCCAACGACTGCAATAGCAGCAAGAAATTAAATATGTCACAATTTCACAAACCTCCATGGCAGTGGTCTTCAACCTTTTTGAACCGCAGGCCACATTTGAGTCAGTTAGAGACTTGCGGGCTGCACATACAAAAACATGCATGTACACATGCATATACTCAAGCGTAAGCACATATGCATGAATACACACACATGTACATAAGCATGCACACAAGCACACACACAGAATTACTCACACATGCACATATATAAACTTACATCTTCAGTGCTACTGGTTACTGCAGGCCCCAACCACCCCAGTTTACCTGTCCATCATCCCCTATCCAAAGCAGCATTCTGCCAGCCCTGAACTCCCAAGCATCTGGAGATCCTTTACAATGCTATTCAATCATCTTATTGTGGTGGGAGGAACTTCCTCACTTCCTAGATCCCACAGGTATAAGAAAGATCATATTTTGGTTAGGGTATGTGTCTTGAAATCTCCATAAGTTCCACAGCCAGCTCATTCTACCAGCTTTAATAACCCTATTAATGTGTGGAATTTTATTGACTCAAAAAAAAAACTCTGAGCCACATAAGTGCCCTCCAATTGCCTGTTCATCCTACAGAAAGGGCTGATGTGGCATTTAGATTGTCGGCAGGCCAAGATTTCCTCCACTCATTGCCACTCATCTTAACAGAATCAGAATTCCACACACTCTCAGGTGTTAAGCAGATAGATACACATACATATAACATATATATTTTATTTTATTGAATTCTGAAATCATTCTTAGTGAGTGCAAATTGTACTGCTCACAAGACTTCAACCTAGATGGAAAGCACTGAAACAATAACCAACACAACCCTTTGTTCTTTTGAATACTTATTAAGAAGGGAAATAGATGAAACATGCAAGCAGTGTTAGAAATTAAAAATTTGAACTAGGCGTAATTTAATGCCTATAGTTCTGACTCTAGATGCCAAATAGACACGGCTAGGTGCCATTTTTACATCTCTAACAATAACAACTATTTTTTAAATACCTGTTTTTGTTAAAGATATAAAAAAAGAATAATTCAGATTTTCGTATTAAACTGTTGTGATACAACCATTCAAAAGACTTAATTAAAGAATAATAAAATCAATTGAACGATCATATCTCAACACCTGATTGGGTCGGACACTCACATACAATTAAAATGAAAGGGAATTAATTAAATAGTTAATTTTAATGGAATGGGATCGTATAATGGGGAATAGAATTTTGAATATAAAACAATGCGTTGTGTTAATTTAGATATTAAACCATACTTGTATGTGAGCGCCTAAATTTCTTACCTGTAACTTTAATTCATTTACTTAAATTTTCTTTATCAAATGATGCGAAGAACAGAATTATTCATTTTGTAACTATTAGTCATAACCAAATTATCAGTCATTAAAATTTAATGTAGTTTTCAAGTTTCTTAGTTATTTCAGGTTGTTACATCATCTAAAGTCAAAATCACTTTAACCACAGCATTTTTTCTTGAAATTGAATATATATATGAAGATTATCAACCTTTAATAAAAATGTTGATGAGCAAGATCACCAGCTGTTGAAAATTTCCCTTCTGAGAAAATTTTAAGAAACGAACATAAATAAAATCTGCCTTGTAGTCTATCACTTCACAGACCATACATATTTAACCATCTCTTCTACTTCTGTAATAGATCCATTAAAAAAAGATAATAACCACATCATTTTCTCAGTCATAGAAAATTCACTAAAATATGATTTTCCTCTTCATGCCTTGATTCCACCTTCTCAATTTTGCGAAAAGAAAAAAAATTGAAATTTCCAAGTTATTGTCACCTAGCAATTTATTCTTTTCAGAATCAACATTGTCAGAGTTATTGATTACAGCATTGAGAGAATATAATGTCTTTTTGTACAAACTTCAACATACTGAAATTTATTATTTGCAAATATTACAGTTGATTCAAGAATGACACAAATGACTTGATGCTTGAATTATTTATCATGCTATATAGAAAAATCATCAGCAGAACAATTTCATTTCACAACTCATATTATAGTCAAAAAGGTTCAAAAGATTGCTAAAATTTATAACCAGATGTATTTAGATTAAGATATACCTTCATAGAACTTGTATTAGAGCTAGGAGTGCCCATGGCACTCCTGCCTAAAAAATTAACACCACCTTGCTGTCACCAGAATTTTTTTGAGAGAAGAGAAAGACTCAGCACTTATTGCACCGAGGAAGAATTTCCCGCCTAACTTGGCACGCTGTGATTGGCTGAAGCCACACACACCGTTGCCATGCCAAGAAAAGAAAAACTCATGTACAACCAGGGAGATTAAAAGGATCCATGTCTCACCTGAAACCGGATTTACCAATTGTCGAAAACGGGTGTCATTCTACCGCAGTATGAAAGTGGATGTCATACACCATACATGAGAATATGAATACTGCAGCACACTATAATTAAAATTAATAAAAGAAACAATTGGTCTATTAATGAAAATATAAAATAAAAGCAATTTTGAATAGAATAATTTGGAATAATAAATTAAGTAAAATAAAATATTTAATGATTTATAAAAAAAAATGTTAATTTAGAATAATAAAATAAAGTGTTGTGACGTGTCACAACATAAACATTATTTTAAATTTTCTTAAAATTTAAAATAAACTGAAAAAAAAACCCAAGAGAAAATAAATAGAAATAATTGCTAATTTGGTTTTACTTGGCAAAAAGAACATAAAAAACAACAAATTAAAAAAAACTTCTACTTAACAATTTTCAATTATGGTCATCTTGTACAATCATTGCCCTAATACCCCTTCATTTCATGCTTGAAAATTAATTTCCCCGAGTTAAAATAGCAATTAATATAAAAGTTTTAGTTGATGAAAACAAATTGCAAAAATGGAAAATACATGATAATAAAATGGAATAAATCGATAATCACATATAAATGCACATTTTAGTGACATTTCCATATAATTTTCTCATATTACTTACAAATATAAGAATTAAACACATTTAAAATTAAAATATTATAAGGGTATCTTGAGCGAAATTTAGTCACTTTTTGTGGCCAATTTTGTCAAAATATGGAATTTCATTTTAGAATCTGTTTACAATAATCATCTTAAAAGTTTTTAAAAAAAGGGGGGGGCGTTGGGGGGGGGCATATTTGTTCGGAGATCAGCAGTCAATGCAAATATCGGAACTTCACGAAGAAATGCAGAGTTGGCAGCTAGGATTCAGTATTTGCAAGTCAAAAATAAGTTTTTGTTTTATAGTTGCTACTATTTTTCTTGTCGCTTTGACAAAATATAAATCATACACTTGAAACTCATCTACACCCTTTGGGTGATGTCAACGGCCCTACCGTGCTGAAAACACCGGTTCTCGTTAGATCACCGAAGTCAAGCAGCATCTGGCGCGGTTAGTACTTGGGTGGGTGACCACCTGGGACCACCTAAGTTTCATGATCAGATACTAAAAATAAATATTGTAAAAGAAAAACTAACCTCATGAATCCACAATTTCTTAAGGCCTTGGGGACTCTCCACAGTCTTCTGAAAAGACAGCAACAAACCGAGAATAACACGTGAAAAATCTCTCAAATTAAAAAGATAATGAGATTTGGTGGGCGTTGGTAACAAATTCAGAATGGATTCTTTATAGATGCATAGAGTTGAATTAATTAGTTCTTGTACGCAGGGTTCAAACTCTTCACCAAAGCCTCTAAACAAAGACATAAAAAATTAATCTCATTCTTGAAATGTCATCATATTGATATATCTATATCAAGTGTTGGTTCTTAATCTATAATTATAAAGAAAAATGTCTGTCTGTCGGTCAGATGGCAGAATATCTAAATGAACAACTGCTATAAAATTTTGTACAGATGCAGCTAGACTCCCAAAGAGAGACACCTTTTTGAGATTTTTTTTAAATTCAAATTAATTCTATTGTTATTAATGTCGAAGTGACATTTTGAGCAATTTTGGCACAAATCGGTTTTCTGGCAATCAAAAATATTATCACAGAGTTTCCATCTTAACGCCATCAGAAAGGTCAAAGAATGGCCTTTTCAATGAATTTTAAACTAATTCTGTAAAATAATTCCTTTATATTTAAAAACATGAAAATGCATTGAAATATTAAAAGTTTATGAAACTCAATATGTACCTATATTGTGACATCCCCAAACTGAAGAGTCGCACAATTGCAATTGTCAGCATCAATATTGTGGGATACCTTCGAATTCAAATTAAAAAAAAAATCATTAAATTACTCTATTCCTGATGTTTCTATGAATTTTAATGTGAAACCTGCCTTAAATATTCAAGGCTTTCCTAGCTTCCCTCTAGAATGGATTGTTGGGAAATGAAGCATGGAAGGAGGGAGAATTGAAAACATAAAATGTTCTGATGTCACAAAGTCTGCTTTCATGAACGAAGGCTTGAAAATAGAATAGTGTGAACGTTTTTCAAATTTAAATATCAATTTTTAACTTTTCACATTATATCTTAATAAGGATTAAGGATTATCTTAAGGATTATCTTAATAAGGATCTTAGAGTGCAATCATTGAATAGCAAAAGATTCCTACTCTTTTTATAGATTTCCAAAAATATTTTTATAACATAATCCAAATAACCAATAAAATTTCCAAAAATATTTCTATTTAACTTTTTTAACTAATTCTGGACTATATTTTCTATTTAACTAAATTCTGGACAACAGGTTACAGAACAGAAGTTAGGATTTTCATTATAATTTATATATTCTAACCTTTTCAAAAATGCATGCCACCCAAATGAAAATACGAAAATTTCAGTGCCACCCACAAAAGTATGTCTTGACTATAATATATGATAAAATTTGTCAAAATTATACGCTTTATTAAGTTATGGTCACAAATTTTCATTCCGTTTCTAATAAAATAATAATAATAATAATAAATATTAGCAAATATGATTAGATTATCAATATGACTAAAAATAAATATGATTATTGATTAACTGTATGATTAACAAAATGATTAAATGTAATACTTAAAATGTAATATAAAAAAAATACATAACATAAATAATGCAACACATAACAGCTCACAAGAATTGACCCTGAGAGGGAATGTGAAATGGAAACAATTGTCGTATTGTCAGAAGGACAGAAATCAAAAGCTGTGATGTTACATTTTATTGTACACTTTTACACAGTAAAGTACAACTATAAAATCAAAATTAATCAAAAACCAAGCAATGTATATACATACAAGGCAACATACAGCAGTTTCCAGTATAGACTGGATTTCATTCATTAAAAAACCCGACATTAAAAGGACTAAATGGACAATATGCTGTGTAGCATAACAAGCTGTACATAATTATGCTGCTTAATTTTTCCTTACACTCTGTGTGTGTTTTTACTTAAAATGCTTATGTGTTTACTTAAAGTATTTTTACTTAAAGTATCTGTTGTTGCCATCGTTCCCCCAGCGAATATATTCTCCTTTGAATAATGCCTATTGATTGCGTTCTGAAGAGCCTTGCTTAATTTTTATGAATCTTAATGTTATTTCTATAACTGACGCCATCTAAGCGAAAGTGACCCTTATTATGATTACCATTTGAGAATCATATTACCTTCGATTTATTCAAATCTATTTACAAAATACCTCGTTACCAATGATTGCTACATCTGATATTTATAGAGATAATTTGTGTTTAAATATTCCCCTGATATACTCTCTCACAATACAGTAAATACGTCAACAATGAAAGCATGTCTTTCTCACGTAAACTCTCAAGAACGGAGAGTAATACCATTGAATTTATGTTCAAAGCTTATTTGGAATTTTCAATCTCTACAGAAGCGTTGTTAGAGTTCCAATTCTGGGCCAATTAATCACCCTGTTCATCATGTATTTATTAAATATGCTGGAATACTTCTTGAACAGAAGATGATTTCTTCATTAGACACTCGTATATGTTTGTGGATTGAGTGACATTCCAAAATTTCTGGTGGAAGCTTATTTAATTTCTGATTATTAATTCTACGAAATCTTTGAATTATGGAGTTAAGACTATCTCAACAGATTTATCTCCTCTCAAGGTAAGGTTATTTACTTTCTAATGAATCTGGTGAATAACCTAAATGAAGGATATATAATATTGATTTAATATTTGTTTTACCTGCAGTAAATACTATTATCTTCAAGCCAAACTTTGGCATTCTATCAAAAATAAATTCATAATCAAAATTAAATAATTGGAACAAAATTAAAGCTAAATATGTTAAATTACTATTAATATTGTATTGTAAAGTCATTGAAATAATATTTGCTCAACCCAGTACCTGACCAAACCCCTGTGTTATATTATGTTTATTGTTATTAAAATGTTCTAATTGAAAATATCTTAAATCATTGATAATATAAGAAATGAAGTATAGTTATTTTCTCTTGTAGTTTAGTTGGATTTTAAGTTATATATGAATATGATTTGATAATTTCATATCTAAATAAAACTACATTTAGTATTAATTCTGGACTGGTTATTGAAATTGTTGAGTTGATTTAATTAGATAAAATTACGGGAAAAGCTGAGAAGTAAAAAGGTAAAGGATTATTTTCTTAGTTACATTACTTTTGACTATTTGATTAATTAATTACTGTTGTTATCTTGGATCAGCCCATCTTGAGAGATTTATTCTTCAGATGGGAGAAGTGAAATACCTGGTTCAATTTAAAATTGCAGATATTATGATCACAACGCTATTACGATCACAATGCTAACTAAAATCCAGATTCCTTAAAAATATTCTAAATTGCCAATGTTGATTTGTCGGTCAGTCACCCCGCCAATGAGACATTTGGTTCCTTTAACTACTTTGTCATAAACTGATAAAACACATAGTATCTGAGGTGAAAATTAAATGACTCAAACTCTACTACTGGAATAAAGGCACTGGAATAAAGGCACAAGAAAAAGGCATTGGAATAAAGGCACAAGAAAAAGGCACTGGAATAAAGGCACAAGAAGTCTACTGGAATAAAGGCACAAGAAATTCATTCACAATTCGCAAAGTCAATGCCCCCTTTATGTATTCCATACCTGGTGCTAATGTGCCATGAAAGAATCTTGCTGAAAATCGATTTCATGACATCATCCCGAAACTCATTGATAGAAATGCAGTTGAAGTGACGGAGAAAGCGAGGTGTAATCAGATTGCGACCTCCACCTGTAAAAATACAATGAAACCAGTCAATAAAAAATATTGTATATAGGATGCAATTTTAAAACAAATCTAATAACGTGAACAAAATAAATGATTCATTCAGCATGTAAGCATGTATTTTTCTTATGTATTTTTCAGTTAGTATGTATTTTTCTTGGATATTCAAAAAATAAATACAGATAAATTACCTGTAAGTTTTACTAGTCCAATATACCTAAATTAATTCATGACCCAATCAGGACTAACGTACAAAATTAAGACCAAGTGTAAAATCTGAGTGTTGCCTTTGTTCACATAATATGGCAGTTTCACAAAACTTAGTGATTATAGCATAGATTTATCATTATGAGTGCATTCAATTTTACATTCTAAATAGCTGTTAATAATATTGATATGTTTTAGAACCATTATTTTAATGGTACAGCTGAAATGGTTCGTAAAATTTTAAGTTTAGCAAAATGTGGAAATAAGAAAAATTCATGATTTTCAAATGAAGGTAATTCAAAACTTTATTTACTTTTTTTTTTAAATATCAATACAGGTTTACAGCAAAATAAAAAATACATGGCTAAAACACAAGTAAAAAAAAACTGTTTTTAAAGTACCTCCTTTCATTATTTATATGTAACTTAAATGTATGAATTAAACTATATGAAAGACAACAACATATCAAATTTGGACTTTCTGTCTGCTCCAGTTCTCAAGTAATTTTTAAACAAGTATATTGTCATGGTGGGCCCAGGATAAACCGAATAGGTAAGGTTCAAATTCAAAAAAATTAAAATATACCATGAAAGTCAAAGACATACTAAATTTGGACTTTCTAGCTGCTCAGGTTTTCAAGTTATTCCCTTAAAACGAGTACATTCCTATGGTGAGCCCTAGACAGACTAGACTCATAGGGTTCAAAATACAAAAAAAAAATTAAAATATACTGCAAAAGACAAAGACATGCTAAATTTGGATTTTCTAGCTGCTTCGATTCTTCAGTTATTTCCAAATAATGAATACATTCACTCATATTGTGGACACAAGATGGGTTAATCCAATAAGGTTCAAAATCTAAAGAATTAAAATATATCACAAAAGACTGTGATTAACTAAATTTGGACTTCCTAGCTGCTTTGGTTTTTGAGTTATTCCCCAAAAAACCAGTACATTCCTACAACAGGCCCATGACTGTCATGGCATGACAGGCCAGATACTTTAAAAACCATGGAATTAAAATATACCATAAAAAAAAACATGTTGAATTTGGATTGCATTTAAAACCTTTTATAGAAAGGATAATCTTCACAAAGTAATATGCCTATTGAGTGTATACCTTCTTCATTAAACAGCCAATCTGTCAGTAAGTGCAAAAGAATAGTGTACACACACCCAAAAGGCATAGATGTAAAGAAAAAAATGTTATTATATTGCATTAATACAAGGCTCTAAGATTGATTCAAATGGTGCATTGGGGTATGATGATTACCATCAAAATGCAAAAGATTTCACAAAAGCACATAATTACAAAGATTTACAAACATACTTTAGAACAAACAACTTACCAGGGGGACCCATGGCAGCAATAAGTTGTATGTCTATGAGTTGCATAGGAACAACTTCCTTCATGTCATACCAGGTGTTATGGTCCAACCACTGGCGTAGCAACTCAATGGGAGGCTGAGCACCGTAGGTCTCCAGCAAAGGCATGTTGAGATCATCCACAAAAACAACCTGACAAATTTTTAACATGATGAAAAGAAATACATTATGCTTATTACATTTGTTATGAGCATGTGAAACATGCCAGTATCACTCTCCAGTTTGACTGTTTGTATGGGCTCTAATTTTTAAATGTATTCACTGATCCATGCTTAACATTACAAATTAATTTATTTATACAAAATTTTGGTTGCTATTGATTTTTAAGATGATCAGCTGGAAAAAAAATATTGCAGAGAATGTAGATGATCGCAAGGAATGCCGGTTGATAATCTACTAGGAAAAGATGTGAAATTTGCTTTTGTAGATAATAAACGTAGGTGACCTTGATTGCTTCATTGCATTTTGACATTTGCTTTACTAGTATCACTATTAGTGTTTTATAAAAGCCGGAAATGTTGAAATGTTAGAGGAAATGAAGGGATTTTGGGAAACTTTAGTTTTTTTATTTCTCATATTTATTTCTCACTGGAGATGTTAAAAGTGTCAATCTTGAGTATAAGGAACTTTTACTAACCACAGTAACTATTTATTTATTGAAAAGTGTAAAACATCAATACAATACTTGATATAATTTACTAGATTTTGCAAGATATGCAAAGTTTGAGTTAACATTTGTTGGGTTATTTTTGGCTATTTAATAATTTCAGAAGTTTGTTTTTAATTTAAACGTGTTCAGGGATCTTATTTACATAGTCATTCTCTTTTAGTTATTCATTTTCTAATTGTTTAGGTTTTTGATATTCTTCTGTACCAAATAGGTTCTTTTCTATAGTTATTGTGTTCAAAATGGTGAAAGTTTGTTCTTTTTAAGTTTTAGCAATTTAAATTTATTTAAATTGATTAATTTGTGGTTCCATTTATTGCCCTTTTTATTCCCTTTAATTTGATTCCAAATTTATTGTTCTCGGTAAAAAATTCGTTAATTTATCGCGATTTTTCAGTTTTATTCTATTATCAGCTTTTTTAAATATTTCAGAATCGTCTATTTTTAAATTATTGCCGAATTCGTATATTCCAAATCATTTCACTTCATTTCTTTTTAATTTTTGTCTGCTTTAAAATTCCTGTTCTCTTCTCTAAAATTTTGAGTTTTTGACTGGTTGACCGTAATATTAACATTGTATGTCATTAATTATTTTATCGTTCATGGATAATTTTTCTCGGTAAAAAATTCGTTAATTTATCGCGATTTTTCAGTTTTATTCTATTATCAGCTTTTTTAAATATTTCAGAATCGTCTATTTTTAAATTATTGCCGAATTCGTATATTCCAAATCATTTCACTTCATTTCTTTTTAATTTTTGTCTGCTTTAAAATTCCTGTTCTCTTCTCTAAAATTTTGAGTTTTTGACTGGTTGACCGTAATATTAACATTGTATGTCATTAATTATTTTATCGTTCATGGATAATTTTGTTTACAATCTGTCGCAGTATATAAATACATTCCAAGCATTTTGAGGAAGGAACATTTCCTGGCCCATCAATTTTATTGTGTTTATTTATTATTCCTGCCATGGAGGGGAGATTTAATCTAAACATTCAAGAGCTTCTGACAGTGTTGTGTCTGGTGGCAGAAAGTTGTTGTATTTATAAGGACTGGATGTCTTGAACTCCTGCCTCTCCAGTCATCTAATTAGTAATCCACCTTATTCCCAGCTGTTTGCGATATTGGCTGAGGTAGTTTTACAGACCAATAAAACATTTGTTTATCCTGACAAGCTATTTATGATTTTTATTACTGGACGTCCAGCTGATGTGGAGAATTCCCCTAGGAGTTGGATCTCGTGGAACGATCGTTTTTCCAGAATTCTACTGGACATAAATATGATCTCCTGCCATGATTTTCCTCTCCTGGAGTTCTTTGGGTCTGCTTCTCGTTTGGTGACTCTTCTGGTGATACTGTCTCCCGCCGATCTTTGCAGTTCCTCTTGGATCCTTGGTGAATTTGCTCCTTTTCTTTTAATTTATAATTGTTTCCAATTTGACATTAGTTTTTAAGGTTTAATTGAGTTGACATTGAATGAGACCCTTTTACCTATATATTTTAGGTCACCAGAACCTGAGGTTTACTTTCAGTTAAAATTTACTTTTGGCTAACTAATGCTTTTTTTTTTATTCTAAATTCTAGTTTGGCAAATAATTGTATAATTTTAACATTGTTAACTTTAAATTTAATATTCTAACGTTTTTACTACCATTAAACAACCGGCCATTCAATTTATTTATTTATTTAAGATGTTTAATTTGATTTGCTTAGTTAATGAGATGTAAATTTTAATAGTTTTTTAAAAGTGAAGTTTAAAATTTTAAATAAACGCTAGATTTTTGAAAACTTAAAACTCTGTTCTTTCTTTTTACTTTAATGAATTCTTATTTTTAGGAAAGTGCCATTTTAATATTTTGTAGGATTACATATTTGTAAATTTAGGAATAACTGGTCAACTGGCCCATTTTCAGATATATTTTAGATGAACTTTACAAGTTTTAGAACTTTTGGAATGTTTTCAGGATTTCATGATGTTCTGAATGATTTAATATAATGTTTTAGTATATCATAAAATACTTTTTCAAATCCATCCCGACACATTAAAAGCACCAATTTTTTATATGAATTTAGAAAATGTCTCCTTTTCTCCCAGTGTAAAAACTGCAATGGTTTTAAATACATTGTAAAAAATTATTACAAAGATTTCTTTACTACAAAGGAAAGTGTCCATTTTGATCAAGTTTTTATAAGAAATTTATAATGTTGTATCTTTTGGTTTTAATATTACAATGATTCTATTTAGAACATGCATTTGTAATTTTGGGTTAAAAGCTATTCAAAATCATTTTGTTTTGAATTTTCTCTTTAAACAGCCGAACACCAAATAAGCTCAAGTCAAAAGACTTGAATGATTTTGAACCTGGGGTTTTGTTTTAAATATATAAGAAATTGTTTTAATGATTTACAAATTTGGATTTTAAAAGTATTAATGTTTTAGGGCCAGACAATCTGTAATGTTTAGTAGTGTTGGTTACTGATGAATGGCATTTGAAATAATCCTTGTTTTCATTTGTATTTTCATCACTAGAGCATATTTTTCCATTTTTGCTTATAAGTCCCTACATGAATGGTCCAAGCCTATTTTCCTTTTTCTGAATTCTTATTAAAATATACCTCCCCCCCTTCGATCCCATACAGGGCTTTTAAGAAAAGTCTTAAGCACCCCAGTAACAGGAAATTTCCATGAATGTACAAGTTAAGTGTATCTATAGTAAATAAAGTGACGATGCCCAATGGAATAAAAGTGATTGCAGAACATCTAGTTAAAAAATTAGGATAACAAATAAAGCAACAAAGCAAGATAAAAAAGTCAATTACTACATTGAAGAGCAATATTTAATTAGTACGAATTGACATCAGAAATAAGGACACAGAAGGAAACATTCAAAGGGAGTAATTCAGAGCAATTACATAATAAGTGGAATAAAAAAATATTTTACATTACAAACAATAAACATTCATATTAGGTAGATGGCCGTTGCAAGAGCTGTTTCTGCTCAGTGTACAATTTTGAAATATGGGAAGAAAATAAATGTGTATGAGTTAGCAACACAAGCAATTCAGGTGCATTTGCATTCCAGGCACTGGATTTAATTAGATATTAATGGTAATTACCCATTTGCTTAAAGTTCATTATACCCTTTTAAATAAAATTGATTTTGATACAAAACATTTTTTTTTTTTTTTTTTTTTTGCAACACATAACCTTTCTAAAAATAAAACCTAAGTGAATTAACCAGTTCAGTTCAACAAAAAACTAATTTTATGAAATGGTTTATCGTCCATGACAACCTTATATTTTAACTTTTAAATATACATAAGTTATACTGCAAAATTTACAGCACTAGCTATATTAAATAAATTAAGTTGTGCTTGGAAATGATCACCACATATTTTCTTTACATAAATTATGTTATGTTACACCTGAAAATGCTCACCACTAGATGGATCTTGACAGTGGAGGTATTCGGAATTCTCAAAGGATTATTTTTGCTTCCTTCTGAGTTTTTTTTATCAGTGGAGGGTTTTGAATTTTGGCAATGTTGGAAGATCTTCCCATAACAGCTGTTCTGTATCGGTGATCTGAACAGTATTTGTCTCTTAAAATTCAATAGTTACTTTTGTTTCATAATTTATAATTGTTAACCTATTTTTATTTTATGTTCTATATGGTAAGATTACAACCCTTTGACATAAACTTTAGGTCTCTTAAACCTGAGTATTAAATTAAAACTATCTAACATATTTAAACTTTAAATTCTTATATTCTAAATTTCTGTTTGACTAAATTTAAGTTCCTTTTTATTCTAAATTATTGTTTTGACAAATCATGCTAAAATTCTTATATCTTAATTTATTAACTTAATATTGTAAACTTTAATTCTTCAAAAATTCAACACAAATGTACTTTATCATTTTCTACTTGTAATTGAAATGTTTTTAAATGTTCTTTAAAGTGAAACTTAAAAATAAACATCAGCTTGTTTAAAAAATTAAATTTATGTATTCATTGGTGTTCTATTTCAGAATTCTAATTCTAATTTTAGAATACATTTGTATGTAATAGTGAAACTGGTCAGATTGTTCTTTTTCAAAGATTACAACATTCTTTGAAGTTTCTAGAAATGTTAGGTCCTAACAGCTTAAAGACATCGCATATTTGTTCAAATACACTTTGCATTATTCTTTGATATGGCCTTTAAAATATAGTCACATCAAAGTATAATGCACAGCTATTATTTTCATTTTTACACACTTTGTAGGGTAATTTGAAACTCTTATTCAGTTATATTGCTGCTCTATTTTTTTTTTTTTTTTAATCTCTCTAAAGCAAAGTTCACTGAAAAATGTGCATCAACATTCACCATAAAGGATCTGTCAAACACTGAAAAGTGTGCATCAACATTCACCATAAAGGAACTGTCACAGCACAATAAGAAAAAATTAATTATATTTCACTTAGGTTTTCAGGTCTCCATATTCGCAAATTGACAATTTTGAATCTGATGACAGAAAGGTAGCTAGAAAAAATTCAAGATAGTTATTCTTAAATGAGGTGAAAAAATTGGCAAAATGAAGACAGTGAAGAAATAGGAAGAAAAACCTTGATAAATATTAGCAGTTGCAAGTTAGATACACTAAATAGCAGACAGATATGCTGATTCAAGCACATTATAACAAATGAAAGCATTCTTATAATGGAGAAGATGAAAAGCTATCCTGGCTTTCTTTATTATCACTGAATTCTTTAAACTTAGTTAAATTTTTAAATCGGTTTCAAAAGATTAATTTTGGATGGTCAGTTTGTAAAAAATATTACATGTCAAGAATGAGACACAAAAGGCATGTGTAAAAGGCTAAAAAAAATATAACTTACAACAATAAGAATGACCATGATAAAAAGACTATAACATACCAGTTTCTGTCCAAGGGGTGGTCCGTAGACACCTTTCCTTCGCTTGTCTAACTTTCCCATAATAATATCCTGAGATTGTCCTGCACTCGTTTGGGCAGAAAAGTTAATCAGCAATGGCTTAAATATGTTGCTGTCAATTGAGTTCAACAGGAAATCCTGAAATTTAACAAAGAATAATGCATAACTACATTAATAAAACAGGTTACAAAAATGTTGTCATTTAACTGAACTATTGAAGTCCCTTTTTCACAGTACTTGTTTTAATTGAATGGATTTTTTCATCGGTTTGGGCTTTGTAAAATCTTAAGTGTGTATCATTCGAACTATATTAAAAACCTTCAAGCCAATATTTTACTTTTGATGTCATGTTATAAATTAAGTGAGTAAGAAATAAAAGACAATATAGTACTAATGAAAAAAATATCCAATTTGACATTATCTATAATGTGGCACATGCAAAATAACAAAATCAAAATTGGGTTTTCTTGTTGCATTACATGGCCGCTCTGTTAAGAAATGAAAAATTGATTTTCCTTTAAACATCACTTGAATATTTTTTTTATCTTTGTATTCTTCGTTATATTTTTATCTTTGTATAAGGTTGTTTTTATCTTTTACTCAATGGTATTAATGTAACAATGACTTGATCTATTTTAACGATTTAACCCCAATAGAATTTTTTAAAAGTATATGGCAACATATGATAAAATGATTGAATGCTTGTTAGCTTAAATTCCATCAAAATGCTATCCCTCAGAGGCTTTTTTTTTTAATTTATATAAATAAATATTGGTCATCTCCAGAAATTGTCTGGGGCTTTTGTTTTGAGATTGAGCAAATAAATTATGAAATTATAATTTATAGTTTTAAAACACACACACAATCAATTACTACATAAATTAGGGAGAAAAGATTTTGAAACACTGTTAAATTTAAAAACAGATGGAGGTGTATTAAATCATTTCCATGTGTAAATTGGATTTAAAAAGGGAGAAATTGAAAACCTTTCACATACCTAAATAAATGAAAAGTTTGTCACTTCCACAAATAAACTAAGCCAAAGGATCTATAATATAAGAAATGCCAGAGAAACAAAAGTATTGTACAAAAATGCCAAGCTTTTGAAAACACTCATTTTTTCTTCTACATAATACAAATAACAGCATTGAGTGAACAATAACCGGTGTTCTGAACACTCTATCAGATTTTAATCATTTCTGTGTAAAAAGAAAAGAAAAAATTCTTAAATATCTGTAAAATAACATCTTAAACATTCATTAAATAACTTATTAAATAACTTCCTTACTGTAATGTAAATGGATTTTCCTGTTCCAGTAGGTCCAACAAAGAGTAAAGGTTTTCCGTTATTAACAAGGAGTGACATCAGCATTGAGTAACGAATGGTATCAACAGTTGGCACAATGATCTGATTCACTTGAGCATCTTTTGGAATAGCAGGGGCTTTAGCAACTTCTCCTGTCCATAGTACCCAAGAACAAGGTAATGCTGCAGTGTTCTGATGCAAATAAGATAATAATATTAAACATACATATTTGGATACAGAATTTACTTCATTATCACAAAATGTATTTAACCACATATGAAGTGAGTGAAGTGAGTCAGTAGTGAGGTGAAGTGAGTAAGTCAGTAGTGAGTTGCTACATTTTTAACAATAATTATGATATGAAACTTTACAACCAGTATACTTTTGAATGTCATATCATGTCTGAAGTTGAATGTCTGTCTGAATGTCTGGGAGTTGACATATTGTGAAGGTAAGCATGATGAAATATTTATTATGCTAGCCAACTCTTTTGCAATTTAATGTCAATTTAAGTTTCTTTGTTAACTTAATTTTTTGACATTTCATGTATTCTAAAATGTTTTTCATATTTAATTACAAGCAATTCACAAAATTTAACAACCAGTTCTGAGATCTTGAAATATTTTAACAACTAGTGTGCTCCAGCTCACTTCTGTATCCCCCAAAATTATATTTGAACCTTCACAAATATTTCAAATGAATATCACAACTGCCCAAATGCATAACTAGCAATATTATTATGTATTTAGGTAATGCATTTTTAACACATCAGTATGCACCATTTAAATGTATGAGGACAAGGTAGAGCTCTGAAACAACCCATATCTGTACTTATCCCCTACACTTGTACTACATGTAATGAATCTTCTTAGCAAAGTATTTGCACCAGCTGCAGCAGATAGTTTCAACTCCACTGTCTGCTTATTTGATCAAGATGCAAATTCTGCACAATGTTGTAGCTGTACGAAATCAAACCTTCAATGTACATCATTATATACACGGTTTCACACTGTACAAAAGCTGTAAAAATGTATGAAACAAAATTTCAACATTTTGGATATCAATTTTAATATGCTTATTCAAAATTATCAAATTAAAAGGGCGATGCTAATATTTAAATATTGATTTTCAAACTCCAAAATTTTTGTTTTGGGGCTGATGTATAATGATATTAAAGTTCTCTGCAACTTGCAACATTAACTTTTGATAAAAATTGATTTTTTGTCATCTTTAGCAACAGAAAATTTGTACTTTGGTAATCACATTGTTAATCGGCATCACACAAAAGACAGTTCAAAATATTGACCTGCTGCAAAATTTTTAGAATTCTAGGCCATATGAAATTTTTTTGTTTTACATGTTTCATTAACTTGTCAATAAACAATCACAACCATAACCTCAGTCTAAGAAATGTGATAAGCAATCATTTTTATCCAGATATGAGCCAATTTTCATTAAAAATAAGTTACGATTATGATGAAATGAAATGTATATGTGTTTTTCTGCCTGCATGTTTGTGTTGATAAGTGCAAGTGCTTTTGCATGTGTGCAACCTGAAAACCTCTAACTAAAATTCGATTTTTTTATCAAAACAGGTTTAAAGTTGTATTTTGTTATTTTACAAAATTTTTAAAACACACACTATCTTAAGAATGGCTTATCCTGGCATGGTTTATTCATCACTTTATGTAAAACTGCATACAAAACAAAAATTTACTACATTAGATATGTTTCTTCTTTTATTCAATTGCTTTCTAATATTTTTGGATTCTTTCAAAAGTCTTCGCCATGGTTCTGATTTATACTAAATATAATCAGAACCAAAGGTAGCACTTTTTATAGACTACAGGGAAAAAATTGAAGTACAGTGAAAAAAAGTAGGTTTAGAGCAATATGAAGTTTTCTCAAACTTCACATAATATAATATCATTTGATTTTAAACAGAAATCTTAAGGAATGCTTATATAAATTTCTGCCCTCACTGAGAAAAATTTCTTTAAATTTAAACAAAATTGACATATTTTAAATCTTACTAATTTCAAAATATACGGCATATTTTTTATATTTTATAAGAACGATCACAAATAAGAAAAGGTGAACTTTTCAGGGGTATATTAGACTTTAAAATGAAATAATAAAGACAACCAAATTTGGTAAATTAAAAAGTCTTTTAATTTACTAAATTTGGTTGTCTTTATTATTTTGATTTAAAGTTTTTGCTAAATTGGCATGTTTCCATACATTTTGATTAAAAGACCTTCTAATTTACCAAATTTGGTTGTCTTTATTATTTCGTTATAAAGTTTTTGCTAAATTGACGTATTTCCATATATTTTGATATTAGAGACTTCTACAAATAAATCATAAAAATAGAAAAAAAATTTCTGATAGAAGATCACGTGGTTAAGGTTATAATTGTACACTAAAATACGATAACTGCTATACAAAAACAGTCTGTGATTTTACAGGTACACCCTGATTACGGGTGCTGCATTATTAGACTCAGAGAATGAGGGTTGAGTTTCGACCAGGATAGTGGAAGAAACAGTAACTGAAAAATGGGAAACACCTTGATCCCTTTACCGTATTTCCCCTTTTCCAAGGTATGTAATCTGATTGGGTCTCTTGGACAGGAGACAATTTTCCCTACTTTTATTGTAATTTCTGAACAGTGATCTGTAAGAAAATTAAGCACATTTTAAGCACTTTGGCATACATTTAGGTCGTTTTAAGATCCTTAAAATTTGAAATTGCTAATTAAGAAGTTTTAAGGACTTTTAAGGGCCACAAGCACCTTGTATAAGCTACTTAACCAATTTATTTTAAGAAAATCTAATGAATATTTTTTTTTAGCTTAAGTAGATATGTATATTGCTTAGAGATGTATATATACTTAATATTTTTCTAAAAATAAAATGTCAGTTTTCCATGTATCCATCATCTATATCTCATACTTTTCATTCCACTACAACAGAGGTTCCCAACGGGGGCGGTACCGCCCCCCCCCCCCCCAGTAGGCGCTGGAGTCTTCCATGGGGGCAGTAGCGGGCCCAGAGGCAAATGAGGGGCATTAAGGCAGTCAAGGGAGAGGCCGTGAATAAAATACTTCGATACTTTAGAGATAGGTAAAATACTGTTTTCATGAAAAAATATTTTACCTATATCTAAAAATTTCATCTTATTGTTATCGCGTAAATAAGCTTTAAAAAAATTAAATTAGCATTAGGTATACATACACCTAATTCGGTTTTAGTATTATCGGTGACAAGTCTTTGCAAGTTGGTAAGTAACAGAAGTCTCTGCCCATAGTGAAAGAGTCCTAAAATTTCAAGACATTTCATTAGATATTCATGTGTTTTCAAAGACAAATTCTGATTGGTCAAGATCCGAATCGATGCTACATGCTTTTCAATCTGGATCTCGATCTGTTGATGGTTGTCTTGTATTTTGCGTTAGTTTGTCCTGTAAGTAATTATTATTATTGAATAGATTCAAATTTTATGTTGTATAATTGTTAGTAAATAGCATTCATAACAATCTAGTTAATGCTCTTTGTATGACTAGATGTAAAATGGATAATTTAGTCATTACAAGTGTATTTGCTGGTACAAATGAAAACTAATGAACATTACTTGAAACAATATATGTTTTATGTACATATAACTGTGCATAAATTTAGTTTTTATAATGGTATATTGTATAATTGTTAGTAAAAAGCATTTATAACAATTTGTCCCAACCTCTGGGTTTCCAAAACAGACTCTGACTCCTTGAAAAAAAATCTTAGCCGAGTAAAGTAACAGTAAGTCAATACAGAAATTAAATGAATTGACTAAATGAAATTTAATCTAAATAAAACTGCTCCATAAATAAAGGTGCTCCAGCAATGATGGGGCGTTTTAAGGTTTCATAGAGCATTTGAAACAAGCAGTACAAAATGTACTCGCTGTACACTGTGTTATTCATCGTCAGCATTTAGTTGCAAAAAATCTGAATAAACGCCCGCATACGTCGCTTGACTACGCTATTAGGGCAGTCAATAAGATTAAAAGCAATTCATTGAGTAACAGACTGTTTGGCCAACTTTGTAGTGAAAATGATGAAGATTATTATCGCTTGCTGCTGCAGACAGAAGTTTGTTGGCTCTCAAAAGGTACTTGTCTGAATCGTTTTTACAATCTATTTGACTCAGTACTAGATTTTCTTGAAAACAGAGATGAAAAACTGTGCGCAAACCTGATTACATCCAAGAATGACATCACTTATTTGACAGACCTATTTAACATATTTAATGAAGTAAATTTACAATTGCAAAGTGATGAATTTAATTTAATTAAAACAAAAAACGTCACAGCTGCTTTTGTGGGGAAACATTTTCTGTTCAAACGAAATTTAGGTAGAGGTGAATACAGCCACTTTCCCACATTATCAGCAGTCTCTGCAAAACAGGAAGATTTACTTACTTACTGCCAACACTTGCTAGTTCTTCATGCTGATTTTAAGGAGCAATTCCAGGATATTTTAGGCATGGATATACCGAGCTGGGTTTTAGATCCTTTTGCAAATACAGATACAGCAGAACCATCAAATTTAGAAGAGGAACTCAGAACTCACAACTAACGAAGAATTAAAAGTAAAATTCAGAAATGGATACCAAGAGTTCTAGCTTCAACAATCAATACCAGCACTCTACCCTGGATTGTGGGAAATAGTACAGAAATTTTTAATTGCATTTCCTTCATCGTATTTGGTTGAGCGTGGGTTCAGTGTAGTATCAAATTTACTTTCTAAGAAAAGGAACAGACTGCAGATCACTGAGCATGGTGATTTGTGACTGATGTTGACAAAATTGGAACCCGACATTAACAAATTGATAAAACTCCACCAGCCTCAACCATCTCATTAATTTTTTTATTACTATTTTTGTGTTAATTTTTAAATTTTTAATAAACAATTTTCTACTTTTGATGGTCTTTTAAATTTCTACTTTGTAATTCTTAATAAATAGATAATGTGCAACAATATTTTAATATTTGGTATAACTATTATGGAAGAGAGGGGAATTGAAACTTTTTTTCTTGTAAAGGGTACGGTGGTCCAGAAAAAGTTGGGAACCTCTGCACTACAATATTCTATGAATGTTAGGGGTATTAACATTCATTTTATGTTGAAAAAAAGTTTTCACAAAGCTAAGCTTCACTTTCTTTTATAATAATAGTAATAGCTTCTGGCTAGTAATTTGTTAAGTGTCAAAACACATTATCATGAAATCGGAGGTGCCTCAAAATTCCTTTATGGTATTTTAGTAATAACGTTATAATGAAATTTCAACAGACAATCACTTATTTATAATTAGATAAAGCTAAAATAAGCACCAGAAATGAGTTTTAAAAATTTAATAAATACCAAAAATGAGAAAATAGAAATTATAAATGCATTAATAATATTACTGTACAAAAAAATAAACATTTCTGCAAATTTTTGCTTATATTATTTTAAAAAAAAGAGTAATAAGTTGTCTATTTTGTTGTGAATCTTTTGAATCATCCCTCATTATTTAAAATCCCCTCAGAAGCCAAACCAAGGGGGATTTTAGCCCTTGATTATAGAACCATGTATATACGTGCATATTAATGTCATGGAGATATTAAGTAAAATATACATGTGTAGATATGAAAAAGATTTAGGCCTATATTGGAAAAAAAACTTACTTCTTTGACAAGTTTGTAGTCATATATTTGGCCCTCATCAGGAATGGGATTGTCCAACACCAAGGATGTACTGTACAGTTGATTTTCTGGCAATTTGCAGAGGGTGCTGGACTCAAAAGACAATTTTCCCTGCAATTCAATGAAAGGTCAACCCTTTTCTTACAAACCAAGGGAAGAACAACAGAACATAAAACACATACATAATCAGATCACTGCAAGCATCCTGAATTAATAATGAAAAATTTAGTGAAATTAAATGATTGAAAATGGATAATAAGACAAAAAAGAGATTGAATCAGCAAGTGCATGCAATCCTATTGCCAATGGGGATGTAATTCTATGCAATCCTATTGCCAATGGGGATGTAATTCTATGCAATCCTATTGCCAATGGGGATGTAATTCTATGCAATCCTATTGCCAATGGAGATGCAATCCTATTGCCCCCCCCCCCCCCCAATGGAGATGTAATTCTAGAAAGTTTACAAAAAGGGAAATTGTCATTTATTTGCATTACATGCAAAACAAATCCTGAAAAGTTACAATGCAGTCACATGATTGAACTCATACCCCGATTCGATGGGCAGAGCCAAAACCATGGAAAAATGGATTATAAAGAAAATATCTGTGATCGAATTTTGAATGCACATTTTGATTTGAAATGTACCACTACTGAATTATAGTAGCTGCATTGCAACTTGACAGTATTCCAAACATATATTACTTAACTGCATCCATCAAAGTGCGAGAAAAAGCATTAGCCTTCTCATTACTAGATACTAGTATTGCAGGTCCCTTAACAACCCAATTGAAAGCTTTTAGAACAAATAGGTTGCTTTAGAACAGTGTTTTTAAACTATGATACATGCACCTCTGGGGTTACATAAAAATATTCTAAAGGTATTTCGCAAATTGTTTATTATATTATTATAACAAAAAACAATACATAAATTTAATATATTTTCTATTTAATATTTAAATACATAAAATTAATTTTTTTTTCTAATTAAGTAAATATGTCATCTATCACGAATATCCAGCATGGCCCAAGATTTAAAATGTGCATCTCTGAATAAGCACCCAATAAGTAAATAATACCTATAACACTATTAAATTAAATAAAAAAATCTGCACCTGCAACCATATTTTACCCACATGTATCACCATATATTGTCCATTTTTAAAAGTCTGCATAAAAACATCTACAGAGATTTTTTAATTTTTGACTACAACCTGTAGTTTTTAACACATTTAGCTTTTGTTAATAAATGAAAGATTCTTTTAAATTTAAAATTAACAGAGGACATAGTGTTTTGAAGATGTGCAGTTTATGATGATTTGGTGACTTTTTTCAAATTTTTTTACAAATATTTAAAAATATATTTACTTTTCAAAAGTTTTATGCAATTTCTTAAACTGTTGACAATTTTTTTAAAATATCAGGTTCTAGGCCAAGTATTAGTTTTGGAATAGGCGGGATATACAATTCACATATTACCAGAAATATGTGGTTTGACAGAAATTTATAAGATTAATAAAACAATGTATAATATATTATTAAAACAATGTACTAGTCTACAATCTGCAGATAAGAATTGCATTATTGAAACTTTCCTTAAATTATTTGATGGGGGTACATCTTTAAGATTAAATCTCAAAAGTGGTACACAATCATTGTATGCTTGGGAAACACTGCCTTAGAATAACTTTTTTTTTCTCTTCCTTTGTTAATAGGAGACACATTGTTACTGTTTGGATGATATAGTTGGCAGTAGAGGCCAAAGGTGAGATGGACACTGGTTTGTGCTATCTTATCTAGTAAATGTTTCAATTTACATCACAAGTGTTTTCTAATAGAAAAATTAATACCATATCCATTTTCATTTAACATGAGTGTATCAAACATAATACTTAAAAGCGGGATAGGGCACATAGAATATGTATTCTACATGTGACATATCATGTATGATTTTCTACTGAACTTAGATTTTCTACATACTCTACATGTAGGAAACTTCCAATATTTTTACTTTATAGGATGTATAATATTAAAAATAATAATCTATTTTCACAGTTTAAAATAAAACACTAGTATTGTCAGTTTATAATTTTATTATATTTAAATATATATACTTGTCTGAGTAAAATGTTAGGTCCTAAGCCAAGGTTTCTGATACTTGAACTAAGAAATTTTTAGTTATATCAAATACCCATGAAAAACGTATTATCTTTTTAAAGAAATTCAAGTCTTACAGTATGAGAATATAAGATGAAATTTTGTGCGGTAGCCCAGTGGTTAGCGAGTGGAAATTGCACTCGTTAGGCCCGGGTTTGATTCCCTCCGCTGCCAAAACTGCCACCGTGTTCACGAGGAGTACGTTCACATTAAACATGTGGGTCCGCAAGTCCGCAAGTCCTTCCGAGAGATTGGTGGTAGGGGAAGGAGGGTACGGTCCCTGTGGATGCCTCCCCCACTGGGTTCTGTTCTAAATTGGGAGGCTCTTCCCCGCCGTCCAAACAGTTACCTTACACCTTTCTGGTAGGTCGGACAGTCTGGGTCAAAACAACATGTATATGTAAATAAGGATTCTCTTGATTATTCTATAACAATTATCATTGATAAGAAAAAGTAAAAAAATAAATAAATAAATGTCAACAGATCTTTTCAACATTAACATAGAAGATTGTCTACAAACTAGAAAAAAATCTGATGTGGGCAGCACATGACTTTCCTTATATAATGCAAGGAATTTACTACTTATACTGTAAAAAAAAAATAGGTTATTCTTATAGTCGATACTTAAACTCTTTCCAAGATATTGAATTTTAGTCAATTAGTCGTCATTTTCATTGATTTAGTGTCATTTTTATCCATTTGGTGAGATTTTCGTTAATTTGGCAACATTTAAAAAAGTCGCCAAGTTGGCGACATTCCACCAAATTTGTCGCCAAAATCTCGCAAAACGGTATGGACAGAAATAAGTTATTCTTATAGCATATAAATGACTATTGACGTTCAAATACAAAAGTATTACTCAAAGTATCGTTTCCCATGAATGGAATGAGTTAGATCCACAAGAATGATGTCACCAAATTTATCGAATGATATTACATATGAAAAGTGAACATGTTTCTCAACCGTTAATATTTTTATTTTAATTTATGGGATTTTTTGATAAATTTACTTGAAAAATGTACAATATCTCGAGAACGGTTCATACTAGCATTCTAAAGTCTATGTCAATCGTTTTCTAAGGAAAAATTACATAAGAAATGTCTATTTGCATAACTTTATTAAAGGTTTTGATTGTTTAATGATTTTTTCAAAATTTCACTCGAAAATTTAGGAGGGTTCTAAACATTCGATTGCATTTAAAAGCAATAGGCCTCCAGTATTCACAGATTGTAATTTTTGTACCAAATTTCTTTCGAATTGCTTCATTCGTTCGTGAGATATTGTCTCCACAGACTCACTGACACACTCACACACATATCACCTCAAAAATACTTGATTCGTGATCAGGGATGCTTCAGACGTGCTCTCCCGTCGAAAACTCACATTAGAATTTTTGACCCTGTCACAATACTTTCCTTATACATTATGTAAATAAGGTAAGTAAAATCATTATTCCATTAAAAGAAAGGTGCAAGACTTCTATTTTAAGATCACTCTCATATTTTCCTGTTTTAATCTTCAGATAGGCAGTACTTTTTGAATATTTTAATGTTTTATCCATTTGTATTAGGTAAATATTATGCATCTGTTTCCTTATTTTTTGTGTTTTATGCGATTCAAGTAATTTAAAAGAGCCGAAGAAAAATAATATAAAAATAAAAGCGTAGGAAACAATCATTTTTTTCAAACCTTATGATTAATTAACAAAATGTAGATAAAATTTCACGTGCAATTATACATAAGTTATTTTTCAATAACAAAAAAATGTTTTCGTTTTTCGTTCTCAAATCTAGTTATTTTTGTTCATCAAAATATACATATATATATACAGGGTGTCCCAAAAACTTTGACCTCGGCTTTTATTCCTTAAATATTGATCATAGACATATATAATAAATTACAAAGTTGCGTAAAAAAAGATACAGAATTTTATGAAATCAATTAAAATTTTCAAAGGAATTAAATTTTAAGAAATACAAAATTTAAATTTTTATATGGCCACCTTACAAAAATATTTCCAATTAGTAAAATGTGCCCCATACACTAATAAGGTGATATACAAAATTTCAGCATTTTATCATAAAAAGTCCCAGAGATATGAAAAAACAAAAATGCTGACTTAAACCACTTTTCGATGCATCGACATGGGTTAGTTCTCAGATGGAAAAAATCATATTAGCAGATCGTGTTTCAGGGGTCATACACAAATTACGAAAACAATGATTACATAAATAAAAAATAATTTTGCTATTTATTGGTACAAAAGTATCTACACTGTGTAGAAATAATAACTTTACACAAAGATTACAAAGCTTGTTCAAAATGTTTTCCATCCATGCCAAAGATCCATTAAGGATAAAAGGCAGATATTATTTGCCTATGATGCATTTCTGCATTGCGTCATTTACACTTTTGCTGTACACATTTACATTTTAATTTGTGATTAATCCCTCACCAACTTTGTTTAAACATATCTCTGGGACTTTTTATGATAAAATAATGAAATTTTGTACATCATCTTATTAGTGTAAGGGGCACATTTTACTCATTGGAAATGTTTTTGTATGGGGGCTGTAAAAAAATTTAAATTTTGAATTTCTTAAAATTTAATTCCCTTGAAATTTTTAACCGATTTCATAAAATTCTATACCTTTTTTACGCAACTTTGCAATTTAGTATATTTGTCTAGGATCAATATTTAAAGAATAAAAGCCGAGGTCAATGTTTTTGGGACACCCTTTATATATATATATATACAGTAGACTCTCTCTATCTGAACACTCTGTAATGTGAACACCCCGGTATTATGAACACATTACGACAGTCCCGGAGAAACTCCATAGACTTAACATAAGATGAACTCTCTGTATTCTGAACACCCTCTAATATGAACACCCCAGTATTATAAAAGCTACTTTTGAACCCCATTCCCCCTTTACCTCTCTGTAAACTGAACGGAAACTGAACGTGTGTTTGCAATCGGAGGAGAAATTCGGAGAAATGCCTGCCCCGCTCCCCGCCCCCAATCACAGATAAGTGACAACAGATGTTCACCACGTGTTAGAGGGAGTGGTCAAAAAAGGATTATGCTTTCCTTTCCGCACACCTGATTGGACAGCATTGTCGCTTCTGTTTTTCTTCCTTTTTGCTCGGCAAAGGAAATTTTTTTTCGCCATTTCGTTGTTGTTGCAGAGAAAGAAGCACAGTAATTACGTAGATACTGTATGTCAGAAATAAGTAGGAATACGAAAAACGGAAAGAACTGAAGCTTCAGGAAAAATATGAAGTTGTTCGAAAATTAAACTCAAAAGTAAGTCAAAGGAAAATTGCATCTGAGTTTGAAACTTCAGTAGGCCAAGTCAACGCCATCAGCAAGAAAGAGAAAGAAATTATAGCTGCTTTTGAAGCAAATGAACCTTCCTCAAAGTGTAGAATTTTCGAAAAGAAAATGGGAAACGAGAACATAAACAATCACTTGTGGAAGTTTTTTGCCAAATGAGAACAAAGCATCTTCTTATCACTGGACCCCTGCTAAAGCAGATTGCTCTGGATTTTGCAGAAAAGGGGAAAATCACGGAATTCAAGGCATTGGAAGGATGGTTGACTCGCTCCAAAAGTTGGCATAACATCGAATTCAAAGTAATCAATGGTGAAGCTGCAGAGGTAAATATGGAGACTGTGGAGGAATGGAAAACTAAACTTCAGGACTTAACGAAGGATTTCGACTTCGCTGACATTTTCAATGCCGACGAAACCGGCCTGTTTTATAGAGCTCTTCCAAGTAAAACCCTAGCACAAAGAAGCGAGAAATGCGTGGGCGGGAAAATGTCGAAAGAAAGGCTTACAGTCATGCTCTGTGTCAGTTTTACGGGTGAGAAGCTCAAACCACTTGTGATCGGAAAAAGTAAAAAACCACGATGCTTTAAAAATGTGAAAATTGCATCATTGCCTGTGCTCTATCAATCAAATCGAAAAGCCTGGATGACATTAACAATTTCTCACAATGGTTGGAGGGTATTAACGAGATGATGAAGAGAGAAGGAAGAAAAATTCTTTTTTTGGTGGATAATGCCACATCACATGGAATCATGCAGCTGAGCAACGTGAGCCTGAAGTTCCTGCCACCGAACTGTACTTCTATAATCCAACCACTGGATCAAGGAATGATCAAGATCTTTAAAGCTCACTACCGAATTCATTTTCTGAAGAAAATGGCCCTGGTGATGGAGGAGGAAAATTCGGCAACCCAACTAACAAAGAAGGTCAACGTCATGGATGCTGTCCATTGGATATCAATGGCTTGGAATGAAGTAACCCCTTACACCATTCAAAGATGCTTCTACAAAGCAGGATTCCCGTGTAAGAAGGAGGAATCAATAATAGAGGACCAAGAAGCAACAACTGTGAGTATCTTGGGTCAATTCTTCTGGAACTTCATACTGAAATTGAACCTGGAGCTTATCTCGAAGCTGACGGAAGCCTTCTGGTTTGCGACAACAACATCGTTGAAGAGAAAGAGGATAGTGAAGAAGCAGAGCCAGAAGAGACTGATGAAACAAGAAGTATGATTGCCTTCAAGCAATATGGCCAAGGGATTCAGGACCTGATGAACTAACTATGCGGCTGAACATCATCCGGAAGCCTTTCCACTTATACAAATATATAACATGTACATTGCACGAGCATACACAATGCAAAAACAGACTAAAATTACTCACTTTTTCATGAAATAATTAATTATGTACTGTAATAAGTGTATACTGTAATTATGTAATTTTATTGTATGTTTTGTAAAACTTTTTTAATAAAAAAAATGAAACAAATGAGATGGTAGTGTATAGATCCGACTGAATTTAGTTTGACATTGAACTAGCTGCCAAATCTAAATTCAACACCTCCATCTCGGTAACTAGCATGGCTAACCAGGCTAAGTATTCTATACAATCTATAAACTCACTACATACATGCATTTCCCAATCTCCCTCTATAATGAACACCCCCATAATCTGAACATTTTGGTTGCTCCTCATGAGTGTTCAGAATAAAGAGAGTATACTATATATATATATATATATACCCTCATTTTTGAGATATGATAAACAAACAATAATTGATATTTGAGTTAATTTATTTCTGATCCAATTCTGGACATATTATCAGTTTGAGAAGGCTTTTTCGAGCTGAGTAGTTGATGTGTGTATATTGAGTAGTTTCATAGGCAGGCTACTCAGATCTGGATGTTGTTTTAGACTCATTCCCCAAAATAATATATATATATATATATATATATATATATATATATATATATGGGATAGTTACTAATTTATATGATAAAAAAGATTTTTTTAAATTTAATATTAATAAATTATTACCTTTTAATTCCTGCAACTCGATTCAATTGTTTAGAAATATTATACTTAATCAACTTTATAGAATTTATAGATTATCAGATAAAAAATTTCATGCTTTGCACATTAATAACCTCAACATTACCAGTAAAATGTATAAATATCCTGCATATTTAGTAAATGGTATAGTTAATAAGTTTCGATTAGCCTAAAATTCTCATATTCTCCCCTTATTATCTTATTTTAACCGTACTTCTTCATTCTCTTGAAATTATATTTTCATCTTTTTATCTTGAAGCGTTAACTGTTGAATATCTCTTTTTATTGCTTTTACGCAGTACAGTTTTTATTACTCTCTTTGGCAACAGCTAATCACATCTTTTCATTTCTGCATATGGCAACATTGGTCTAGCCATATTTTGCTTGTCATGGTTGCACGAATGAAGTGTATTTTAAAGTATTTATGTTTCCTTTATTGTTCCAATCTATATGCTTGTCGTCCATATAACACAAGTTTATAGATAAAATCTATCTTGTGTTTCAGAAACAAGCATTTTTCTGTTCATTTGGAAGGGATATATGGACCCGAAGAGAATTTTTTCGAAATGAACTTATCGTAAGCCTAAAGCTCTTCCATGTGCAAGCTTTTTTGCTTGATTTTTTGTTTTCTTATTTTCATTCCTCATTTTTGAAATTTGTTGATTGTCTTTGTCTTTATGACCTGCATTACGCTTTATTATTTCCTATTTATGTCTTAATTTCTTTTATTTCTTTGTATTTTGTAGAAAATTTTGGAATAGTGTATTATGAGTTACTACATACATTCTAACATTGGATTTACTAATTTATATTTATATATATATATATATATATTACTAATTTATATTTATATATATATATATATATATATATATATATATATATATATATATTAATTAATCCATTGGTAAAAAAGTTTTACATTTATTTATTGCAGTAAAATGCGTAGATTGATAAGTTATAGTAAATATACATTTATTTTATATATTATTTTAAAATAAAAAATACAGGGAAGTAATATTGTATAATAAAAAAAAGCAAACATATTTACAAATTATATCACATATCTGTGCCTTAATCAAGATTTAGTTTTCTACTATTTTCATTGTTTTGAAATTTCATATAAATTTGAAATTACAACTGTATATTTATATATTGTTTTGAAATTTAAAAGAAAATTAGAAGTAAACAATGTTAAATAATAAAAAATAAGCAAATATGTTTAAAAATCATATTACAGCTCAACTAAAATGAAGTTTTAACTTCATTTTAGTTGAAGTCAACTTCATTTTAGTTGAATATGTAATCATGTTTAAAAACATGATTACATATTTTACACATTATTATACAAATATTGCATGAGAAAGGCATGGAAAAAAAAAAAAAATCAGGGTCCACCTAAGATGAAAAATCAGTTATTACTACCAATGAATAATTAGTATGTGAGAATATTACTGGCCATGAACGATTAGCATCCAAGAAACATGCAGTTTAAATTTAAGCACATATGAAAAAACTGTGAGTCTTCGAACTTTCAATTTGTTCTTCTGAAAAATTTGCTTTATGTGACCCTGATCTTTTTTCCTCTGTATCCTTCATGTGTATTCTACATTAAGGTTGTCTACACATAGAAATCCAACCCTACCTTCCTTTAATCAGAATTCATGTCAGATGCAAATTTACATGTGCTATGAAATAAGAAACTTAAATCCTTCATTGAAATACATTTTGGATATTTAACACACTCTTGAACATTTTGCTTGTCTAATTTTTAAACATTCACTTTTAAATATATATTCATACTCTGTGAATCATTCAAAAAATCATTTCATTGGTGCACAACTGCATATACGGTTATTGGTTTAGGATTCGTTCACTACTATAACTTTGAAAGGCGAAGAAGTAGAGAGAACATTTTGTATCTGCAGCAGATGTGTAATAATGGATAATGTGAGATGAAGTAACAACAGAAACTTCACAACTATAGTTCATTAGCATAGAAAGATCTCAAACACAACTTCTCTAAATGCATATCAGAAACATACAGATAATCTTACCGTCATAAGTTCACGGAAAAGTAAATCGAGTTCAATTCTCATTTCTTCATTTGAAGTGGAACACAAAGACCACACAGCAGCAAAAAGAAAACAGCACTAAGAAAAAACAAAGTTCAGAAGCCACAAATAATACCAACAAGAAGTTAGCAAAAGTTAATGAAGCTTTCTACACACAAATGCAATTTTTGATGTGAATAACATCTATGGTTAAGGTATCTCTAGCTGAAATCAGAAAATTAAAAGAAATGTAAACAATATGGACACATATCTCTGAACTTAATAGATAAAAATATGAACAATTTTTGCTTGTTTTGTCAGAAATATATATAGATCTATTCATAAATATATAAAAATAATTTCAATATTTTAATATTTTCAATATTTTTTAAAACTAAAATATTTTTGGCTGAGTGATTTTTACCTCACTTTGCCTACTTTCACTTCAAATATCATCTGAACTATAAACAACAGATATAAACAGGTAAGAGACAAAAATATTCAGTAGGAAATGCAGTTTCTAGATTAATAATTTGTTTTTACAAAGTTCTTATAGTTTTACAGAAATTGTCTTGTCAGGTTCAATAAAATTGAAATTTTTCTGTTTTTCAAGTCTGTAATGCTTATATTTCAAAAACTAAAAGTGCTAGCTATGAACATGAAATAATTTGTAACCCTTTGAAAACCCTACAAGGATATATAATTGGATTCCTGACTGAGTATGTAGTGGGGAAGGTCACCATTTAGAGACCTGGATTGTGAATGCTTATCAATTCTAAATCTGATTTCAGTGGTGTCTGAGTTGCAGCTCTTTAATGTTCTCAACCTGATTTCATTTGAAGTACGTCACACTATTTTGGAAAAATATATTACAATACTAAACTTAACATTTTATTATGACACTATAAATATATTGAAATACATTAAATTAACTTAACCACAGCAAGTATTTGTTGATACGCATAAACAGCACATATTCATGCATATCAACAGGGGGAACCAACCATAACCATTTAATTTCATGATTGAGCTGGTAAGTAAGTCTGTAATGTCTCTACACTGAAGTCATCTGACTAGTTTTCCTGTCAACATGTAAATTAGTATTTGTTTCTTTTCATCATCGCTTGCTGCATTGAACATAGAGTCTCATACATGGCCAAAGCACAAGTATAAAGAAATTTTTTTGTAAATACAACTAAATATAGCTCATAATATGCATGTGTAAATAATGATTGATTTCAGTGATGAGAAGTGAATGATTTTATGCAATTTACTTTGTCTTTACAACACACTAATTCATTTTTCAACTTTAAACCTTGTTATATTCTAAATGACCAACAAAATAAGCTCAAAATATAATATATCTTATAATTTTGGAATGATTTTATTGATATGTATAATATTTATTCATTATTACAATTTTAAAAGAACCTCTTGCTGATAGTCACAGTGTTTTTGTACCACATTTTGAATCTTCATAATTATAAAACCAGGCTGAACCACAAAATGAAATTCATATTACTTATAGGACATCAATAGGTGAGTTAAAATAAGGGAGGTAAAAAATATATAAAAATTTTTAATAATTCCACCTTTTGTGTACTTAATCATAAAATAAGTAATTTTTGCAAATTCAGCAATTTTAAAGTTAGAAAAATTTAAAAAGGGGTTTAAAATATAAAATATTTTCTTAATTAACTGAAATCTAATTTCCCACAGTGGGTGAGGAAAAAATATCAAATTGCGAGTTTTGGAGCTTCCGTTACAGTGGCATAAAATAGTAAACTTTCACACTGCATTGGCTGAATTTAAATTCATTTTAGTCCAATTCAACTAAAATGTGCACAACTTATGTACCTTTCCTAAAAGCACTTTCAAGTGAAAACTGTTTGTGTAATTATCGTAAGTAGTTATACAGTTACAGCCATTTTCATGAAATTTTAAAAACTCAAATTTTGGTGAGGATTCAGTGATTTGTATTTCGGGAGAGGTTATGAGTACAACTGAACCATTTTTTTTTCTCTGGAGTTCATTTATATTGTACTATGACATGTAAAAGAAAAATAAATAATAATAATATAAAAATTCTGCAACTACAAATTTGGGGGTTATTTGATGATTTCAAATATAATAACCCATATAATAAATATACATAATAATATAGGTCAAGCATTTATTTATCCATGATTTGGCTAATATAAACCACTAGAATAAAATGTATACCAACAAAAAATTAAGATTTCATACATATGTAAAAATTACTGGCCATATAGCCCAAATTTTGGTGGGGATTCAATGACTTGTATTTTGGGAGAGGTTATGGGTACAACTGAACTATTTTTTTTTCACTGGAGTTCATTTATATTGTACTATGACATGTAAAACAAAAATAATAATAATAATAATATAAAAATTCTGCAACTACAAATTGGGGGTTATTTGATGATTTCAAATAGAATAACCCATATAATAAATATACATAATAACATAGGTCAAGCATTTATTTATCCATGATTTGGTTAATACAAACCACTAGAATAAAATGTATACATACAAAAAATTAAGATTTCATACATATACAAAAATTACTGGCCATATAGCCCAAAGGAGAGATATTACAGCCTTATAATGCTGACAACCGATTTTTGTTACAATGTATGACGTTAAAATTGTACATAGAATTGACCTTTTCTTGTCATATCCTATGTGTACCTTAATATTATATAATTGGTTCTAATTCCATCTAAAACAAATAAATAAAATAAAAACTCAAATTATGAGTTACTAAATCAAGTTATTTCAATTTGCATAGCCATTTGCTTGAAAGTACAGATGCTTTAAGAAGAGGACATGAAAAGAGAGTGAAAAGAATGGTTATGCATAGGCATCTTTATTTCAAAAAACAAAATACCATGGTAAGTCAATAATTATCCAGTTGTATTTATGTTTCTGTTGGCTGCTTTGTCATTTCCGCATGCATCGCTAGCTAAGTTTCTATCTTATTACTGCTACCCAGGTTTGCAATTGCTAGTTCAATTCCATTATCACTGCCATAGTGTTAACCATAGCTACTCCACTTCATGTTTACACCAAAGAAGAGCAGCATTCAGTGAGCCATTTCCTATGGTCTGAAGATGTATCAGGACAGTGTTGGAAGATGTCAAGAAGATGTATCAGGACAGTGTATGGAAACAGTGTTTTGCAACTACAGAGTGTCTATGAATGGGCTGAAAAAGTCAAAAATGCTCACACAAATCTTATACATGAAGAAGAAGCCAGATGCCAATTTGAGGTATTGGCTCACCCTCCATATAGTCCAATCTCGCCCCATCACATGTTTGGTCCACTCAAAGAGATATTAAGACTGGATTGGCTGGTTTAAACCACATTGGTTAAATCATGGTTTAAGCAAAAAAGTCTGGTTTAAAGCAAAAAACCTGGATTTTTCAATTGAAACTTTTTTTGATTCAAACCCCATATTTTGCTTCACACTAGGCTTTTGTAGCTTAGACCAAGGTTTTTTAGATTTAAACCACTGTGGTAACAGACCAACCCTGCAATACGGAGCCATCAATTCACCTCGGACCAAGAAGTGAAAGAATCACTTATGGTACATACACGGTTCACTACTCAAAGGAAAATGTTTTATTTTGAGGGCATAAAGAAACTTGTGCAAAGCTGGAACAAGTGTGTTGAAAAGTAGGAGGACAAGGTTGAAAAATGATGTCATTGTATGTTCCCCATTTTAACTGAAATAAAGTTTAGAACTTCAGTGCAGTAATTTAATTATTGACTCACCCTTGTACAAGTTTAGAACAGGATCCATGAATCTCTACTTCCTTGAAAATAAGTTAACATTAGAGGAAAGAAATTGCTTTTACCAACCTTTAAATAAGACAATACATGGTCTTCAGGCATGTCGTTGAGCCATAAGAAATCCCCAAACAAACAGTCCAAAAGATTCATCAAAGATTTGACACGATTTGTTTCAGTTGTAGAAGAAAGTTCCTATAGATATGAAATTGAAACAAAATAGGTTACATGGAATTGTGTGTTATGCAGCATATGACGAGCACAAAATGCAAATGGGTTTCTTTCTCAATTTTGATACTTTTATCTATTGAAATGAATACATGCTCAAAATCAATTTTACGAAAACTTCCTTTTTCATTTAAATCACATTCACTTATCCAAATCCAAAAGAAGAAAATAATTTGAGAACAGTTTCTTTCTTGTAAAATTAAGAATGTAATAAAAACTTATTGTCCACTTCAGTTTTTGGAACATTTTTTTAATTGTGCATTTTATTCGTTCCCCAATATTTGAAAGTAGTTTTATCGAATATTATTTTTATTTAGTTGATGAAGATAGCTCATATAGCATCCAAAACCAGTTGCAACAGCTCAATTTCTTTATAAATTCATATTTTCAGTCAGAAAAATTTTGAATTCATCTGCTGCTATTTTTCTTTCTACCTAGATCTTTTTATTTTAATTTTAGATTTGACAACAATTTCCTTCCTGGATTACGTGATGCAACTATGAGTATTTATTGCCTTATTGCCTATGGTAGTGCAGTTGCTCTATGTTTTTCCTCCCACTGTATTAGTGAGCTGCATAGCAAGCAGGCATATTTCTTCATTTCCAAGGCATGTACTGGACAGATACCTTAAGTTATACGTTTATCTATTTTCGGTTCTATCAGGCAGATTCCAACAATCTTAGTGTCTATCATTCACTGTGATTTGCATATATAATAGGTGGTCATGTATTGGGATGCAAGAGCCTATGTATCAACTACATACCCATATTAAAGCCATCTCAGAGCTTCTGCAAGTTAAGAATTAGTTTAGGCAACTGGACAAGTCACCAAAAGCGACTTGTAAAAGTATGCATACTGCATTCTATTTTTGCACTCATATTCATTTATGTTACCCATAATTAAGGTAGTAACTTTATCATGGGATAAAAGGCAAAATTTACAATGCAATTGTGCGATAAATCATGATATTTCGTGAAAGAAGATTTACACTAATATTTTTGCAAAAAGTCTGCCAGTTCCGAAGCAGTATTACAAATAACTAGTACATAACTAAATAAGCATTGTAATATTATAACTTTTATAATTGATTCTTGAACTTATAAACCATTCAAATTCTGAAAATGTTATCAATGCCATTAAATGAGATCAAGATTTCCATAAATGTTACATTATATTACATACATTATCAACCCAAGAGCCAATCTATGAGTTTTCATTTTTATATCTGGTGTATAAGTTAATCTTTAAACTTTATTAACATTATCAGAGTTCAAAAAGTTGACTTATACAAAAGAAAATATTGTATATGTTGACACAATGAATACTACAAACTGCAAATTTCTGCTATGTATCAAGAAATATGTTAAAATACATATAACTATGTAATTCTGAAAAAAAAAAAAAAAAAAATTAAAAAATAAATAAAAAACAGATCACTCAGTTTCAAGTTTTGGGGTACTTAGGGTTTTAAAAACTATAAAACTATGGTTTTGAATTAGAATGAGCCAAAATTAAATGAAATATCGGGTCTGATTCTACACAAATTTTACTTTTGAAAAAAATTTTTGAATTTGGGACAGATTTGATCTGTGATACTTATCATATGTCACATTAAAAAATGTTTATTCTATATAGCCAATAACACAACTGTGAACTAATATTCTAACAATAACTATCTTAACATTCTGAAACAATATGAAAATTCTGTCAAAAGAACTGTTTAAAGTGCAACGTGAAAAAAATTAGCTTTCAAACTTGAAGCAACAGATATTTTTTCCCTGCAAAGTAGTGACGTTTAATAAAAGTAGCAAACCTTCAGCTTTTTTCAGTTAATATTTTGTACTTTGAATTTAATGTGTTATGCATTAAAATACATACCACAGTGATAAACACCTAAAGCAGTTAGGAGGTAAAATATCAGATATAAAAGTTCTCTCATTTATTAGCTTTATGGAAGGAGTTAGGTTTATTCTGTACTTTAAATATGAAGAACAAAATTAAAATAAACACAGTTATTTCAAAATCAGAAGTACTAATTTTCATAAACATTCCATACATACTTTAATAGGGTTGATAGCAACGTAGGATAGCAAAGGTGGGCAAAAGAACTCAAATAGAGACACCATCAAATCCTTGTGATCCTCAGTGATAAGAGATGGGAAGGTATTTAGCCATGATATGAGTAATGGTTTCCATCCTAAGGATGCCGGTTCCATATAAATCATGCCACACCTAGAGACCTGTCAATAAAATGGAAGTAATAGTTAAATGTAAATGGAAGCAATAAGGAGAGCAGAAAAATAAAATTGGGTTTCCAAATACTTCACATATAGGTTTATAACTGTGCCATATCTTGGACCTAAGACCTGGGTCACTCCCCAACAAAATGCCACAGAATATAAAATGTATTAACAAAGTTTTGAAGTTGTTAAGACATAGAAATAAAATTTATTTTAGATGCATACTAATACATAGCATAATTTTATTTTTTATACTTATTGTAGGATGTAACTAAATAATTTATATTCTAAAACCAGTCTTATTTCAGGGACTTGTATCCCTAGTAAAAAGAAAACATAGCCAAAAATGCATTTTACTTTATACGAGTTGATCCAGTTCACTATAAGGATTTATGGCATTAAAATATCTTGTGTATAATCAGTTTTTTCCCTGTTCCAGAAGTGCTGGCTCACTCTAGGCTAGCCTACTACTCTGTGTAATTTATCCTTCTACTACTCTGTATAATTTATCCTTCTACTACTCTGGTCTACTACTCTGTATAATTTATCCTCAAATCTATACTAAAAAATTTATGTTTCTCCAATATCCATTTCAGAGTTTAGATTTGAGGTAATTGAGAATGATTTCATTAATAATATCATTCATTTTAAATAATCACACACACCTCACAGTAGTTAAAATTCATACTAATTACACATCTATAAGTAAAGCATCATTCTTTCAATTTGATATATCACATTCAGAGACCTTAGTCAATGCCATTGGAATAATGATAATACAGTGTCCATTTTTGAAAAAAAAGAAAGAAAAGAAAATATTTTTTAGAGTCAAGTATAAGATAGTTAGGAATCTTTACAACAATATACTCTTATGGTACTTAAGTATTATACTAATCTACACAATGTTTATAAACAAAATGGATACTTACTCGTTCTTCCTTATGCATGATATTTATGAAACATAACCGATGTTTTTGTCATAATCTACAGGCAGCCTTTATACTGCCTTTTCAGTGGGTGATTTCATTATTGAAAAAAAAAAAAGTTCTTAAAGTTTAAATTATTGAAAGGTAAAAGAAAAACTTTTAAAATTTAAATTTTGAAAAGTAGCAAAGAGAAGGGATTTCTATTATAATTTTAATGCATTTAAAGATATATATTCATAATTTTGTGCTTTATTATTACATAACTATGTTCTGTGATAACTATATGGTTTCAGAAATCAGGACAACAGTTCAAAAATGGTATCTATTTTAAAGCTAACAATGGTTGGTATAATACTGATGTACTATGCTTTCTTACCAAGTTTAATCTCCTGTTTTAATTCAAATCTAATAATCTGTTTTAATATGCTATTTGAACACAAATGGCCATTAATTGAAAATAGACTAAGATCATTCTGCTAAACAACTGATTTGGGGTTTGATACTTGAGTATAGGTGCATAAGTTTATAATATTTAACATCATCTGAATAGGTGATCAACATGAAAATAAAGCAAGTTAAATGACTCTTTAGGAATTCATTCCAAAATGAACTCCTTAATAACTTGAGAAAAATTAGCAGCATGCTAATGTTGATCCACAAAAGTCACAACTAGCTCAAGTGATAAATTCAAATGTGAAAGGAGCAGTAGAAAGATGCATGAAATTACTCTTTGGATTTTAGTTCAGTATTTTATTTGTATGCTTTCAAATATAGCCATCACCCCTATTTTGCTACTAATTTGACAATATACATAAAGGAAAAATAATAAATAAAACATGAAGAATTTGAGTGATATCCTTTATTGTAAAAGAGAAGCTCACTGTGGCAGGAGAAGCAGCCTCTAAATCCATGGGCTCAAAAATCAAATTTGTTGTTGGAGCAAGCTGTATGATTTCCCCACTCATAAGGCAAAGTTTCTTGTTGTCATCCAGTACAGTGTTCATATTTTCAATCCAAATGGCATCTACGGGACCATCAAAGATTAGCCATTTACGATCAGGAGTCTGGAATAAAGAAAGCAAATTAAATCTGAATAAAAACTCATGACCTTGGAATTCAAGTAACAAATATTTTTACTTTTGAGTACAATAATTCATCAAAAAAATTAAAAATAAATATTTTAATTTATTGCTTTTTCTTTCAAAATTATTAGCACCATCAATATACACTAAGAAATCCAAAGTCATGAAATGTGTATAATGCAATTTTGTAATCATTATTATGTTTCAAATTGCATTGTGTGATTTTATGATTTATATTGGAGATGAGTGAATAATACTTTTCTTGAATTTGAATACTCAAATACCCCAAATCCCTATTTCAAATTGTTAACAAATAATATTATTTATTAAATATTACCAAATAAATTAATAAAGTAAAAAAAGAAAATAGTGTCATAAAACGACATTCATTTAGAAATGAAACTTTTAGTTCAAATTTTAATTATTTTACAGTAGCTTTATATTTTGGGTACCCTTAACTACAATAATTTAATAATTGTAAATGCTTTTCACCTATTGCATATTTTTATTTAAGTAAACAAGCATTCAGACACAGAATCAAACATTCTTGTAGGTGCTTTCTAATTATTTTCTTTTGAAATATCTTGACTTTTTATTCTAGAATCTCCTGTTAATCATGATGCGATATTCAAGGTATTCGAATTTCTTCTAGTGACGTTATATATTTGAGATTTCGAATACTTTGTAGTATTCGAGTATTTGCAATGCATAATCACCCATCTCAAATTTGCATATTAATTTATTAATTATGATTTTTGAATTTATTAATATTATGTAGAATACTAAAGGAGACAATCAGAAATTATGAACCAAATGTGGTATGGCCTACTTGTGTCTAGTGCTGCTTTTGAATACAAGCAAGCTTAAATGAGCCCATATTGAACAAATCTAACAAATCCAACCAACCCAATGTTTCGAGAGATTGATAAATATATTTTTAATAGATTAGTGCGATCCATTTAAGTTTAATGGTAATGGTGCTAAAAAAATACTTTTATAAATTATTAAAAGGAAAAGTTGGCAACTATATTAATTACAATCTTAAAGCTAATTTAATTGAAAATTGAAATTTGCTATCAAATATCCAAAATAAGGTGCAAAGAAATGTACATGAAAAAGCGAACTTACAGGAGACTGAGCAAATGCTCTGTAACTCACAGCTAAAATACCATCAGACCATTCATGGGAGACGGGGTCAAACTGCCCATAAAGTTGACCCATAGTAATGGATTTAGGATTGATGACAGTGATTTGAACTTTATTTTCATCCATCAAACCCTGAAAATAAATAAGGTTTGAAATTTAGATGGCATACAACATATGAATGATCAGTCTCACCTATCATTTCAAATCATAATGCTACAAAGAGTGTACTTTCATGCATAATAAAAGTATAAAGATAAAATGAATATAGAAAATCATGATGCAAACAGGACGTGATTATGATAATTGAGGCCCTTAGAAAAGAAATCACCTCAATCAATTGCATACAACAGATTGTGGTAAATACATCTAAATCAATTCCATTCCCCTCCCCCCCTAACAACTTTAATAAAACTTTAGTTAATGGTTGTGCAGTTATTCACTAAACGAATAGATTTTGTTAAAAAGTATACTACATATTGAAAGCAAGAAAACAAATTTGAATTATGTGGCATTTATTTAACTATAAAAAAATAATTAAACTGCATTTTATTTAGAAACAAAATACATTAAATCTGCATACTACTTACCCAAAAAGTTAAAGTCTTAAAGTTAAAGTACCTACAACAGTTCTATTATAACAAAGCTTATAAAAACCACTATTTTCATATTTCTACTATTTTATAAAATATATTGGCAATACTTGAATATAGTAAAATGAATAAAAAAAAATATTCTATCCAGTTATTACCTATTTAAAGGCACATTCAAATACAATGCCCAGTACATTGCAAGTAGAATAGAGAATAACGGTAAAATAGAGATTGGTTGCATGCTCTCGCTTGGCTGCATGTTTTGCAGTTTCAATCAAAATATGAAGTATTTACACTTGGATATACCTCTTAGTATGTAATATGACTGTCAAAGTAAGCTGTTAAATCTTGATAATTTTGTTTAACATGATCCAATTGATCATACAAAGAAAAGATAAATTAATTTAATGTTGATGCTTTGGAGCCACAAAATGGCAAGACCCCCCCCCCTCCCCCAAGACTTTGTCATATATGGGTGTAAATGCAACCTATTAATTCTAACAGTTGCATTTATAGAATTATAAACACACACATCTAGAGGGATTCTCTTACATTTAGTTGTTAAAGGAGATACACCCACAAAATGAAAAGAACAATTTCAACATCTATTTTTCAGCTTTCTGAATTTTGCATTATTCATAATCCACACATTTTGTGCTTGTTTTCATTCATAAGTTAGAATTTTGGTTTTGAATGTACTTTATATTTCTAAATAATGTTTTCTAACATTAAACTTTTTTAGAAACTAATAGGATGAATTTTATACATATTCAAAACTCAATATAAATAAAGGGAAAATTGAAAACAAAACAAGCTAATGAGAAATATCTACACATAGTAATCTTTTAATTTTTTAAATGCAAATATAAATAATTCACTTTACAATATATTATTTGATCATTTTGAAGAACCCTAACAGCACTATAAGAAATATAAATGAATGGTTATGATTAAAATGAGTTGATTCAAAGGAAAACATAAGTAAAAGGAACCAAAAGATGACAAAAAACTAAGAAGTGTCAAATGAATAAAATATCTCAGCCTATCACTTGAACTATTGCACATTTTGAATGAATATTTTTCTTTTAGCAATTAATTGGACATTATTTCTTTGTGTCTACACTGATTGGTAGTAGACCTAGAGGATGACTAAAGTTGAGATGGATCGATTGTGTGGACAAGGACTTGAGTTGTTAAATATTAAAAATTGGAGAAACATTGCTCCCAGAGGGACAGCTTGTAAGAATCTTCTGAGCAAGGCCAAAGCCCACAATAGGCTGTTGAGCCATTGATGATGATGATGATGAAATATTTGGACAATAATAAATAATTTAGGGACTAATTTTCTTTTCAAATGCAATTCAATTCTAAATGTAAGTGAGAAAAAAATATTTTAAGTATAAAAAGGGAGGAGAAAACTATCAAAACTTCCTATAACTACTAAAAGACTTGCAATTATTTGTTGCATTCAACATAAAAAAAATAATCAGTTTTTACCAATAGCTTGAACTAACAAACAAATATATATTGAGAATTCATTTTAACCAAATATTCCATGGAACTTTTCCAAAAACACAGAAAATTAAAAATTGCAGAAGAAATGTGAATAGTCATCCTTATCGCTGTAAAAATCTCTGTTATTTAATTTTAGTTTATTTCTAACTTTAAGTAAACTCTGTACAAATATCTATATAAATATTGTTTTCTAATTGTGACAACTTCTGCATATAACAGGAGTTATCTGCGACAAATGACATGTATTGAAACATAATGAGATGGATACCTGTTCATGAATGTCCTCTAAAGCACTTGCCAACACTTTGTAAGCTGATGTTTTCCCTCCAAAAGGCATGCCCACAATCATGAAACCATGGCGTACAATCATCATCTCATATATCTAGATATTTGAAATGGAAAACTTAAAAATAATAAAAATACAGCAGTTAAACATGTATATATTCAATTAGGAAGTGCTCTAAAATAAATTCAAAGATTGCAATAGTAATTATATAATAATGATGTAAGTGTAATTGTATAATGTAATAATTTATTTTCTAAACAAGTGGATCTTGCTCATGACTATCCTTTGAGTACTGACTAATTTTTAAAATATGAACTTACATTCTAAGTAAAAGATAATTTATATAACTATAAATATTATACAGTTCCACATGAAATAAGTCATTTAAAAGCAAAAATAAATAAAATTATTTTAACTGCTTAACTATTGAAATAAATTCAAGCTGTCACTTCTTAGAATTAAACGCTTTTGATTTCTTTAAATTTATATTGGAGGGAGACTTAAAAAAAGAAAATCAATTTGTATCAAAATTCAATCAGCATCAGAATATAAATAACAAAGATTCACAAACATTAGATCCTCCATAGCTTAAGCTAAAATGAATGCCCTGGTATTAGGCTAAGTAATACCTATTTTACACCATCTCATTTGAAATGATTGCCATGTTTATTCTAATACTTCATGGCTTTTGTTTAGCAGCTGCATTATGCGCACATTCTAGGAAATTACTGCAGTTTCAAGATCTTAAGAGTGATGGCCATGTTGGCCAGAGTCATGCCCGGATAGCTTAGATGTTAGAGCATTGGACTTGTAATCCATTAGTCCGATGTTCAAGCCCTGTTTCTGCACATTTTTCACTCTCTTAAAATGTATTTTTGTTTCAAATAAATAATATATGTCCTTTCCAATAAAGCTGTTGAATTAGAGCACTGCCAATTGCCAAATTTGTCATTACATTTCATACAAGGCTATTTTTTAAATATTTTAAATTACACAAAACAAATTAATATAGTGTTAATATAACTTCAAAAAATTTTATTTTATATTTTAAATAAAATAAAAGAATAATATTATATTCTTCTCAAACTGATTTCTATACTTCTTAAACCAATTCTGATAATGCACTTAGCAGTTAGTATCTCTTCTCTGTCAGTGAGTGGGCTGGCAGTGATGTCACTTCTAGAAATAATCATCAGAAAGTACTTTATGCAACATAAATGAGTGAAAATGAAAATTACCTGCTGAATTTTCTCAAGGAACACAGGAGGACACTGAAGATTGAGCTCAGTGCAGGTTCTATAAATGGCCGCATTTAAATCCTCATAGTCAGGGGTTGGTAAAGTGATACCAGGAAAAAGATCGGATGTGATACCCTGCAAGAAAGCAAGAAAATAAAAATATTCAGTGACGAATAAACAGAGAAGCTATTCTTTAATACAAAGTTAACAAAATAATTGTGAGAAATAGTATTTCAATGATTTGCAAATAAAAATATGCAATTTTTAAGACATTATTTAATTTTTAACTGCAAACAACATTAATTATTTTGCAGTAAACACAGTGAGATTATGCTTTATTTATTTTATTGTGGCCTGGATCAAAAGTCAGTACCAAATATTTCTAGTGAAAACACTGGATGATAATTATTTACTTTAAAAAATCTCGATCAGGAATTCAGCAAAGTCAATACTGATCCTATTATGGCAGCATATAAGATACTCTATCCATGATGCAACATTTCTGTTGATATCTTATTCACTGCTTTGTGTTTGATCCAGAAAGGATACATAACAATGGGAAAAACACTGTGACCATTAAGTAAAGAATAGAAGCAATGATTACATTACTGCAACCATTAGCTGTGAAAATCAACATGGTAACAGCAATGCCTTGTTTAATTCATATACAAATAAAACAAAAATGCTTCCATTTAATAAAAATGTTACTAGGATTTTTTTTTTTTTTTTTTTACTACAAAATACTGCAGTTCATTTATGAGCCTTGTGCAGTTTCAGCCAGACCAGTAAAATTCTCTTAGTGACAGTGTGGTTGGATTCCCTTGATCCAAAGATATTAGTAACATTTTACAGCTAGATTTCAGACTACTTACATCTGACAAGAGTCAGTTCAATGAAACTAGTCTATGAAGTTACTATTATTAGTTTTGAAAAAACAATTAATGCAACATGTTATGTATTCTGAGTTATGGGTGCTACAGGTTATGTATTCTGTCATCTTATGTATTCTAAAAATTTTTCTAGTATTCTGAGGCTGATCCTTTAATTATTTTACAGCTAGTTCCACACTTCAATGACAACAAAAATAATTGTGTGATCCCAATTGACTCATGAAAACAGTAATAATTGTGTGATCCCAATTGACTCATGAAAACAGAAATAATTGTGTGATCCCAATTGACTCTGCTATTGCTACAGCTATAGGTTTCCTTTGGATTATAAAAGGCATTTACTGAATTTGAGTGTTATTTACTATATGCAATTTTCTTTTCAATATCTTCATTTGATCTTAAGCAAATTAAAAATGTTTATTTTTGACAACAGGAATATTAAAAAGTGTTATTTATATTAATTATTATACATGTTATTTTTTATTAGCATAAAATGTGAAACTCAATGATAAACTCTAATGACCCGGTTTTATATTCCACCTCAGTTAGGTGGGAAGTATCGGAAATCCTGTTTTCTTCTATCATACTAGAGACCGCTAAATATTAATTTGGACCTGGGCCTCTTTACAGCTTAGTGGATCTAGTCATGGGTCTACATTTTATGAAATTGTGTATGCATTGTTGACAAAATCTAAATATTTGTCGCATGTAGAGCAAAATTGGCATGTTGCAGTAAAAAAAATGTATAATCACATACAAGTCTTTATAAGAACAAAAAGTCATTGGAACAACACTCAACAACAAACACAATTGAAGAGCTTAACTCCTTTCACTTACCTGTCTCATATGATGCAATTGTCACGCTGCCGCTCATAAAAAATGTTCTTGAGGTAAAAAACAAAAAAGTATCTGCTGCCACACCGCATGAGACCGAAGTGGAAAATTGAATTAGGTATTTTTGGAATTTAAATCTTCAAATGTTTACTTATTTGTTTTAAGTACACTCGAAAAATTCCAATATAAGTTTTAAAATATGCCTTTGCAACCTTCCCCAGTCAAGATTGCCCACTTACTGCACTGACTCCTTCTTTAAAATGTCAAATTTGTAGAGTACAAATGCAGAAAACACATTCATTTTTTACTTGTGTTTGTGCTTATGAATCTGTATGTATAATAGAGAGAAAGCAGCAAACTCACTGAGAAGAGAGGCAAATCATGAGTCAAAAACTTGGGAAGGTTAACATCAGTGATGGATCGTAACACTAGAATATCTTCACTCTCCTCCGGGTATTTCAGCTAGTCAAAACAGAAGAATATGTTACTTTAAACCTCATATACAAAATTGAAATAGACTCAGTGTTGGTTTAAGAAGTACAGATATAACAAGATCTTCAGGAGAACAAAAAAGCACATTCCAACTAAAATAAGAAGTATACCTACTAATCCTATCAACACCAGAATCAACTTCACTAAAGAATTGCTAAACCAGAAAGCAACAACAGCATTTCATAAGTATACTGTCCTTATAAGAAATGTTTTCTCAGGGCTTTATCATGTACTCTATGTCAATCTGTTGCAATTAAATATGTAAAACCAGTTCAACACTAGTAGCATTTCAATGAATTTCTTTTTCTTTTATGAGAGAGTAATGAAACATGCACAACTGTACTAATGCAGAAAGAATGTTATGAATAAACTTTTTATTTTAGAAAGAAAGAATTATTAAAGAATTTTTATTTTAGAATTTCATTTTTAAAATGTTCAATTATTTATTTATTTTACTTTGTTCTAGCTTGGAAAAATATATATATCATAAGCCTACGTAAATAGTATCTTTATACTACCATTTTATCAGCCCCCTATGCTCTTATACATACTATTTGAGCCCTCTTTACACTCTATTCTTGGTTTCTAAAAAATATAATTGCATTCAAAGCTTGCAAGGTTTAGTCAAAACAGTTAATGTTGGAATGTTTGGAGACATTATACCTCTCATTGCAGATTAAAATTGCTGAAAATCAATTCAATGATTCTATTTACTAGTGAAAGAATCATGCAAAATTTTATTTATCTTGCTGAAATACTTTGAAAAATGCCAAGAAGATTGGTTGTATACAATTGTGCCATTCAAAAACTATGTAACTATGCAACAATCCAGTTTAAAGATAAGTGAATAGCACAAATCTGTAGAATTTTGTCCCATCATAATACTTTCCCTATATGTGTTTTCATAAAACATATAAGAAACAGAAATATAGATTTAAAATTTATGAACTTCGTAATACAATAAATACTGTTTATATGATTTTATCATTTATACACTTTTTCCCATTAGTTCCCAGACATTCCTATCTATTGATGCCCATTTTGATTCTATGTTTTTGCAGTTATACATGTTTTCCACTGATCCTCGAGAAGCTAATGCTTTACTGCAATTCACACCATTTTAAATAACTACAAAGTTTAGTTTAATTGACAAATTAAAATGAAATCATATTCACTTAACCTTTAGCAGATCCTGTGTTGGGGAGACCCTGACATATAACATTATTAGTTCTAATAAGATGTCATGTTAATCCTTGCATCTCTTTTTCACACTAATTATTTCATTACTGTATCACAAATGCCATATATGGACTAAATGCTATGCTGGTCAATCTTTGGCTTTCAAAATAGCATTTACAACTTAAAAATTACAACCAAGCAAAATTAGGCATGTTTCAGTTGACACTGAAAGTGATAGCTGGATAAGTGATAGTGAAATGGATGATTTGCAATGTGATAAACGTACAAAAATGATAATAAAAAATAAACTAATCATTATTTTTGTTGATATATGTTTTTACCTGTTCTCCCTCAAAATTAAATAGGGTCTAGGTAGGCTGCTTGTGAAAAATAAATTTGACCTGAAAGAGTTAAACATGCAAGTGATTGACATGTCATACAGAATGAATTTGACAGGATGAACGACTCTGTCAGATAAATACATTTTGCTAAGAGATATAGCAATTAAAACTGTTATTGTGCCCAATCAGTACATACCTTCAAGTTTCCTGCAGCTGTAAGAACAGACTTGACAGCCCGCATTCCGTAATCATAATGGCTCTGGGATGACAGCTGCTCAGAGCACAGTCGATAGGTGGCAACAATTTTAACAGCCAAGGGTCTAGCATTCACAAATCCACATGAGTACAGAACTATCTCAGATATCAGAGCATAATCAGGCACCATCATTGCTACAGGACGAAATAAGGCCTGGCAGAAAGAGAAAATAAACATGTCAAAAAGACTGAAAATTAATTAAAAACAATTAATGAGCCTCTAACATATTACAATTTATCTAAGTTAATAACTCTTTTTTGTCTTTATAATTTATTCATCCAAATACACCTGTTTTTTTTCCTAAATTCCGTATTTCTTTTTCTACTGCAAGCATTAGCACTACCACCAGTAGTATTTTGAAAAAAGTACTATTGCAAAACCATATGAAAATACAACAATACTTTTGCACAACATGTTATTTTGTATATTATATGTACATGTTATTTTGTGAATGTATGTAAACATAATACTTTAAACACTCACCTAAAGAAAGCAGACATATGCAAATTAGTTGACACGTAATTTGCATATGTAGTCAATGTAATTTGCATATGTCTACTTTCTTTAGGGAAGTGTTGAAAGTGTTATTTCACAAGCAGCAATTTTATTTCTGTGATATGTGATCATATTCACAAAATAACATCAGTTTGGTATTCATGAATTATAAATGAATATATGTACAATTATAATTGTGTGTGTGTGTATGTGTGTGAATTCTGTTCACTTTATATATAGTATAATGAAGAGTAATAATTTATTGTTAATCATTAATTGATTATTGTGTTTTCAGAATTCTCTTCATTATATGATTTGGCCTACATATATTTATGAATCAATTTAAAATTTCATTTTTCCCCTTTAAACTTTTAATTACAACCCCACCCTCTTTATATTTTAATTATAAGTGAGTGAAAAAGTCACCACAAAAACAAATGACACAAACTTTTGAATACTGGCAAGAACTGTTTTCAAGATATTGCATATTTCTCAAATAAATTCATAAACAAAATTACATAAAACTAAAAAGGTGTTAACTATCATGAAATATATTTTTTCATATGCAATATTATGCGACAAATTTGTTATCATCATTCTTATAAATCTAGTTTGTTCCAACCACGAGAAAAGATACTTTTTGAAAAACTCTTATTTTTTTTTACGCCCAACAATTCACCAAAAGTCATTCATTTGTATGGTCTATCTGTAATGTTTGGCAATAAATTTGGGGACAATTTTATAAAATATTACTAACTTGACGGCTTTTTGAAAATATCACCTAATTGACAAAAAAGTTACCAAATTGGTAGAAATTATACTTAATTAACAAAAATGACTCCAAATTGATGAATATTCAATATCTTGGAAAATGTTCAATTTATTTGATAATTCTTATAGCTTTGAGGAAATTAATATTCTTGATTTAAAATATAGCGAGTTTCGCAGTTTGTGGGACAGATACATTTTATTAACGGGTCTAGAGTGTCAAATTAAATGTGCATGTTTTCAAGGTGTGATATAGTAATTATTTTTCGATAAGGAGTCATATAAGAATTAATCTGTATGATTGGTTTAGTGTCTAGTTTTTTTATATACCCATTTAACTATGATTAGATGGTTGTCAGTCATACTAACGAGAGATTTGATTTTTCCAAATTAAACGACGAAATGTTAAATATAATATTGATATATGAAAAACACTATAAGAATTGTAATTTTGAAATTTATTAAATGGAATACAAACCATCAGTTTTATATAATAAAATATTAGTCTCTAATTATTATAAACGTTTAATATATGAACTACAATGTTTAGTGGATGCTAGCTTTATTTCTAATTATCAAGGTAGATTAGTGCAAAGAAAATGGCAATTGGAAACTTCAAAATGATTTCACATATTATCACTCAAAAACTCATTTAATATTAATAAACAATTCAACACTAAAAGTATTGTGCATCCCTAAAAACATCTTATACATCCTTATTAAGCTGTGAAAGACGCAGAGTCATTGCATTCAGTGGAGAAAGTCGTGTGCTGCCCACATCAGATTTTTTATTTAGAAGTTGGAAAAAAATTTCAATGCAAAAGTTATTTTAGAACACATTGTTATCTTCACTCTAATATAAGGTTCCCAGATTTATAAGTGATGACAAATTTCACATTAATCTATTTTAGTTTATTGTATTTATACTTTCATTTTAGCAATATTGAAATAATTTTTATAATGAATTTATGTAATAGCCACTAGCCAGTTCACTAATAACTTTTTAATTTTGATGAGTAAATTTTAGGCTTACACTAACCATTATGACTTACAACTTTAATTGCTTAGTAAATTGTCTTACCATCCTAGAAACCACAAAGAACAGTTTCAGATTTTTATTCAAATCAGCATATGCATCATTTTTAATGTATATTACAAAGTTTAGGATTATAAAATATGGTAATTGTTACTTAGTAAAGGTCTGTAGCTGGCTATTAAGAAAATAGTATATGATAATAAAGTGGTTTATAGCAATTAAGCTAAGGAATTAAAAAAAACTTTCTACATAAACAGGTATGCAAAAAGTAATTTAATTTCCCCCCTTGAACAAATAACTTTTTGCTGTAAGTTTCTCACAATAATTAAAATAACAAGATTTGAACAAATTCTGTAAGATGAAGCCTCCTTTTCTCAACAGGAAATGCTCCTGTACTTCAAATGATACATAAATGTATAATTAGAATTAAGGGATTTATTGATTAAAGCATTATTATTTCTTTTTAATTTTATGATATAAATGTCGTTAATTTAAGATTTTTTCTAAAATTGCTTTGGAAATTTTTTTCTGCAGCTAATTTTTCAGATATTATTAATTTGGCTATTTGATGGTTTTTATTTATGTAAGAAATAATCTACTTTCAAGTTGTCTGGGAGTTCAGAACGTCCAGCATATCCAGGATTCATGGTAATGAAGACAGAGCAAGTGGGGTCCAATTTTATTTCAGACCCTTCAAACAATAGTGTCTTGGCTCCGGCGTTAATGCCCCGCTGAATGGTCAAAATCTGCTGGGCCACCACCGACAGAACTTCCAAATCGATGCGATTAAACTCATCGAAACAGGACCATGCACCACAGGAAGCAAGTCCCTGTGAAAAAACACAAAATGGTATTTAAGAAATTAAATGATGGTGGAATGGTTTCATTTATACATCCCAGAGATGCAAATCCTTATAAAATGAGATTTAAAATATTTTGAGTGTCTCCATTGAAATATTAACATTACACAATGATATCATCTTGTACGCTCCATTGTAAAATGCTCCTATAGTTTGGTCACCATAACATTAAAGTGCCTGTATTTTTGAAGCAGTTTCTATTTAATGTTTTTAAATAGCAATAATTCTATGCCACCAATTACAGTATCATTACTACCAAATTGTATCACAGAACAATAAACATATGAGTTTTCATTTACAAGCAATTCATATTTTAAAATATATTTAAACATTTCTTTTCCACATTAGTAATGGTTCAGCCAATTGACATGAAAAAATTCGGTGGATGCCGACAGACACTTTTTCACACCTAACGGCATCCAAAACTACTGCTTATTTAAGTATGTCATTGCTACCATAACCATGAATCTTGTTCTAATCAAGAAAATGATTCAATATTCTATCACTTCCTAATGCGTCACATAATCTAAAAATAAAACATCATAATAATACAGTCACTATCATTGTCACAAAAGCATAATGGACACACTGTTTTAACAAATAATTAATAAGTCATGATTGGCGATCCTATTAAGATACTGAAATTTTTTACTTACAATGATTCTGTTATCTGTGTTTTGTTATTTTAAACTGTAGCAGTTGTGTTGTGTTTGACAGATAGAATAAAACCTGCTGTGTTTAAAAAAGATAAATGAAGACATAATATTTAGTTTAAAGAAAATTAGTTTATTAAATTGTAACTTCAATTATTTCAAATTAACAAATACAAAAAACATTGCTCACAGGCAGGCAACTCAGGAAGAATTAACATTAGAATTTTAGACATTAGAATTTTAGAATTTATCAACTTGGTTAAAATTAAGGAATTAGCATAAAACTTTACTCAAAACAATCTATTTTAAATTCCATCAAAAAATCATTAACAAAAATATTAAATTTAAATAATTTTAGAATTTAATCCAGGCTCTTAAAAATTATGAAGGTTTAGAAATTTGCTCTCAGAATACAGTTTTAGAATTTTAAATTTACAGAATAAATTTTGATTAAATGCATTTCAAAAATATTGAGAATTTAAGAAATTAGGAGTTTAAATATAACAGTAATATTCACCAGCTGGGTCATCAGACATGGGGGGGGGGGGGGGGGGGGGCGAAGTTCCAATCATTAGAGCTGCACTGGTTGGAGACAAAAAGTTCTAATAGTTGAGCTGACAGGAATAAAACTACACTGGTTTTCTGGAATTCACCCAAACTTGAAACAGGAGAGGATTCAGCATTTTCTTGAAAAGGATTGCAAACTCAGGAGATCAGACCTAACAACTACTTCTGGAACACTCGGATCTTTTTAGAACGGCCGTCCTCGTCAGAAACTACGTTCACGCAGCTCGCATAAGGAATTTTCACCACGTACTTTTCTGGAGAGTTACGTCGCGAATTCCGCGATAAAAGCTTGAAAAATGCATAATTTAAATTAAAACAACTAATGAAAAAAAAAAAAAGAATAACGCGAGGAACTTAACGTTCCATTAAAAGGTCGCGTGGAACATAAGTTCCATTCGAAAATAAACAACGCGCTTCTCGCGCTAACCACAACGAAGGATTTCAACAAAAAACTGAAACTGAAAAGTTCTGCGCGCGTATTTATACTTGCGGCAAAAGGGCGAGTTTAGATAAACGGCAGCAATTAAAATTCGCTTACCGAAATTAGAATTGCCAAAATAATACTCTTAATTCCGAGAGCAGACGATCCGAAAAAAACGCGAACCAATTAAAAAAATCCCAAATTCCAAAGGGGCGCGAAAAACGCTTAGGTGGCGCCTTTAATCGCAGTAAAAAGCCCGCAAAACAGAATTCCGAAAATGGCCGCAACTGAAATTTTTGAATTACAGTGAGACATGGAAATAACTTGAAACTGTAGAACAAACGGAATTTCTAACCAAAATGGGAAAATGAGACATCAAATTAAAGGGAATTTTAAGGGGAATCAAATAAATAAATAATTTTTAAAATTTACAAATCAAAAGTAATATTAATTTAAGGAATGGAACATTTTTAACTAAGAATAAAGAAAATTAATTTAGATGATTAAAAATATTCTAATTAAAGAATAAATGAAAAAGCCAATAAATATTATTTAAATATTACCAAATTAAGAATATTGAGCCAGGGAAAAAGAAATAAAAGTAAACTTCCAAACCTCCAAATTACCTAAATTCTAAAGCAACCCAACACATTCCTTCCACCTATCCCCCAAAAATTTTTCATTTGAAAAATGAAAAATTTTTGATAATAAAATAAAATATCTATCAGAAGTTACCAATTTAAGCATAGCAATATTTATCCGAATTCAACCTCTATTTCGGAATAAGCAATTTGTTAACAAACTATAGACTAAAACAAGAATTATATAATGAATAAATTTTTGTACATCAGATCACTAAATTTGTGTAGACAAAAGTAAAGGTAGAGGATTTGACATTGATTCTCATTAGCTATGAATAAAAATAAATTTTTAAGAAAACATTGGACCAGCCAAATAGTTTTCAAAGAATCGAAACATTGAATTTTGAAAAGGTACCTTGAATAACCAATGAGAAACAACTCTCATTTCCACTACAAAATATAAATACCAGCTGGAAAGAAAAAAAAATGTGTAAATAGAGTGATCTAAAAAAATAAAACAATGTACATAAGTTGTATAAAATAAATAAAATTTCAATAGAAGTGTCAAATGACAATTGACACAATAACAATTATTATCAATAAGTAACAATAATATACTAAAATTTCAAAGACACAAGTATCTATTCATGTCCATTCAAAACTAAACAATATCATCTGCATTCTGCAGTTATTTAATATACACTGCCACTTTTATCTTTGCAGAACTCTAATACTTTTAACGACAACAAATATATACCAAAAAATATCAACATATGTGATCAGAACTTACGTCATGGACCACGTAATCAAATATTTGCATAAATCTGCACTCTCAATAACAATAAATAAGTAACTATATATCTCTATCAATATAAATATAATCAATTCATATAATCCAAATTAATCTTTTCTCAATCATTCTCTAAATCCTGCAGTAATCTGCAATATCAATAGCAACAAATTTTATCTTAAATCAACATCAATTAAATCCAGTTTGCAGCATTCTGCAATGTATCAATAACAAATACACACATATAAAAATTATACACTTAAAAAAAATTATGTTGCGCAACAATAAAATAAAAAAAATGCCATTCTAGTTTTTCCTTTGTCGTAAATTATATCTTTGTGTTGGAATTATATCATTCTCATGAGATGTATTACTTGTTGAATTATCAGATTGTGCACAAGAAAAGAACACAGAATCTCTTTCTGGAATTTTTGTTAATCTGTCAATGTGCACCAACTGAATATTTCGTGTGTCATTTACATGTTGAATTTTAAAGTTTACATTAGATGTTTTTTGTATAACTTTAAAAGGACCTTTATTAAGTTTGGAGAGTTTCTTACAATGTCCTCTTGGAAAAACAGGAATGTATAAATATACTAAATCTCCAACTTTTATATCTTTTATAACAGCAGACTTATTTCTGTATGTCTCTTGTGTTTTAGCTGCTTTAAGTAAGTTCTTCTTTACTATTTCAAAAGATTTTTTCATACGAATTGCCAAATCCTGACTATAATCACTAACAGTGGTAAAATTTTGTTCATTTAAATTAAAAAGAAGATGATGTGGCAAAATTAATTCTCTACCATAGAGAAGATTAGCTGGAGACTCACCAGTCGAGGAATGGATTGAAGTTCGGTGGGCCAGCAAGGCAAAAGATAAATGTCGATCCCAATCCTCTTGTGTTTCAGACACTAAATGACTAAGTGTGTTAATTATTTTACTGTTTAAACGCTCGCAGACTCCATCCGATTGTGGGTGATAGCTAGTAGTGGTATGTTTTTCAATACCTAATTTTTCATACAACTTCATGGCAGCATTCGAAATGAAATTAGATCCTTTGTCAGTGATAATATGTTTTGGCACACCATGAAGAGAAAAGAAGTTTTCTAAACAATTTAAAATAGTTTCAGATTTAATATTGGGGATAGCATAAGCTTCTGGCCAACGAGTAAAATAGTCCGTAATCACCAGTATGTACTTATTGCCAGAGTAAGTTAGAGGCATGGGGCCAATGCAATCCATAGCTATTCTTTCCATAGGGTAAGTAGAATTTGGAAACCTCTGTAAAGGAGCTTTTTGTTTTTGTTTAAATCCTCTTTTCTGTAAACAATCAGGACAACTCTTAACATAATTTAAAATTTGAACATACATCCTAGGCCAATAAAAGTGTTGCTGAATTTTCCTCAAAGTCCTTCTAAAACCACCATGTCCTGCAGTGATCGAATCATGACAATAATTTAGAATATCAGAGATCAAATTTTGTGGAACAACAATACGCTCTTTTCTTTGATATTTTAATTTAGGTTTCCTATTAGTACAATATAATACATCATCTTTTAAGAAAAACATTAAATTTTTAGGGAATGGGTCAATATTTTTATCTAAGCATGAGCCAATTCTTATACAATTAGGGTCAGAATTTTGAGAATTACGTACTCTTAAAAGAAGGTTAGTATCAACATCCAGGTCTATAGTGTTTACGTTTACATTATTTACACATCTAGATAGATAATCAGCTGTTAAATTTAGGTGACCAGGTTTATGAATAATTTTGTAATTAAACTGGGTCATGGACATTATCCACCGTGCTATCCTAGAAGTGGGGTCTTTTAATTTTAAAACATTTGAAAGGGAGGCCTGATCACAATAAACAGTAAAATGTTTTCCCAAAAGGTATTGCTTAAAGTAGGATGTTGCCCAGACAACTCCTAAAGTCTCTTTCTCGACTGTGCTATAGTTTATTTCTGCATCTTTTAGTTTTTACTAGCATAAGCAATAGGGTGCAAAAATCCATCCTCTCCTTCTTGACAGAGAACTGCTCCAAGAGCAAGATTTGATGCATCGGTACATACCGAAAATGGTTTTAAAAAATCAGGGAGATGTAAAATGGGTTCTTTAAGTAATTCGGATTTTAAGGTTTGATAAGAATTTTCTGCTTCAGGGGTCCAAGAGAATTTAATATTTTGCTTAGTTAAATTAGTTAAGGGAAGAGCTTTTAAGGAGTAATTTTCAATAAATTTTCTGTAGAAGCCAGTTAATCCTAAAAATTGGCGAATTTGTTTTTTAGAGGTGGGTTTTTGAAAATTTTTAACAGTTTTTAAATTTGAGGGGTCAGGCTGGACAATACCTTCAGAAACTTGAAAACCCAAATAATTTATTGAAGATTTAAAAAAATTGCATTTACTTGGCTTTAAACATAATTTATGTTGAGATAATCTATCAAATACTACCTTTAATTTCATTAAGTGTTCCTCAAAGGTTCTAGATGCAATAACAATATCATCTATGTAAATAGAAATTTGTAAAGGGGAAAGCTTAGCTAGGACGATGGACATAAGTCGTTGAAAGGAGCTGGGGGCATTTTTCAAACCAAAAGGGACTCTTTTCCATTCATAGTGGCCAAAAGGTGTAGAAAAGCCACATTTGTGTGTGTCGTCTGGGTGCAATTTCATTTGATAAAATCCAGATGTTAAGTCTAATGTAGAAAAATATTTCGCACCACTTAAACTATCAATCAATTCAGTGATATTTGGCAGTGGAAAAATATCATCAATAGTTTTATCATTTAATTTTCTAAAATCTGTTACCAATCTTAATGTTCCATCTGCCTTTTTAACAAACAGTACAGGTGCGGAGAATGGTGAATCACTTTCTTGTATAATATCATTCTCAAGAAGTTCATTAATTTGCCTATCTAATTCATCTCTTACATGATAAGGAACTCTATAAGGTTTCTGTTTAACAGGAATATCATCTTTTAAGTTAATGTTATGAAAAACCGTATCACACCCCTTTAAATCTGGAATAGAATTAGCAAAAATATGCTTATAATCATTAATTAAACTCTCTATTTGTCTTTTTTCATTATAGTCTAAGTGTGAAAGATCAAAATTTCCTCCCCAAACATCAAAATTATCACCACTCTCTGCACTTGACTCAGTAATATTGTTAACTGAAAAGGAAGATACTACTGTGATAGGAACAATTTTTGCTAAATTTGAATGCTTATTTATGTGCAACTCATCAGTTGACAAATTCAATACTTTTACATTATATATATTAGATCTAGATACATTATTTACTGATCTAGCGACCAGAATTTTACTGTTGTTTAAAGGCTCAATCATCACAGTAGGTGAATTAAATTTAACAATCTCTTTTAATTTTAGTTGTATGAAAGCCTCCGATAGAGGAGGAATTGTGTATTTCTTAAGTGCATAGCACAAATTATCCCTATATTTCTCAGAATTCAAAGTATTTTCTCTGTTAATTTCATAATTATTAAAGAATTGAGTTGCATCAGATAATAAAAATGGTACAGATTCATCCTTAATTGCAAAAGGCACAGTTACAATATTATTGTATAAAACATTATTACTAAAATCTATTGACATCTTATAACCCTTTAAAAATTTCACACCAAGTATTGCTGAATAATTACAAGAATCACAGTCCATAATATAAAAATCAACATTAAATATTTTGTTATTTAAATGTAAATTAATATTTAATTTCCTGGAAACTTTTATAATATCACTAGAGATGCCTTTTAAATTTATATTACACTTTGTTAATTGACTGTCAGGTATATTTAAATGAGATAATACATTTGTAAACAACACATTAATAGAAGCACCAGAATCAATAAGTATAGGAATATCAACATTATTTATCATACCAGAAATCACTGGTAGAGACAAATTCTGTAATGAAATCAAATTTGAATTTTTCATCACAGGTAACACCCCAAGGGCTTCAGAAGGTAAGTTGGAGTGAAAACTCCCTTCACCCTTACTTAGTTTAAATTCTGTTTTTCACTGTCATTTTTATCACTCCTAGGTGTATAAAAAGTGTTGTAACTCATTTTAGGTTTAGTTTCATTTATGTCAGGCTGAAAGCTTTGATTTGGCTGATGGTAAAAAAATTGAGTAGGTTGTTGAAATCCCTGCGTTTGTTGTGGAAAATAATTATATGGATAGTTTTGTGTAGGTTGTGGAAAAGAAAAAGGTTGTTGATACATTCGAGTAGGCAGAGACCTAGAATTTCTGTTGAACCTGTGTGATTGAGGAAATTTCCTACAATCCACACTTATGTGACCTAATAGACCACATGAAAAACACCTTCGGCTATCCTTTGTCACTCTAGTTTGAGGCAGCTGTGGTTTAGTGTTAATCTGAGTTTGCAACTCAGCAAGCCTTTTAGTGAGGTTCTCTACCTCCATTTTATTTCTCTTAAGCTCATCATGGAGCTGCTTATTTTCAGACTCTCCAAGACTCATAACATATTGGGGATCATCCCCATGTTGCTTGCTCCACACCTCTTCCTCCGCCACAGCATGCCTTTTTGCAGAGTCAAAACTCTTGTGGTTTTGAGGTAGGATTAGCCGTTTGAAATGAGGCTTCAAGCCTTCAATGAAAACCGAGCACAAGACATCAAGTCTTTGCTGGTTTGCCACTCTGTCATTTAGTAAGCCAGGTGAAACAGTTTTGTATGAGGAAGCCTCAACTCTAGCAGCAAACTGACGCACAGATTCATTTGGTCTCTGATAACTCTGCAGAAATGATCTCAAGTTACTGTGTAAACATTCTATTGAGGAAAATCTGTCGCGCAAAGCTTTAAGAATTTGAGAGAAAGATTTCTCTTCTTTTAACTTAGGATTATCTCTAATAAATCTTGCAGCTATGCCTGACAGTTTTAACTTTAAAACTAAGACCTTGTCTGACTCAGACCAATTTGCATGGTCAGCTAACATTTTAATTCTATCTATGTAATCCTCTAATGGGAGGCCAGATTCCTCTCCTGAAAATACTGGGATTGAATCCAAAAAGTCTCCTATTGAAGAGACTGTTTTAAAATTACTCATTACATTACATTTAGAAGAATCTATTTTTAATCCCTGTTCATTTAAGTCATATTGTTTACTATTAACATTTGAATCAATATTTTTGTTACAAACAGAATTTACATTATCAGAGGTTGCCTCAATGTTTATTTTAGAGGGTAAATTTCTTTCCAATAAGGATAACCAAGTTTTCTTGGTACTAGCAACCTGACTTCTGGGAATTAAATCCCAATCTTTACCATCATTTGAATTAGCAAGAAATGAAGGAAATGACTCTTTACCAACAGAGAACATAGCATATAATAAAGTTTCAAAAGGCTTATCTTTAGAGCCATCTCCAGTTTCATCTGACCCAAATACAGAAATATACATACAGTTACTTTCTCTAACATCATCCATAATTGCAATACAATTGAAAGTTTAATACTACTAATAAATATTATAAAACATGAGAGCAATTTCTAGACTGGTACACGGCACCAAAACTACTGTTGTGTTTGACAGATAGAATAAAACCTGCTGTGTTTAAAAAAGATAAATGAAGACATAATATTTAGTTTAAAGAAAATTAGTTTATTAAATTGTAACTTCAATTATTTCAAATTAACAAATACAAAAAACATTGCTCACAGGCGGGCAACTCAGGAAGAATTAACATTAGAATTTTAGACATTAGAATTTTAGAATTTATCAACTTGGTTAAAATTAAGGAATTAGCATAAAACTTTACTCAAAACAATCTATTTTAAATTCCATCAAAAAATCATTAACAAAAATATTAAATTTAAATAATTTTAGAATTTAATCCAGGCTCTTAAAAATTATGAAGGTTTAGAAATTTGCTCTCAGAATACAGTTTTAGAATTTTAAATTTACAGAATAAATTTTGATTAAATGCATTTCAAAAATATTGAGAATTTAAGAAATTAGGAGTTTAAATATAACAGTAATATTCACCAGCTGGGTCATCAGACATGGGGGGAGGGGGGGGGGGCGAAGTTCCAATCATTAGAGCTGCACTGGTTGGAGACAAAAAGTTCTAATAGTTGAGCTGACAGGAATAAAACTACACTGGTTTTCTGGAATTCACCCAAACTTGAAACAGGAGAGGATTCAGCATTTTCTTGAAAAGGATTGCAAACTCAGGAGATCAGACCTAACAACTACTTCTGGAACACTCGGATCTTTTTAGAACGGCCGTCCTCGTCAGAAACTACGTTCACGCAGCTCGCATAAGGAATTTTCACCACGTGCTTTTCTGGAGAGTTACGTCGCGAATTCCGCGATAAAAGCTTGAAAAATGCATAATTTAAATTAAAACAACTAATGAAAAAAAAAAAAGAATAACGCGAGGAACTTAACGTTCCATTAAAAGGTCGCGTGGAACATAAGTTCCATTCGAAAATAAACAACGCGCTTCTCGCGCTAACCACAACGAAGGATTTCAACAAAAAACTGAAACTGAAAAGTTCTGCGCACGTATTTATACTTGCGGCAAAAGGGCGAGTTTAGATAAATGGCAGCAATTAAAATTCGCTTACCGAAATTAGAATTGCCAAAATAATACTCTTAATTCCGAGAGCAGACGATCCGAAAAAAACGCGAACCAATTAAAAAAATCCCAAATTCCAAAGGGGCGCGAAAAACGCTTAGGTGGCGCCTTTAATCGCAGTAAAAAGCCCGCAAAACAGAATTCCGAAAATGGCCGCAACTGAAATTTTTGAATTACAGTGAGACATGGAAATAACTTGAAACTGTAGAACAAACGGAATTTCTAACCAAAATGGGAAAATGAGACATCAAATTAAAGGGAATTTTAAGGGGAATCAAATAAATAAATAATTTTTAAAATTTACAAATCAAAAGTAATATTAATTTAAGGAATGGAACATTTTTAACTAAGAATATTATAAAGAAAATTAATTTAGATGATTAAAAATATTCTAATTAAAGAATAAATGAAAAAGCCAATAAATATTATTTAAATATTACCAAATTAAGAATATTGAGCCAGGGAAAAAGAAATAAAAGTAAACTTCCAAACCTCCAAATTACCTAAATTCTAAAGCAACCCAACAGTTGAACCAGGCATATTTTATTAAATTGTTTATCTAGCAAATGGGAATCATTTTCATATAAAATGTTGAAACATCAATTAAACGGTTCGATTGATCGATTAATCAGCACAGCCCTGGTAATTTTACATGCTGGTAAAATTTCAAGATGTAAATAAATGGTTATTTTAGTGCATATCAGATGTGTAATTATGCATTTTGGCAAACTCTGGTCATGATACACATTAACTTTCATACACATCTAAACATCATAATGTAAGGAAAACACTAATGTTAACTTGAAAAGGAAAAAGCAAACCTTGAAAAACTTCCCCAAAGCAATGTAATCCAAACCATCTGAGCAATTAAATACAACACACTGCTTGGCAACTGCTTTCGCAAGATCCTTAGTAGTCTCTGTTTTACCAGTTCCAGCAGGTCCTTCTGGTGCTCCACCAAGATGCAGGTTTAGTGCACCATAAAGAGTACGATAGCAGCGATCTGTTAAGGGGGTTATCACTAAACGAGGTGAGTTTCCTAAATATTCATAACCATAGTCCAAATAGGAATTAATCATGCGAGTTGTCATATTTTCATCCTATAAAATAAAGACCTTGTTAATAAATATTAAGAGAGATATTTCTAAACTAAATGTATTAATAAATTTAAGAATTACAAACTAAAAACAGAACTAACTGCACTTTTTAAAGGATCTGAGGCAGAAACTTCTATTTTTTCTTATTTATGAAGAATAGTTTCATTCTGTTTTTTTACACACTTTTTTCTTTTAATAAGTGTAAATATACTAAGAAAAATAAATAAATAAATTTAAATATTTTTTAATTAGGCATTTTTGTTTTTAAATTCTATATAAGCATATATTCGAATGCTCAATTTACAAAATAAAGATATTTTAATGGGGGTAAAGCATGCTCTTTAATATGCCTCCAGGATATTTTAATGTCAAGATAAAAAACTTTTAAAAATGTTTTAGTGAAAAATCTCTTTACTGGACTAACTTATGTATCAAACCAACATCTTAAATTTAAAATTTGCATATTATGCAAATCCTAAAGACAAATTAAAGTTAACATCATAAACCAATTACTTAAACCTTTCTTCAATTATAGCAGCATAAAACAAGGTTTTACAGTTACACACTATTCAATAATATTAGTGCATCACAAAATATAAGTTGTAGGAGAAAACGAAGTGCAGCCCTTCCTTCATATATAGTTGAATCTGGAAGTAATTGAGGGGGTTCTTTATTTGTTTGATTGTTTGCTTTTTTCCCCTGGACACAATTTAATTTCATTTGATTCAAAGGTAAATGCCTTTTGGCATTTGATGTTCGAAATTTTCAACAATACACTGTAAAATTGTTGGAGACCAAAAACGCAATCATACACTTTCCATCTTAACACCACCAGAAAGATCAAAAACATTTTCTTTCAAACAAACTTTGAATGAAATTCATATTAATAGATGAGTTTTCATGATTTTTTAAAAATTAATACTTTTCAAGTCTTACAGAGACATTGACTGATGCTGCCATCTAAAATAAAATTGTTCATTTTTGTCAGAACCAATGCAAATTTTTTGCTCAGCATATGCAAAGGAAATTTCTGTAGTTTAGTTCATTCTGAATTTCAGAAGCTCTGCATGTTTGTTGATATTCTGGTTTAATTTTTTATTATTAATTACTTTTATTGGTGACTTGAAAAAGTACTTAAGTGTTACAAGGGATTTAAAATGAGCAGACATGGCATAGCTGTGTGTGTGTCCCCCCCCCCCCCCAAAGTTTTTTATTTTATTTTTGTTATAACTGAGTATATTGTTAAAATGTTATTTGGTTTTCAAGAATTGACTGCAAGTTCCGGTGTAGTATTTATCAGTTTGCATTTATTTAGTTTGCATTTTAAATCCCGGATAATGTTAGATACATTTTCTAGTGAATAAAAAATATGGTAGGCTGGCTAAAGTTAAATGTAACTTTTTCAAGCTAAATTGGATGACATTAGTGAAACAATGCTCATTTCACAAACAGTTTGCTTCAACAATAAGTAGGATCATTGCAGTTATTGTAAAAATAGTATGCAACAATATTTTAGATGAGCCATAAACTTTTCCAGATAAATTCATTTTTGGTGGAAAGAATAATAAATTTGGCAAGATTAAAATATAGTTTTTACAGGCCAAATCAAATAACATTGGCGAAACAACTGCTCATTTCACAAAAAGTTTACTTCAACACCAAGTAGGATCATTGCAATTATGCTACACTTCTTTTAATTATTCAAATAAACCATTAACTTTTCAGATAAGCTTATATCATTTTCATGTCTCGTCTGTCTGTTTTGTCATACATAGCAAAAAATCCAGATGATGTACAGCCCCAAAATCCGTATCAAGAGTACCTGAAGTTATGTAAATATAACTCAGTATTTTTTTTTTATTCAAATTAGTTTTTAAGCTATTTAATATTGAATCAGAATTTTAAATTATTTTTACATCAATTGCTCTTTTAGCAAATGAAAATATTATCACAGAGTTTTCATCTTAACACCATTAAAATGATCAAAGAATAGTCTTTCCAGTGACTTCTGAACAGAACCTGCAACACAACTTTATGATATACTAAATATTTCCCACAATTTTTTTTTTTTTCTGGTGGAATTTCTTTATAGTTAAGCATTTTTTGAAGTTCATAGATTTTAGCAAGTCTTATTATTCAGGTCTTAAGTTTAAAAATTTCCATAAACATAAGTTGACTAGGATAGACACGGGACTTAGAATCAGGCTCCAGAAATCAGCCTGTGTGAACTGGTGTCAAATATATAATTCAAATGACATTTACATGTAATGCTTTAAGGGTTAATTCAATTCTCAACTTACATTTGTTGAGATTTCAGAAAGTGTGACTCCAGTTTATTTTCCCAATTTTTCTGACAACTCCATAATGTATATTTATGTTAATGAAATATTATAAGACTCCTGTGCATCGTTACATGCTATCAAAAATGCAAAAAATGAGGCAAACATATACAAACATATAGCAAGAAAGAGCAATCTTAAAATTACATTACTAACACTTTAAACTTATATTATAATGGGGGGAAAAGAAATATCTCAATCAATAATTGCTAAAATTTGTTTAATAAAGAGTTGCATTGAGAGCTTAACTTACAACCCAATAGTATCGTAGCTGACTAAGCCAAGCAAAGTCTTCATCAGAACTGATTTTTATATTACACAAGTACTCCACAACATCTCGTGCATGAACATCCAAAACCACAAGCGCCCCCAGAGTAATTCGATTCTGTTTTGCGAGTTTACCTCTGACCAAGGCAACCACTTTGTCAATCTGGGTATTATTCTGCTTCAAGTACTCAGCTAATGTCTATGGAAAGGAAAAGAGAAATTCAATGCGACATCTTCTAAAACAATAGTTCACACCACACTTTTTATTAGATAATCCTAAGAAAATAGAACATATTGAATATAGGGTTTTAAATAAATATTTAACTCCATTTGAATGCGACACCAGAGGATATTGGTATCTAATCAAAATATGATGTAGTCATAAAGAAACAATTCTCATCCAGTGGTATAAACGGGAGGGGGGGCATCTTATCTCCCATTGTTGGAAGAGTTACTTCTATAATAATAGAAAATGTCTGTCTTTGTTGTGCAGCATAGAAAAAATTTGAAGTAGCACTCAGCTAAGAAATTTAGTACAGTGATAGTTCAGGTCAGGACCCAAGACACTGAAGAGCAATTTATTTTACATTCAAATTAGGTTTAAATTATTTAATGTTAAAGCAGAGTTTTGAGCAATTTATACACAAATTAGTTAGTTCTCTAGTGAACAAAAATATCATTGCAAAGTTTCTATTGTAACACCATCGGAAAGATCGAAGAATGCTTTTCCCAACAAACTTTGGAATCTGCATCAGGAATGGCTGAATTTTCTTAAATGTTTGGGAAAAAAAATAAATTTTTCATGTATTGAGGATACAATTGATTTTAAAATTCTAACATGGAAAAATTCACTAATAATCCGATCTTTATAATTCAACAGGAGTTTATTGAATATTACACACTGCTCCAAATAAAAATTTAAGTTTCTGCTGCTATCCATACATCAATTATGATTTTTATAAGGTATTTGTGTACTGCAGAAAAACATTACAAATCAGAATATTGGACTCTCCCTTTTATTCAATCTTGATCATAGGCAAAGAGTGAACAAGTATCTGTTCTATGCACGAATCAATAGAATGAGAATTATATGGTGTGAAATATGAATAAAGTGCTGTTATCGTTAATTTAAGGTGCTTATTTTGGCAGTGAGTAAGCCATATTTAGAGAATTAGTTAGGGAATATTTCCTAACTAAATGAAATGATAATTAACATTAAATGTAAATGTAGGGAAAATGTTTATAATTCAGCATTGTCATTATTTTTATAACTAAGCATTGCCACTGTGTTTGTTTAATCAAGTATTTTAATTAAGCCACCACATAGAAGCTCTGCTATCAATTTGATCATATCTCAGCTTCCAGTTACTCTAGAGCTTAGTTTTAAAAACTACCCTCTTTAACTTGAGCTAATTAAAAATATGCAGTGGCCGATGTGCTTTGCCACTGCACTGCAGATCAAAAAGGTTTATTTAGGATGCCCTACCCCTGCATTGCAAAAGTACTTGAATTGCATGTGCCCATGCAGCAGGCATATGCGCAGTTAACAGATACTTCAAGAAAAATGTTGCAAGTTAAAAGCTTTTTTAAAAAGCTACCATACTAGTAGCTTATCTTTCAACACGTTGGAATGGAGATCCAGTTTATAATTTAAAAATATTAAAAAGTAGATATAAATTTGCATCCTAGACAATGAAATACTAACCTCATAGCATGAATTTTATTTATTAACTGTGAATGTGGATGAAAAATAAGCAAATGTCTGTTAGAATTTAGAATACTGTGAGAAAACACAATTTTTATTGTGTTCCATATTATATTAGATAAATATAGTCAGAATTATTTTGTAAGTGTATAAAAAGTGTATCTAATCTCTATTTTTGTTTAAAAGCTAATAGAAAATAAAAGCATTTTCTTCATTGAATATTGAAAGGGACTTACCTCAGGACCTTCTTTGATGGCCTCGTGCATTTCAGCAGTCCAGTAGCTTTGTGAACAACAAAGAACTGCTTGACCAGGCCAATCCAAAATCCACTCCTCTCTTTTCTTGATAGGATAGGACTCCAAAGCATCTTGAACAACCTTATACAGAAACATCTCTTATGAAATGGATTGTGTACTTTATAAAAATGAAATAATTTTAATGCTACACATTGGTTTAACTTATAATAAACTATATTACATTTACATCCCATGTGCTTTAAATAAAACTACTGAAACCTTACAATGGAATTTGCATTCATTTTAAACATAATAAAAGGTTTTGGATTTTTTTTTTTTTTAACCAGAATCTACCTAATGCGCTAATGGGTGTATATTATCCTCTTTTGATATCAGTTCATAAATATATTTAGATTTTGAGCTTAGGAAAATGTAACAATGGGTCCCACTATGGGGCAGTATACTTTTATTTTTTATTTTGGTTTTCATATCTTGCAGTAAAAATTAAAAATATAAATATTTCTGACATCAATGAAAAATAGATAAATGAAAATAAAAATAAAATAAAGAAATAAAATGGAAATATCATAAAGGATTGCTTATAGCAGCAATTCTCAGATATTTTAATCCATGTAACATTAAATTGTTTTGCATATTTGAATTTCAAAAGTTCTAGTATTAATTCTCATTTCATTTGACAAAACAGAATAAGCATACTTTCGTAATAAGAAATAAGAAAATAAATTGTAATTAGAAGAATAAATAATAATTAAATAAAAATCAATGAAAAAATAGAAAAAAAAAGTTTGACTTGTTTAAATTAACTAAACTGAATGCCACTGCTACACTTTGTTGTTTAGTCAATAAAAATTTAAGTGAATTCCACTTCTTGTTATGCCTAGATATAAAAGGGTTTGTTGGCTTTGAAAATTTACTAAGAACCATTACAAAGCACTGTACACTAATTTGAGGTTATCAGCATAACTTTGATAGGAAAAAAACATATTCAGTAAATATTAAGTAATATATTAAGTTTAGAATAGGATGTATATTTTAAAAAACCAAATAAAAAATAATTAACTTCAAATTTAACATATCTGAAGCATTTTAGATTCAACATAAATTTTAACATATCTGAAGCATTTTAAATAAAGTGTAAAATTTTAAACAAAGCATTTCACTTTTAAAAAAAAGAGCTAATTCAATACTATTTATTTATTTGTTTTGTGATCTTATTATGACACACCACAATTTGGGAAATGCTAGTCCTTTAAGCAAGATTCAAAATTTCCAACTTCTTTCTATTATCTCGATTCAAATTTAAATCAATTGGATCTTGGTCAAAATTTAATTCATGGAACACTTCATCAAGTATCGAGCTTGTGAGTGAACTGCAGTTTCTCCCAATTTCTGAACTGAGGATTGTATTTGGTCCACGATTTCAGTCATCGCCCCCCCCCCCCCCCCTTTCTCCAAGCACAACTTCGATGTAAATTCTATCCCATTTATGAAACTCTTGTTTCTCTTATCTTTTCTCTTTACTAGAAGTTTAAAGGGGGGGGGGGCATTTTACCCTCTCCTGGGCACTTCTGGAACCCCATCCTTGAGATCTGGAGAATAAATGTAAATACATTACTCCAATTATACTAGAGAAAATCATTCTCACCACAATACTGCTAATTTTTAAAATTCTACCGATATTTTTGGCAAACCAGATTTCATTGTATAATGGATCTGCAAAATATATTCTAATTATAAATGAGTGAGTTTATAGATCCATTTAGACAATCTCATTCCAATATATAAAAACAATCCATTTCCTCTTTTAAAATATCTTAGTCCCCTTAGATTACAATTTATCACAAAACAACTATTTTCATGTTACAGAATTTTGAGAAACACTTGTTTATGGAATAAAAGCACAATGATTCAGATAGAGATTAACTGTTGCATAAATAAGTGAGGAGGGTTCAAAGAAAGACAAAATAAAGTGAGAAAAATGAGTGCTGGATCCTCAAAATGTTGGTACAAGCAAAGCTGAGTGATTTCAGACGTTAAAGTGAATGGTTACCTTTTTGATACTGGACAGCATGTAGGACTCCAGCTCAAGCAGCCACTTCTCTACTTGCCCTCTAGCGCTGGTCACTGATATGACACCCGTCAGCTGAATTTCCTCGCCTTCACTGCTTTCCATGTGTGTAATATCCAGATTTTCTAAAAACTTCAATTTAGCAATGCCTTCAAAGCATTTCTTTAGGTGAGGTTGAACCCTTTAAAAGTAAGATAAAGATTGTCAAAAACCTAGTAACACTGTGTGAGATTATGCAAGTACATTTAAAATAAGAGGCAAAAGAAATTACTTTTTAGGGTCTTTAGTTTCAGAAAGTATTTCAAGCAATTCATCATTAGATAAGAAGAAAAATCTTGGAAAATACAAACGCTTTTTTTCTAGGTAATCATTAAGGCCCTAAGAATAAAATATATATAAGTCATAGTGCAATTTAAAATAATGAGATTCTACACTACACATTACAATATACCCTATGAATGCATACGCATATGTTATGAACAAATTTATTGGACTACACTCCCATTGCAGGTAATAGCATCAATAGACCTATTTTGCAATAGTTATGCACTCATCAGCACGGAACAGTCAATATATGCAATGACAGCAAGGAAATTTGCTACATACTGCAATCTTGTGATCTTTTAACACTTTACAACATACTTAAAAAGTGTTTATGACTTTGTTCATTCTGTCTGTCTGTCTGTCAGTTTGCACGATAACTGCCATAAAAATGACTTTATCAAAATGAAATTTTAGTATGTTGTTCAGACAGTCTGTGGGACATTTGGCAATATAAATTAATAATATCACCCAATTAGTTTTAGATTGAACCCGGGTTGAAAAAATGAAATACATTGAACCCTATAGGACCTAATTTTTCAAACATTTTTTAAGAAAATTTAAAATTTACAAATTGCTTCGAAAGTTTTAGGAAATATTCAAATCATCCCATAAAAAATATTAAAAAATTTCAGCAAAATAAATTCAGTAGTTTTTTAAATAAAAATTAAAATAATAATTACACCCATATTATATGAAGAGATCACATGACCCACTTCAAAATAAAATATGGCATCCATCTTTTGTCAAAATTGTGATTTTTAAAATTCTTTTTAATTTATATTTAGTATTAGTATCCGTATTAGTATCCGTATTTAGTATCCGTCCTAAAACCGCTGTTCTAATTTCTGTGCATGTATATTCTGAAACAACGCAATTACAATATATTTGCATTTAAATTATCAAAACCATCCATCTTATGTCAAAATAGTGATTTTTGAAGTTATTTTTAATTTATATTTAGTATTTGTTGTATCCATCTTAAAACTGCTTTATTTTTGCTTAATTCCTGTGCATTTATATTCTGAAACAATTCAATTACAATATATTTGAGTTTAAATGATCATCAAACTTTGATTATTTCTACAAAAGCCTAATTTTCACTTAAGGAGAATGTAAACACATCAAGCTGTAAGATGAGTTGTATAAAAATTGCTGAATTTCTTTAACGCAAAAATATTTAGCTCTGAAGTCTGCAATATAGCTGATATGAATGAAACATTCATATATTTTACACAGAGAATCATACAAATTTATAGAAAACTTGTTCTATGATGTTTTAAGAATACAGTGAAATTACTTTTATATATACAGTAAACTCCCGATTATCCGTGCGGTCTTCCACGATTTTTTTTTTTTTTTTTTTTTTGCGACAATCATTTACGGAATGTAGAGAATTAACACGCAACATGCCTTTCATGATCAACAAATGCAAAATCTATTTTTAGAGCAACAATCGGATTGTTCCTATTCCTTTCTACCCCTCCCCCCGCAAGGTCACCGAAACCTGTACAATGGACGAATATGCCGTTTGTCAGGTTTCGGACCAGATTGAAGGTCGTGGCGAATTGGCCGAGGTCATTTTCCGTACCTCTCCATTCCTTTACGCTTGCCATTTCAAGTCAGAATTGACACCACATCACTTTAGTACATTGTTGTCAATCTGTGTGCACGATCTGCTCGTGTCTGTTTAAACTTGTAATTTTAGCGATGAGCGAAAAGAGAAAAAAAGTTGTCTTATCCATCCAAGATAAGTTAGAGTTGATAAAAAAAATTGAAAATGGTTCATCGAAAAAACAAATGAGCTTGAAGTATGGTATTGGAGAGTCTACAGTTAGAGACATTATGAAGCAAAAAGATAAACTAATGCAATTTGCTTCCGCATCGGACAACTCATCGTCCATGAAGAAAGGGAAAACCATGAAAACCAGCACCTATGAAGAATTGGACGTGGTATTATTAAAATGGGTGAGTCAAGTAAGAAGTGAGGATAAACCCATTTCAGGACCGATTATTGCTGCAAAAGCTAAGCAATTTTTCGAAAAGCTTGGAATGGAAGGGACTTTTGATGCGTCATCAGGCTGGTTAACTAGATTCAAACAATGCCATGGGATTAGAGAAATCAGACTTCACGGTGACAAATTAAGTTGCGATAATCAGGCAGCAGAGGACTTTAAAAATTATGTTCAGGAATTTTTAAAATCAGAAGAACTTTCATATGAACAAGTATACAACGCTGACGAATCTGGACTGTATTGGAAATGTTTGCCGATGCGAACACTGGAGTTTGAAAGAGAGCGTCAAGCATCAGGACATAAAACCAGTAAGGAATGATTGACGATAATGTCTTGCAGCAATGTCATGGGAACATACAAACTAAGACTCGTAGTGATTGGGAAAGTAAAAAAACCTAGATCCTTTAAAGGTACAAGAGCTGAAAACCTTCCAGTTCATTACTTTAACCAAAAAAAAGCCTGGATGATTCAAGAAATATTTCAGGAATGGTTTGAAAAAATATTCATTCCCTAAGTGAGAGAGCATCTCAAGTCTAAAAACCTACCCGAAAAAGCCATATTGTTGCTTGACAAAGCCTCGGCTCACACAGGAGAAAGTGTTCTGAAATCAGAAGATGGAAATATTTTCGTCAAGTTTTTGCCACCTAACGTCACGGCACTTATCCAGCCCATGGACCAGGGTGTTATTGGTTCAATGAAGAAAAGATATCAAACCAACTTATTGAAAAAATGGATTGAAGAGGGGGGGGGGGGCGATCTCCAGGGCTTCTGGAAGGACTACACGATTCTTGACAGCATTTATGACATCAACACTGCTTGGAATACGGTCAAGATAACGACTTTAGTAAAGTCCTGGAGAAAAATTTTGCCAAATGCGGAAAAAACATTAGAATCTCCACAGGAAGAAGAAGACGAGGAAGTTACTGCATCTGATTTGGCAAATTTAGCAAAATCTGTTCCTGGAGGAAGTAACGTGGATGAAGATAACATCATTAAGTGGATCAATTGTGGCGCAAACGATCCAGGCTTCGAACATCTTACCGATGAAGAAATCATAGCCGGAGAAAAAGGTGTGGTTTCGGCTGAGAATGATGAAGAAGATGAGGGAGAAGGGATGCAGAAGAAAATGAGCCATGATGAAGCGCTAACTCACATTGATGGAATCATTAAATACATAGAGGAGCAGGACGATTCATCACTTTGCGACAAGATGCTGTTAAAAAAACTTCAATCGCAAATAAAGAGGAGCATCGAAACGAAAAAACAATTAACCGACTTTTTTGTAAAAACTTAAGGATACCGTTCATGAAGTCACAACTCTATGTGTGTAAGTATGTGCTACTATATTGTGATTCTTAAAAATGGTTTAAATGCATTTGTGTGTGGATTTTTGTCCTTTTCCAGCTATTTTGCGGATCATTCGCGAAATTCGCTTATCCGTGGTTATCGTGCCACCCTATTCTGCGGATAATCGGGAGTTTATTGTATATGGCTTTAAGTTTTTAAATAAAATAAATTATTGAAGTATTGTGATGAATAAAAGGAATGTAATAAAAATGTATGAATGAAATATTTACTGCTTTTACATAGAGAGCCAGGCGATTTATATTTCAATAACGTCATTTGAATAAAGTTCATTTTTTTTTTATGAAGCTTTAAGTTTTCCAATATAATAAATTATTGTAGTATTGTGATAATTTTAAAAATATTACTGCTGAATGTATCTCATTTTAGAGATGTTTAAATAAAATTGTATTGCAATTGGAAAGTGTTTCATAATCAATGCTTTATACATGATTGATCTTGTTTAAATATGGAACCAGTCAATTCATGGATGCTGTTATCTACAATGGGAGTGTATGCTAAATTTTAAAGAATGACCACTTAAACTTTGCCATTGTGGTCTCATGCAGCCTGAGCTAAATTTTTTTTAACAAATTTGAAACCAGCTACATGGTAAAACTGAATTCATCATTGATGTTTGGAAAATTCTGGTATAGGGGAGACTGGAGGTCAAATGCATACACTAAGGAATTTGTATGATTTCTAAATGATTCAATAGATGGTATGGTGAATCAACAGCACTACGTTCATTTAATGTACTTTGAGTTCTGCCATTATCAGCGTTTATATATTGGTAAAGAAACATCATATTTTCACAGTTGAAAAATAACTTTCTTTAGTCACACTTATTTTATACTGCATGCCTTAGAGATAAAAATTTAAAGATTTTGTACAATAAGATAGTTATATAGGTAACATACCTATAGAAACATATCATCAGTCTGCATTCTGAAATAATTAATCAATAAATAAGTTTGAAAATTGCACTTATCGTCAAATGCAACAAAATGGATGGCGTCAATTATAACAAGTCAGTAAATAATTGTATACCTAAATAAAATTCTATAATAATAATAAACTGCGATATCCTATGATGATCATTTGGATAGCTGGAGGATGTATGTGTGTGAGTCAAAATCCCAAATAGATATTCAGATGTTACTTTATCTCTCGGCACTTAACCTGAGAGGTACTTTAACATAGTAATATCAAAATTAATTAACATGGGAAAACTTTAATCATGTTTTTAAGGTAATAAGAGTGAAGATAACTTACTGAAATGTTACAATTGTATAAATCAGTTACTTAGCATTTTACAGTAAAAATTTTGTGAAATTCTGAAATGTATTTATGTGTTTAGTTAAATTTTGAAAAACTAGTACTTTTCAATAACTTGAAAAGACATTTTGTAATAAAAATCACAATCTAGCTAGCAGATCAACTGTCAATTCAAAAAAAAAAAAACTTAGACACTATCAAAGGGCTCAATGCTTTCCTAAAACATAATTCAAGTTCATCGATTAGAAAATCAGAAACAGCAAGCAAACTTTCATAACACAAAAGGCAGAAAAAGTCAAGGTTAGAGAAAGTAGGGAATATTTTCTCCAACTGTGATTATCAAAGCACAATTTACTTTCTTCTACAAAAAAAAAAAAAATGAGTGCTTAATATATATTATTTTCTTTTTAATTTTGTTACTACTATTGCATTCATTGTTTAATGCAGCATTCAACAAAAGCCATACTTTAGAATAAATTTTAACATAAAAAAACAAATTTACCAGTTCAAACCCAGAAATTTATAAAACAAAAAATGCATTTAGATTCACAACACAGCAAAAGAATGTTAACTATAATAATTAATATCAATACTAAAAAAGTTAACTTTCATACTATTTCTTAAATAATGAACAAAATGATGCAAATAAGCTAGGTTAGTTTATGTAATATGCAATAATTAGAGGATGAAAATGAATAGAAAAATGTACTTGTGTACTTTTAGAAAGATACTTGTACATTGCACAAGAATACAAACTGAAATAAACAATAACATCATTTGTGAAAATAATTATCTAAAATATGAAAATAGGTTAGAGGATGGAGGTGGATGGAAAGAGATACTTGGGCTCTCCGCAATGTATGAGAATACAAACTGATTTGCATAATAATGCTACTTATATAAAAATAATAAAACAAATAAATATTAAAATTTAACCAAAATATGAAAATATGCTAGTTTAGTCAATTTAATATACAAATATTATAGGAAGAAAATGGATAAAAAAGATACTTGTGCACTAACAGCAATGCACGAGAATACAAATTGAACTGTGCAATTGCATTATTTATTATAAAAAATTTAAAAAAATAATCTTATAACCGTAATAAAATGTAAAAATAAGCTAGTTTAGTCAATCTAATGTGCAATACTAAGGGAATGTAGATAGATAGAAAAGGTAACTGTGTACTCTCATCAAAGCATGTGAATAATAAATGAATATCAAAATTTATGCAAAATATAATTTAGTAAAATATTTGTTTATTTTTACTCACACTATTAAAAAGTTGAGGCAATTGAGGCAATTAATTTTGAAGTCTTCAGATTTCCAAATTTATGTTAAACACAAATCTCTAGGATTTCCTAAAAATATTTATTTTACTTCATAGATGTATTAACTTTCACATGGCCCTACCAGATGGAACAACTCGACTCCAAAGTTATGGAGCAGGCAATATCGCATCTAACTTTACTTGTGAATTAATAGCGATCCGGAAGGCCCTGAGAGAATACATCCATCTAACTGAAATAAACAGGGCAAAGGGACTTGTAATCCACAGTGACTCGAAAGCTGCCCTTGAGGCAATTCTACTAGGACACTCAAGACATAGAGATATTCACCGACACCTAGATTCAATAGACCAGATGGGAAAGGCATGCATTTTGCAATGGATTCCTGTACATGTCAGAATTGAGGGTAGTGAGGCAGCAGATGAATTGGCTAAAGAGGCGAGAACTCTAAACAATAACAACTACTAAAACACAAACCTCGTCACCCTAGATGATGCAAATGCCATTGCCAGATATAGACTCAAGGAGAAATCTATCAAGATGAGTCATCAGATATGTAAAATCAATACAAATAGAGAAATCACTAAGACCATTACCAGACTGATAACTCGTCACTTCTGTGGCATGAAAATTAATGACGGTATCAGGACATATAAGAACTGCAGAAATTGCCTCCTGGGGAGGGGCTTTCTCCAGGACATATCTTTACATGTCCGGCTATACTTGCAGTGCTGCAAAGCTTGGGGAAATTCCCTTTCCAGGGTGAACTTTATACTGAGAGGATAGTGGATCTGGCAAGAGCAGTGATTCACACACATGGATCTATTTGACTTCAAAGTGGACACGACACCAACCAACCAACTATTAAAAAGTATATAAATTACTCCGATATGCATTAGAAGATAAAAATGGAGGCAAACTGATACTTTTCGACTACCAGTAATATATGGGAATATGAACTAGATTGTGCAAAATTTGAGCATTTCAAATTCAATAACATATGAATTTATGGGGTGATTGTCATATTTTAGCAGTTCCCACATATTGTTTGCCGTATTTCATAACAAAATACAGCAGTTCCTCTATAAAAATAAAAGAAACATAGAAATTGTTAATCTAAAACTGGGCAGGAACAGTTTGCAATGGGAAATTGCACGTGTTAAGAAAACCCCCCAAACCTAAATTATCGGTCTCAAAATCAGCACTAAGCGATGACTGTGTGAAATTAGGAAATCATGATATATTGCTGATCATCAATCACGATATATCACTGACTTGAAATTTATAAAACTGGTATGCCGATGTCGATTTCATACTAGTTTTTCACCATGTAACAATACATTATCCAAGTCTACAGATAACTTCTTCTGTGTTTATATTCTACAGAGTGTACAGCATTAAAGGTTGATACATTTGGTCTACTTCTGCAGCTGGCTTCTAATTTTTTATAAATGAGATTACAAATTGCGAATAAAAATTATGTTTGCCAATTAGGTTAAAAAATTCAGAGAAACAGCTGATAATAATTTAGAAATCTATGAAATAAAGGAATATAGACCAATGTTATTTTTTACATATCAAAAATGGGACTAAATTAGGCTAAGGAATTGTAAAATACTCCATTATTGTTTGCTTTATAACAATTTACCTTTTGAATCATATCTAACAGGTCGTTTGATGATTTCAAAGTGTCTAGTAAATTTTCAATTTCTATAACAGCTAAAACATGCTTGTCCTCCTGAGTTTCTTTCATGATCTCTCTCCAGTTCTTATCCACAGTATTGAATCGCCTAAAATTGAAAAGAAAACCTTATGAGAGTTAAGTAATAAAACAGTATCATATTCACCAAAATTGACACAATTCATAAATGATAATACCCACTTCATAAACGATAATACACAATTCATAATGAAGATCTTTACAATTTCAATCTATATATTTCCATTTCAAAATTTTTATCAGTGATGTTAAATTATTCTATGAATTTAGATTGTACAGGATCTACAAAGCATATGGGTTACCCCTTTAGTTAGATGCAAAATGGGTAGGCATGATGTTTAGATAAAAGATGAATTTATCATTAACCATAAAAAAGAAGAAAATTTAAAAAGTATGTTACTTTACCTAATAGTCCATCATCTAATTAAATGGTTTATAAAAAAATTCAAACATGGATGCATTAAAAACATGTGTATTTGGACAATTATTACGAATGTATGTACAGGTACACTCTAACTCAAAAACTGCCTGATGAAATTTCAAGAAATAGGGTACCATTTCAAAAATTTGCAGACCTAGTCATTCATGAACTACACTAGTAATGATTAGATTTGGGTTTGACATAGAAATGCTTTTTCAAAAAGCCTGCAACAATCAACAAAATGCATAATAAAAGACTAAATATGCTTACATATATTAATACATTAATTAAATAATTGTTTCACACATACTTTTTCATCTCAAAACAAATCGAATTAACCGCATTACTCTAGGATAAACCATTCTCGAGATATATCAGTTTGATAAGCTGGAAGTGTTTTAATGTTTTAAAATGTGCTATGTCGCGCAATGAAAAAGTAAATGTTTTAAAACTGCAAATTGGATGTAATTTCAAACAAGTATCCATTTTATGTGTGTTCATTTCCATTATCATAAACACCAAAAAGGCACATGAAAAAATAATGCTGGTTAGAGCCATGACTGGTTAGAAAAGTCAGTGCTAATTGAGAATATTCCTTTGGTTCCTTAATGATGGCTGCAGTAAAGAGCCAAAACATTTTGGTATATTTTTCATGTTTTAAAAAACTATAAAGAATTTTAAATGTTTTATCCCCTTTAAAGTTGAATATTTTAAGTTGAAGAAGAAATGATACCTTCCTTCCTCAGGCATTTGGGCCATTATGTCAGGGGAGCTAAAAATGGGTTCCAGATAAAGCCATGTAGCCTGCACCTTCAGCCAGGCATCAATAATTTCTTGCAGCAACATCAGTTTGCTCTCCCAGGACCTACAGAATAAAAAGCAAAGGAAAATTTATAAATATCAAAATGTGCTATGTCGTGCAATGAAAAAAAAATTGTATATATTTTAGGGTGGTCCAAAATTGCATAGGGAAAATATTTTTTTCAATTATCGTTCGTCTCACCCTTTGAAATTGTTCCATTTCGTGCAAAAATAATATCTGTAAAATTTTATTGCAATCGAAAGATAAAAACACGTACTGACGGACATACGTTTATGGCTATGCATGAGCATAGGGACAACTTTTGTTTTCCAGCCACTCCTGCTTTTCTCCTGTCTTAAACTGTCTCACTGTTAGCTTAATGTTGTTGTTGTTGAAACCCAGACCGTCCGACCTACCAGAAAGGTGTAAGGTAACTGTTTGAACGGTCGGGAAGTGCCACCCAATTTAGACCGGAACCCAGTGGGGGAGGCATCCACAGGGACCGTACCCTCCTTCCCCTACCACCAACCTCTCGGAAGGACTTTCGGACCCACATGTTTAACGTGATCGTACTCCGCATGAACACGGCGGCAGTTTTGGCAGTGGCTGGAATCGAACCCGGGCCTACCGAGTGCAACTCCAGCGCGCTAACCAATGGGCTACCGCGCCCCTTGTTAGCTTAATGTAACATTCTTGACAAAATGCCAAAAATACACATTTTTACAGCTTCTATTGCAAGCTTCAAATTAGCCTGTGGTGGTAACAGTGCCACAACTGAAATAAAATTCTGGAAAGGGGGATTCCCCAAAAGTTCTAAGAGAACGGCAATTCTTTAGAGCAGATGTTGGAAAGGGATCTTTATATCTTCCCTGCAGACATCATATATTTGAAATCATGCTTAAAAGTGTTTTTCAGCTAAAAATACCCTCTTCATCAGATCCAGAAGTGCAAATTTTCAAACTCTTTCAACAGGCATAGCTTAAAATTAATAAAAAGAAATTGAAGTCTGCTAAAAAAAAAATGTTCAAAAAGTTTCATGTTCAAACCTAACAGAAATTTGGCCTATTATAATGCAGCACCTACAAATGTTTACAGAAATTTTCATTGAAAACAATACAAATGAAATCAAACTCCAGGAGCATACCATAAAGCGTGATAGATGGCAAAAACACTTTTTTGCTTCACAGTATTACTGTCTCATGATGAATTTAAATTTATCTTCAAGAAAAGGAAAGGCATTTCTGACATATATGTATATTTCTTGTAAGAATATATATATTAAGGCTCGGTTCACAGCACCTTTAGCTCAAGAAGCACCCAACCATGAAATACAATTTTTGAAAAAGCTCATTATGTATGAATCTGTGGATCTAGATATATTTTGTATCAGTTAACAAATTCAAAAATAATTTATGGTATCTATCTCCAGAAGCTTGTGCTTTAACTTTTTTGGTGAAGGTTTAGCTGTTGAAACTAAAATAAAAATACACTGGCAGAAAATAAAATCCCAACATCAAGAAGGAGTTGTGCTAGATAAACGAAATTTGGGAGGTGCATTTTTGCACATATGAAAGATTACACCTATTCAAATTTCGAGCTAGACGAATAAGAGTGGCGCTAATAGTGCCACTATGATCATGCAAATCATGTTTGCTTTAAATATGCAATGTAAACTTCGTGAGCATTATTTATCGTCCGTATTGGACGTTGTGAGCTAGGTTTGAGTCAAGAATGCGTTTAAGGAGACGAAGAAGGCAGTATCAGCAGTTTAGTGAGTTTGAACAAGGTCGTATAATAGGGCTACGAGAAGGTGGATTTTCTTTCCGCGATATTGCAGAAAGACTTGGCAGGGATGTATCTATCCACTATGCAAGATTGTTGGAAGCAGTGGTCACGAGAAAGCACTGTCTCAAGAAGACCGGGATCCAGCCGCACACAGGCCACTACTGAGAGGGAAGACTGCCATATTCACCAAATGGCTGTGGCGGACCGTACTACATCTGCAGCAGCAATTAGAGATTCTGTTGGCCCCAGAGTGACACAGCGAACTGTAAGAAATCAATTGCTTAAGGAACAGCTACGAGCCAGACGGCCTGTAGCGCTAACTCCCAATACCACTAACTCCCAATCACTGCCATTTGCCACGTCAGTGGTGTCAAGCTAGAGCTCATTGGAGGGCAAAGTGGAGATCTGTTGTATTCTCAAAGAGAGCCGTTTCTGTCTTGGTGCCAGTGATGGTCATATGTTGGGAAGAAGGAGGCCAGATGAACACTTGGAACCAAGATGTCTGCTGCGTAGACACACTGGACCTACACCAGGAGTTATGGTCTGGGGAGCCATTTCCTATGACAGCAGGAGCACTCTCGCCGTTATCCCAAGCACCTTGACAGCAAATTTGTACATCAGACTGGTGACTGAACCGGTTATGCTGCCATTCATGAGCAGTATTCAAGAGGGTGTTTTCCAACAGGATAACGCTCGTCCTCATACCGCTGCTGTCATCCAAAGTGCTCTACAGAATGTCGGCATGTTACCTTGGCCTGCGAGATCACCAGATCTTTCTCCCACGTATGAGACATTATTGGAAGACAAATCCAGAGTCATCCACAACCAGCATTAACTATTGCTGATTTGACTGACCAAGTGCAACAGGCATGGAACTCCATCCCACAAAATGACATATGGCACCTGTGCAATACAATGCATGCACGTTTGCATGCTTGTATTCAAAATCGTTTTAACTACAGTGGTTATTAATGTACCACCATTTCACATTTGAAATGGCTCTTCTTGCACATACTTTAACCTGTGACCTTCAAACTTTAATCAAATAAATATGTTACCTACACAATTGCTTTGCCTAAATTTCATTCCTATAAACTAATTTCTTCTTGGTGTTGGGATTTTATTTTCCACCAGTGTAGTACAGAATATAGAGCTTGAGTGATGATTTTGCTGTATCCTAAATACATATAATATTAGGCTGCAGAGAAAAAAAATTGGAGTTAATAGTGAGTAATAAATTCTACAGCTTTCTTACTTCACTTTTCCTTCAATGGGTTTAACTGAAGGAGAGCCTCGCATTGTTTGGGTCTTTACTATATGATCATCCAGAAGCAACTGGATCTCATCAACTGATGACAAGATATGAGTTCCCGACTCACGAAAAGGGATCACAGAAAACATCATCTATTCCATGGAGGAAATAAAGACAGGAAATTACACAATGCATGGAAAATAAAAATCTGAAAATTAGAAAAACATGCTAGAAATTTGCCCACAGAAAAGGGCAGATTTCTTTTGGAGAAGTTGCTAAAAGTGATAACAACCTCACTCCACTCTTCAAACATTTTTTCCATGGTCTTTTCCAGCTTGAACTCTTTACTGGCTGCTTCACTAATTACTTCAAACTGAGGAATATAATCAGCTAGATTTAAACCAATAAGTTTGGCGAGAGTTGTCGTTCTGTCAGGTTTCAGAGGAAATCCTACAATTTCAGAAATTTGGTCCCAGTGGCGATCCCTCAGTCCAGGGTTGCACAATGTCTGCACAAGAGGGATATAACCCTTGAATTTTTCAACATCACTCTGAACCTGTAACACACAAAAACAAAGAGGAGGATGGCATCAGGTGATTCCAAAAGAATATGATAAGAAATCCAATTTTTCTATTAAATACGAGTGCAATTGCATATCTTGACTATATGTATAATGTAAAAATAAATTAACAACTAAAGTTCAGAAAATTTTGGCTTAACCTTCAGGATGAACTTTGAAAACATAAACCACAATCCAAATATTACACAAGTTTTATTTAACTCTCTCTACATAATTTTTTCCATTTACAGACTGCAAAAAAAGGGGTATCTGTCTACTTCCCATTGAGTTTATCCATTATAGAAATGAATGAATTTAACTGTAGAAAGTTTAAAAACTTTCTTTTACTTTATCAATTTGCAATGCATCAACCAATGTTACATTTCAAAACAAGTCTAAATACTAAATTTTAGAAAAATTGGTTAAATATTGAAAACCATCCACCTTTGGCAATCTCTTTGGTCGTTTTTTGGGGTGAACTGTTATGCCGAGATTTTTGATTCTAAATTTAATTAATGGTTCAAAATTTGATAATAGCTTAAAATACGTTATTTTCCCCTTTACCTTCAAAATTCAAAATTTATTTGTTGTTTTTGAATATTTCGGCGATTTATTAGCCTTTTAACGTAATTTGTTATCTTTTTCCTTGTTTTCATTATTGAAAATTATACGCAATGCATCTTAAAATGTTAAAATATCTTTTGTTAATCTTTCGGCTTCTCGCTCTCGGGTTTTAACTACACGTCACTTCATTCACGAGAGTGAGAAAAAAGGATGCATTTTTAGGCAAAATTTGGCCTTCATGGCTTATCTGTTGTGGACCCCTGCTAGAGGGGTACCAAACATCCGGTGGGATTGCTGTGCGGCGGGTTGCCCCTTGGCGGAAGTTATCCGTTTAATGGTTCTTGGCATAACAGCGCTTTTATTTCCGCAGTATATGCGTGAACGCTCGGCGCGAAGCGCAGGTTGTTACTCGCCAAGTTTGGCGTCTCCTGGGAGGCAAGCGTGTTGCCGGCCATTCGATTACTGACCGGCATTTGGAGGTGGTTTTTTTCTGTTGCTGCTAAGATCCGTGGAATGGGGCCCCAATGCAAGGGCGCCCGTATCCCGCGGTCGCCAATGCTTTTAGTTCGATTCCAAGCAGCAGACGAGATAGGTTGAAAAGGAAATTTATGCATCTTGACTAATATCTTGAAATATGCCTCTAAGGATGACGTTGTGACTATCAAAGCCCAAGATGAGGCAGATAGAGTTACCTCTGCCTTTGAATCTTCCGATATTGAGAAGAAACCATTGAATTCGGACACGGAACATCTTGGCATTTCGGAAACTGACTGCAGTGTAACTATGTTCCTCCCAAGTGCCTGTCTGCAAGCTCCATTCCATAAAAATAACGATATCCGTGTCAACGTATTTCCAGTGCTCGCAGTTCTTAATGTTTCTCCTAAGTGTCTGTCTACCAGTTCTGTTTCATCAAAATAACGAAGTCTGTTTTCAGCATGATATTTCCAGTGCTCAGTGCTCGCAGTTCTGAATGTTTCTCCTCAGTGTCTGTCTACAAGTTTGTATCGCCAAGGCGGAATAAGATCTGTTTTTTTTACCAAAAGTGACTGTGTGCAACAGTGAGTGATCAGCAGAGGTGTTTTATGCAAGATGTGTGTTTTATGTTAGATACAAAAATAATTGTTTGAAATTGTGTTAGTTTCTAATATTTTTGAGAATTAATATTTAACATTTTTGGGGGTGGACAGCTCAGAAAGACCAAACTCTGGTCTTCAAACCAGAGTGGATTCTGATTCCTGGGTTTTATTTTTAAAATTATTGATGAATATTCAAAGTGTTAATTGAGTTTTGTTTTAATTGAAGTTAATTTTAATTATCCTTTTTGCAATGTACTAACCACTAAAATAGCTGAGTAAGAATTTTATAAAATCTAACTTGTTTATGTTTGGAAGCACTTAAGTAATTGTTGTCAATAAAAGTTAATTTTTAATTTAATAATAATAGTTGTCATTCTTTAGTTGTTGTTGGCTGTGCTATTTATTTATTTAAAGGTAAGTGGAGTAAATGTTAGATGTTGAAATGTTTTTAAAAGTGTAACATAGTTGAGCACAGACCAAGCTGTAAGTAATAAATAAAGAGGTAAAGAAACAAATAATAATTATAAAAGTAAACTTTATTTAAAAATCTATACGATCAGGCCAAATTGGAAACAATGATATAGTAATATAATTAAGTAAATTTAATGATTAAATATAAATATAATAACTTAGAATTAAAAAATATAATTAAAATAAATCTAAATAAAATATATAAATCTAAATAATATCAATTTATACTTATTATTTTATTATTATTAAGTTATTTTGATATTATTTAGATTTATATATTTTATTTAGATTTATTTTAATTACATTTTTTAATTCTAAGTTATTATATTTATATTTAATCATTAAATTTACTTAATTATATTACTATATCATTGTTTCCAATTTGGCCTGATCTTATAGATTTTTAAATAAAGTTTACTTTTATAATTATTATTTGTTTCTGCGGAATTCTTCTTTATTTCTTCTTCTTCTTTATACTGCGGAAATAAAAGCGCTGTTATGCCAAGAACCATTAAACAGATAACTTCCGCCAAACGGCAACCAGCCGCACAGCAACCCCACCGGATGTTCGGTACCCCTCTAGCAGGTGTCCGCAACAGATAAGCCATGAAGGCCAAATTTTGCCTAAAAATGCATCCTTTTTTCTCACTCTCATGAATGAAGTGACGTGTAGTTAAAACCCGAGAGCGAGAAGCCGAAAGATTAACAAAAGATATTTTAACGTTTTAAGATGCATTGTGTATAATTTTGAATAATGAAAACAAGGAAAAAGATAACAAATTACGTTAAAAGGGGAATAAATCGCCGAAATATTCAAAAACAACAAATAAATTTTGATTTTGAAGGGAAAGGGGAAAATAACGAATTTTAAGCTATTATCAAATTTTGAACCATTAATGAAATTTAGAATCAAAAATCTCGGCATAATTAAGCAGACTCTCTAAACCAAGCTTGCCAAATCTTTAAAGCTAAGCTATAGCATAGTTAGACCCTTATACAAAATCAAATTAGTAAAATGCCTAAAACTGGGGATGGGGGCAATAGTTAATAAACTATAGGTCTAAGGGGGATCTATAACCCATTTAATTTTATTGAAGGAATAAGGGATGCTACACTTTCTTAAAATGAACACTACACTTTCAATAATAAATTAAAATACTTTCAATTACAAGAAAAGAACCATTTACAAAGGACGTAAAATTAAAGAAATAGATGTATTTTCAAAGATTTTATGCAAATGAAGAGATTTTTTAGAGCAATAATTATAATGATAAAATAATTGTATATTTAAAAGAAATCAAAATGATATCTCTAAAATTCATGATATTAGCTAATTGACATATACATCTTAATTAGAAGCAACAGTTCTCTCTAGTCCAAATACTGTGTCTGCAATTTTCCCCAACGTCTGCTTTGTTTCCATGGAATAAATTTTAATCGCAACATTGAGCTGAATTTTACCTTTAAACATTCAAAACTTTTACTCATTCACATTTCTAAAAAATTTTGTCAAAGTGTCTCAAAACATGAACTGAACTATCACTGCATTGAATTTTGTAGCTAAGGGTCACTCAGATTTTTTACTACATTGTCCATCTCATCTATTTTGGCAAAAATAAAAATTGTGTGTATGAATAGCACGTAAAACTAAATTTTACTAGAAAATGTACCCATTGTTGTCCAGGAATTAAAGCAAGGTAGTTATTTAAAATATCAAACTAAATAACTTTTATTCATATACACGCTACAACAAAAAAATCAACGCATCAAGAAGGAGTTGTCCGATTGTGATAAAAATTGGTGGATATGAAGAACATACACAGAAAAAGAAACGATTAAACTTTCAGAACAATTTAATGATTTAGAGTTTGACCGTATACAAAGGGAGGAAGTCAATAAGGCATTGGTCCACCTCTTTCCTGGATGCAAGATGTCACCCGGCATGGCATAGACTGATAAAATTCGCGGATGGTGTCCTGCGGAAGGTCTTGCCAAATTGTCTTCAACTGTTGGACTAAATCGTCAACATTCCGGGACGGTTGCAATCGCCTTCCCATAACTTCCCAAATGTGCTCTATGGGAGAGAGATCAGGAGACCTAGCTAGCCAAGGAAGTGTTGGGCAAGCTTGAAGACAATTCATAGCAACATGTGCTGTGTGGGGCCGGGTATTATCTTGTTAAAAAGTAAGTCCAGGGTGTCGCAAAAGGAATGGTAACACAACAGGTCGTAACTTGTTGTCTACGTACCACTGTGCTGTCAGTGTACCAGAAATGACTACCAAAGGGGTCTGGCTATCAAAGGAGATGGTACCCCAGACCATACCCACCTGCAGATATACACCTGCCCAGATATACATCTGCTGAATGTGCAGTTCCGATGCACTGGAGCTACCACTATTTATTCACTGGATACCAAATTTTATTCATTTGCAGTTCGCTCAAAATGTCTTTACATACGAAATTTCATTATAATTGGACAACTCCTTCCTGGTGCGTCGATTTTTTTGTTATAAAGTATAAGTAACAATGAAAATTGCATGAAACCGAAAAGGAAATAAAATGGCTCCAACCCAACAAATGTAAAATGGGAAAATATATCTCAGATTTACACAGAAATGTAATCTGTACATACAAAATTGTACTTCATAATTAACATTTAATTAATATATTTTTTTTTAAATTGCATCAAATAGCATGTTTTCTTCTTTTTTTTATAATCCCGACAAATCAACAGAGGTGTCAATCTCTACAGATTTTTGTAGTTTCTACAGGAAACATCCTGTTAATATGAATCATGGAATTTTCAATTTTCCTACAAAAAATTGCCATCACCCTCAACTGACGAAAATTTACATTCAAAATAACATGTGATGTCAATCCACACGACAACGAAAATTTAAGTCCACATTTGATATTAATTAATACGTTTTTTTTCTTGAACATAATAAATGTGCTTCTTAAAAAGTTTTTTAATTTGACATATATCGCTAAACAGGTCATCTGATAGATACCTCCAAATAGCATCTTCTAAATTTTGGAGTGCTTGGTTGCTCTTTTAGGATTAGATCCAAGAGCTGTGTATGATGCTTTTTACACCAAAAGAAAAATGCAAGAAGTTATTATTCACTTAAAATTTCTTGCAACAGGCTGCACGTTTCTGTACTACATACAGTGCATAATATACACAAATTTCTTGAAGAGAACTTAGAAGTGTTGAAGACCCAGACCGTCTGACTCGTCCGAGGACATGAGCAACAGTTTGGACGGCCGGGAACTTAAAAGTATGTCATTTCTGCATTTGTGCAATGCAATTTTGGTCCAATATTTTTTTCTTTTTATTGAACATGAAAAAGAATGATAAATGTAAATCATGATTTAAAACTCACCTACATTTGACATCCTCAGACAGTGTGTGTTCTCGTGAGACTCCAATGTTTGTATTTTCTGCTGATTTGGGGCAAATATACAAATCTCTTGGTGTTTGAAACGTTTAAGGAAAATTCATTATTTTACTTTAGAAAATAATATCCCATAAATGTAAAAAATAGATCACTCAGCTAAACACCATGGAATTTGGTCCAAAATTTTCATTTTGTATGTGATATGTTTCTAATGTGTCATTTCATTTATTTGTTGGCAATTTGGAAAAGATCCTCGAACAATATTAAGAAAATCAGCATGGTATACAATCCTTGTTATATTTTTACTGTAATGGCATTTTCAACTTTTGTAATCTGTCTGCATCTACTACGATTTTCCTAATAACTTTCATGTTTCATGTAGGAAAATTACTTTATAAGCATGTAATTAATGAAATAAAGGGATATTTTCTAGAAAGATGTATTAAAACAACGATTTCCGCACTTGAAATACAGCCATTTTTGGCAGGATATATTAACATTTGATGTATTCATCCATAAATGTGGTCTTATAATAATTTTAATAAAAAATAATAATTGTTATTATCTCAAGTGAAAACTATAAAATCTCTATTGGATTTCTATCAAGCCTCAATAATCAACTTCTTTCATGTTTTGACCCTTTTCATAAATTGATGAGATCTGGTTCTAATTTAATTACATATAATACATTTAATAATATATAATTTCATTCAATTAAGTATACTTTATCATAGATTGCAAAATAAAACTTTATCTAATGCATTTATGCTTAAAAAGTGAAATATAGTTTTCTATAGCAACATTTTAGAACATTCCAATAGATTTTAGGAAAAGCATTCCAAATTATGGTATAAAAAACCTTATCAGAAAGCCCCTGCCACTCATGGCCATTTAAACATAAATTGAAAAACTCCACACACGTCTCCCATTTATAACCCCCAAAGTAACCTTTCAATTCTACTTATGTGCCATAGTGCCTCAGGGGCATATATGGGGATGTTGGCTATTGTTTTAGGATTGAAAGGAAATTTTATTTTTTTATTTTACAAGGGATTATGAAAGCAAAGAAATGGGCATTTTTGGTTCTACTGTCATTAGTCATAACTGAGAAAAAGTGACTTCTGGCTGCAGGCGTTTCAGTTAATTTAACATAACACAAAATGCAAATACAAAACTCAAAGCAAAAAAAGTGCAAGTTTAACTATTAAATAATACAACTTCTTACATGATGCATATTGTATAGCTTCTACACAGGGTTTTCTCTTAAATAGATTAAATAGAGTACTCACCTTTTCAGCTATTTTTGTGGGTTCTGATAAATCGTGGAAAAGCTTCTGCAATTTAAACATGGAGCGCCATAAGTTCATCACATCTATCTCAACTACTTCTGGGTCTACAGACTGAAGGGATCCATTCAGCCAATCCCTAGGAGGATAATAACAGCTGTAGAATGAACATTGGCAAAAGCACATATACCTGAATGAATACAGCCATAATAGTTGACATGGTTACCCACAATGTACTATGTTTGCCTCCACTAGGAAAATAAAAATAATATGTCTTGTATGAGAGTGAAAATAATATGTCTATGTATGAGAGTGTGGGATTACTTTGGAATTTTTAGAATTTCAGAATTTTTCAATTTACTCTGGCTCATAAATCTCAATATTTTCAATTTAACAGTATGTTAATCAATATTTATTTATTTTAAAAATTATCCATTACTTAGATTTAATTTTATCTTCTAAATTAATTTTCTTAATTAAAATAACTCCATTTTATAAATTATTACTACTTTTAATTTGCAAATTTATAAAAATGATTGTTTATTTATTTCTCTTTAAAATTCCTTTCACTTGATGTCTCTATTTCCCACTTTGGTTAAAAAAAACTAGGATCCCCCTCCCGCCATCTGTTCTATAGTTTTCCATTTGTTCTGTATGAAGAACGTTTCAAAAATTGCAGTTACGGCCATTTTAAATTCTTCATTAACATTCCATTTCTTCAGGAATTGTGGCATTGTCTGAGAAATTTTCCTACATTACATGGTTTGGAAGTTTTTCTGGCTTGGCTTTATTTATTCCAATTTGTCTGCTCATAGAGGTTTGCCCATACATTATCGTAACGTCAGTTTTTGCAATTCGCCAGTCATTGCTGCAGTTATTTTTTTTCAACCTTAGCTCATAGAATTTTATCCATACTTTGTGCTAACATGAGTTTTTGCAATTCACCAGTCATTGCTGCTGTTTTTCTCAACCTTGCTGGAAATCCAAAGTTATAAATATCGTGGGAACCATTTTAGTTTCAGTTTTATGCTAATAATTTTGACATAGTTGTTTTTGAGCATTTTTTTTTTTTTACATGACAACTATAACAATTGGTTGTAATCTGTCTCACCCCTATTAACACTTATAATTACATTTAAACTTATATTAATTTATATTTTTAATTATTTAATTTCTATGGAATATATAGCCAATTAATACACTTAAACGCTCATGGTGTTATGGTGTGAATTCTTGCTGTTGTCTTGTTCTGGTTTTTTGGAATCATTCCATTTTCTTATGAAGTGTAGCAATACTCCATGATGAATGAATTGGGGGAGTTCCTGCACTGTTGACCTTATAGAGGATCAAGAATTTAGAAGTGAACATTGACATCATGATGTATTCACAAGCGGGGATTCAAAGTTTAAGAAAATCCAAGTGAAAGTGCTGTTGATTAGTTCCTAAATGAACTCCGTCATCAAATGCTGACATCGTGCTACTGTGAAATAAATTTGCCATTTTTAGCCAAAAAATCTGAAATGTCGAGTCCTCTTATCTTCATTTTGAACTTTTGATTCAAATGGAACTTTTCCCAGTCACCTTTCATCAACTATAGTGGATACTGGTGATCTTCACATTCATAACTATCTACTTACATTCATTACTATCACAGACTTTTGTAATTTTTGTATGCCTTATTTACTTTAGGTTCTCAAAAAGGCATTAATTTTATCATGGGAAATGAGGAGGAATTCTGTTAAAACCATCTTTGATTATATAAAATTGAAAAGAAAAAAAAGTTTAGGAGTTTGTTATTTGAGTTTAATGCCCTAAAGACTCAGGTTTATAGACACTGGACTCAGCCTTTATAGACACTGGACCACATATGATAATGTGGAAAAAAATGACCCTTTAACACATTCGGTGTTTAAGTTATCTTTCTGTTTAACTTCTTCCTGCATATCTGTGAATAATTAGCAATTTCAAATGCTTGCTGAAGAAAAGCTTCTAAAAAAATTCCAATCATATATTCATAGATATTTCAAGGATAAAAAACTATTTTTAACATGTCGATTGCCAACTATGCAATAACTTGTAGTTGGCAGTTTGCTGCTGAACACCCTCTATGGGTTATCTCACAGTTGACCAGTTTATCTATAATACCAACTACAAAATTCTCGTAGTAAATACATGCTAACTATAAGTCTGTGGCAAGTCCATTAAAAGCCTTAATGGTGGCAGAAACTCGGTTGATGTTTTTTTAAAAAAACAAGACTCATTTTGTCATAAAAAATATTAAAAAGGCTCAAAAGCATTAAAAATTCAGAATATGCTTTAATGGAATGCATTTATGGAATTTAAATTTAAAGAATTATTTCAGAAAAAAAAAAGCATTTTTGATATTAAATAAAAATAAAATTCAATTATAAGGAAAAGTTCCAAAATGTAGTCACCCCACCCAAAATATTTTCTGTTTGAGTGTACTACTGTCTAAAAAACACATCTAATTTTCATAACTTACATACCTGCCAACCTGGGAAAATTGGAATGTGTAAAATTTTGCGTGAATGACATTTATAATGATTTTTTTTAAACTACAAGCGCAAACGACATTTCTAATGAATTTAACTATGTACAAATACCTGCATTAAATATCAGGCATAGTACTGGTAGAATATGAAAATTCAGGACACCAATTTTATAAAATTTCAGGATAATAAATTATAAAATAAAAAATATATAATGGTTTTATCCGGTGAAAATTACTTTATAATGAAAACAAATATTTATGTTTGGTAAAACACAGGTTTTCACTAAGAGTAACAAATATTGATCTTTAATAATAATAATTAAAAAAGAGAAAATAGCACTGAATTATGTTCCTGCCAAAATGGTTTCCTTTTTATTTGTCTAAATTATTGCTTTAATACCACTTATTGGAAAACATTCCTTCACAGAGTTCATACCTAATTTTCAAAATAGAAAAATTTGCATTATGCAAATATAATTAAAAAATTAACCTTAATAATTAGCCATAATATGAAAATAAGCTAGTTCAATCGATCTAATATGCAACATTTAAATGATGGAGATGGATGGAAAAAGATATTAACGTACTCTCGGCAATTCACGCGAAGTACCTGAATTGCGCAATCGCACTGTTTATGCGAAAAGAATTAAGAAATTAACCGTAATAATTAATCAGAATATGAAAATATGCTAGTTTAGTCGATCTAATATGCAACATTTAAATGGTGGAGATGGTTGGAAAAAGATACTAACGTACTTTCGGCAATTCACGCGAAGTAACTGAATTGCGCAATCGCACTGTTTATACGAAAATAATTAAAAAAATAACCGTAATAATTAATCAGAATATGAAAATAAGCTAGTTCAATCGATCTAATATTCAGCATTTAAATGATGGAGATGGATAGAAAAAGATATTAACGTACTCTCGGCAATTCACGCGAAGTAACTGAATTGCGTAATCGCACTGTTTATGCTAAAATAATTAAGAAATTAACCATAATAATTAATTAGAATATGAAAATAAGCTAGTTCAGTCAATCAAAAATGCAATATTTAGAAGATTGAGATGGATGAAAAAAGATACTTTTGTTCTCTCGGCGATTCATAAGAACAAACTGAATTGCGCAATCGCAGTGTTTATGCGAAATTAATGAACAAAATAACATTTTAGCGATTTATACTGAATAAGACAACCTTTGAAGAAATATATTTATTACTTTCATAAAATAAGCGATCGAGATCTTCATTTACATTACACGCGGCCGTAAATCTCCGTTAATTTGATTGGTATTACCCTGCATTTTATTATGGATTTGCTACGATCCCGGGAATGGTAGAAATCCGTGCTGAAAAAGCGAAAAATGGTGTTTCCGAGGAATTATACCACGTCTGGTTAATTGATAAATTTCAAACAAAAAAAGCCGGAGAATTTCGCCGAAGATTGATTTCCTAGTAATGTTAAAAAATTCAAATAAATGCGGAAATGCGTAAAATATAGCAATATATGCGTAAAAGCGTAAAGAGCAGTTAAAATGCGTAAATTTTACGCATAATGCGTAAAAATTGGCAGGTATGAACTTAGATTGAAAACATTCCAACTCACTTCTCACTGAAGAAATAAACGGCTCTTAAAGGACTTAAAAGTGATTTTTTTAAGGATTTATCCTACTTTGAAAGATTTTTATTTATCAGCATACAATTTTCTAAGAACCATATGAAATTTTCTTTATCTGAATGATAAATTAACATCTGGATCCAAACAATTAAAATACTAAATCATATTTATTAATTTATTAATTTTCAGACAATCAGTCCCTTAAACTGTTAATATTATGAAATACTTTGTTTACATATCACAAACTCAAAATTTAAAAAGATCCCAAAATAATGGAAAGATTTAATATTTTAGGTTTCCAATTTATACTGACAAATAATATTAGTCAAAATATTGATTGCAGCATCATATGGCATTCCAGTTTTTATTCTTTGTTCTAAACTAGTGTTTAATATCATTGAAGTACATTATTTTTATATAAAGGACTATATATATACACACAAAATAATGCAGTTAGTGAGTGTCTTTCTGCTGATAAAAACTTAAGTGCAAAATTGATCTATGGATGCTGTTATCTGCAGTGAAGCGTAATCCTAACTTTAGGGATTGTTTTTTACAGGCGAATATGATACTAATGTGCATTTTATAGAAAAGAAATGTAATTAAAAAATGGAAGCACCTTCTCTTTTTTTCGAAATTCACTGCTGATGAATAGAGTTGTATGTAAGGCTTCAATTCATTGATGAGTTCCATGCGTAAAGGGTAATTGGTCAATTCCCACTCAAATGATTCTTCCTCAGCATTAAAACCTTCAACTGTGTTTTCTGCCTCTTGCAACCAATTATTTATGTCAAGGGCTTGATTTAAGTAGTCCTCCACTTGCGAATTATCACCCAGACAGGAAAAATTCTTTATACTGCTGGATTGCTTCTTAAGATCCTCAGTAAAGGTTAATCTTCTTTCCTACATTCAATTCAAAAGATAACTCAAATATAAACTTTCACTTGAAAATAGAAACAAGTACAGTGAAACTCAATAAGTAGACACATCATGGGGCAAGCAAGATATTTATGTCAAGTTATAAGGATGTCGAATTATTGAGGTAGAGGAAAATTTAAAAAAAAATTTCTAACAATTTTGTTTCCAATCTGACATGCTTTTCTGACAAAAAGATGACTTTTCACCACATATTGAGCACAAACCAATGTTATGACAATGTTTGAAAAGATCTAACCAATTGTTGCTTGCTGTAATCTCATTTACTCCCAAGTTTCTGAATATATTTATTAGCCTTTCTTGGATAACTACACCTGATAAAGAAATTGCACATTCACAGACATAATTAAACCAAAACTAAGTTGCTTCTCCTACTGCAATAAAATTGGATTTTTGAAACATTTTTCCGGACAATTCTGATATTTCAAAGGTCTTTAAAAAAATTTCTTTATTTTGCACAAATGTTACAACAATCGAGGAATTTCTTTTGCAAGTGTTTGACCATTTTGAAGTTTTAATAAAATTTCAACTTTAGTTTTCACTGAATGGTGAAAAAGATGTGCCATTTCCACACAAAAATCATGTCAAAAACAGACAAAATTGTTTGGTTTAGCTGCCTTCTGTATAAAGGAGACAACTTATTCTCTTAAGGATACACCCTTCATCAATGAACTAAAAGTGCTGTGAAAAGACCAGAAAAATGAATCGCCAACTCTCATGAAACATGATGAGACCTGTGGCATACTGTATGAGCAAACATTTCTTTGTTCTGATATTGCACTAAGTTCTTGAAAATGTTGGGTTGTCAGTTTTTGTTGAAAAGAAATGGATTTATATTGACTTAAGCTGGTGTCTGTTTTACGATGTCGAGTTAGTGAGGTTTTTGTCCATAGCACAAAACATTAGACCAAACAAAATCTGAAAAGGAGTCAGGTTATCAGGAATGTCGACTTATCCAAAGGCCAAGATAGCGAGACTCCACTGTATTATGAAAAAATTAAGTTTTCCTTTTACAAAATTGATTGCATGCAAACAATATCCTCTATAATATTGCTTTCAAATTTTTAACCAATTACTTTATTACAAGCAAAAAAGCATGCAAATGAACAATAGTTTGTCATCTCATTATCTCAGATCTGTGCACTTTTACATGTGCATATATTTTGTGCAAAGGTAATCTGAATACACTGTGGAGAGTGTCTTTTTACTTAGCATTGTCTTCATACGCCTGTTGTACATAGATTGACTAGATGATTATCTTAGTAACAAATTTGATTCCATTAAAAATATTCATTTTTATTGTAATATGTAAAATTAGGAGTAAAATTTAGAAATATAATTCTAGGAATCAGTTGATGTGAACTTAAACTTCCAGTTCTACAAAGAAAAATTTTAGATTTTAATTACTAATAGCATTTAATACATAAAACTACCTTAAGGGGGTTTACAATTTTTCATATGCTTCTTTATTATTCCTGACAACAGGCCACACTTACAGAAAGGGAAATCCTTTCAGAGGAACATTTTTTTTTAGTTTTGAACATCTGTGGAGTGTGGTCTTTGCAGTTAAACAAAAGATTTCCCATTTAGTGGTGATTTGGCGATTTGAAAAGTGAGGGGTATTATTTTAGCAGCAGAAGCTTATTTTGAACCCAAGCAACACCAGGTAATTCATTCTTGTCTTACATAATAAAGAAAGATGGTACCCAAAAAGTTACATATGATGGTAACTCCTAAGACAAATTTATTCTTAAATTTATTAATTCTAGCTTAGAAAAGATTTTACCATTTCTAAACCAGAAAACAAGTTCCCTATAGAAAACAGGCCCTTAAACAATACTGTAAATAGTATTTAGTCTATCTACAACTATTCAGGAGGAAGATTGTAGAGATTTCCTATGTAAAAATGAAGTTAATATCACCTCAGAGAAACCAAGGTCATCAAAGTTTACAAAAATAAAACTGACAACAATAACTGTATTTTCTCATTGATTATAACAAAAGTATCAATTTACTTAAAAAGCTTTTTCTTCATTTTAATTCCTACTTTATTAAAAAATACATTTCTCTAAAGATGTGTTATAAATGCCAAAATTTTGCTGTTTGCCCCTCCTATCACACAACATTTTGTAATGCTCAAATTTTCAATTAAAAGATGCTCAGAACTCTCCATAATTTGAGGAAATTAGATCTACGGGGAAAATATCACAAAAAAAACCTATCACACTAAACACCAATGGTTTAAAGAAATACATCACTATCTTTAAAATGATTGAATGGAAGGCTTTCTTGCTGAATCTTTCAACAACTTATTTATAAATACATATGAACTGCTGAATTTTCAGATAAAATTGGACAGCTGGTAAAAAACAGTTTTAAGCTGCATCGTGAGAATGGGAAATAAGAAAAAAAAAATTAAATACTTTTTAAGGACCTTTTAAAAATTCAAGCACTTTTAAAGATTACGAAAACCAAAATAAAAATCAAACTTTTCAAAGGGAACCCTAAGAATGTTTTATTCCCTTTTTAAAATGGATATAAAATTCTTAACTTATTTTAAATTTGTTTAAAGTACATATTTAATAATAGGAAGTGTATACTAATTATATTTATTAAATTTAAATACAAGGGAACCTTTTAATTGCCTGTGTCTTTCAATTGAAAAACATGGACAGTCCAAAAGTGAATAAAGGTTGAGAACTACTTCACTAAAGAATAGTATCTTAAAACTCACAACAAGAATTTCCTGGAACTTCTGTAATGCGCAGTGAGAAGAAGCAACATTTTCTTCTACTACTTTTGTAAAATCCTTGTGCAGCCAATAAATCTTGGCATGATTCCGCAGTTCCATTTCAGTAAGGTTCACTATATTAACTAAATAATAGATCCATGATGTCAAGTGGTTCAGTTTAACTTGAAGACTAGGAAGTATTTCATGAACAAATTCCTTCAAATGATCCTGGAGGAAAATAAAACTTATAAATAAATAAAAATGAAATTAAAAGATAACAAAGTCAAAATATATGCACTATTACTTTCAAAGGAACAGCAATCCTATTACAAAACAACTCGACATAAGTCATTTAATGATTTGAACTCATGAATAAGAAAAATCTAGATAAAATAATGACAATCTCAGTTTCATAGCTTTACTTGTTAAAGTTGTCTTAATATTAAAATTAGTGTGAAAATGTGCATTGTGCAATTTTTCAAATAAGATTTAATGGTTGCTGGTTTATAATTTCTATCTCTAAACAAATACAACTGTATTGTAAAAACATTCCACCAAGTAATGAAAAATGTCAGCCAAAAAAAGAAATGAAATCACATATTTTGGTGCCAAGTATGATTTCATCCTGGTGGGAATGTACCACCAACTTATAACTAAACTAAGTAAAATGCTGAAAGAGAAAAAGAAAATGTTCCATATACCATGGTGATTTGCCATGATTTTAGTTTTCACTGTAGGAGAAATACTTTAGTGTAACTGTATTGCACTGAAGGAATTTATGCACACTTCATTAATTAACAAGACAGGGCACCAAGGTATATGGAACCTTTTATCTTTCAGCATATTTGTTTATTTTAGTTATAAGTGTAAAGCTTAGATGGTACATTCCAATCAGGATGGAATTGTATATGGCACTAAGCATGTGATTTCATTTCTTTTTTTATGACTGACATTTTTCACTACTTGGTGGAATTTTTTTACAATATAGTTATTTTTGTTTAGAGATATCACATCTTTTCCTGGCAACTATTTTTCTGTTAAAACAAGTGAGATTCGTGTGTGCATGCTTTGCTCTGTGCAAAACTGATTTGCACCTGGATTAAATTTTTAGGTATGTAACATTTTTGCCCCATGCAAGAGAGGGAAGATGAGAAGAGGGCAGGAAAAAGAAGGGGGCTATGAGGGGAGAGCATGAGGGCAGGGGGAATTTTGCATCGCACAGAAATTGCTAAAAAAACTTATTGCTATAGTTAGTGGCATACATTATACAGTATACTAGCTGGCAAAGACTGCTGAAAATAAGAAACATACCTTTGCATCAAAAAGATCTTTGGTGTTTAATGGTGTCTTTTTTAACTGAAGAGTTACAGATTCATATTCCATTAATAGACTGAAAAAGAATATATCTTTTATCCAATTGATGTCAGAAATTATTTTTAAGATGTCACATCCTCAAGATAAAAACAAACATTTTAAATATTACTTAAGTCTGAATAGTCATAATAAAACTACACAAGAATACATTGAATCCTGCTGCCATGAAACGAGAACAAATTCTGTTACAAATAAGTTTCCTACTTATGGAAATAAAAAACTATGACTTTAAAATAATTGCACTTTTTTTTTCATTTCATCACCTTCTCCACTATATAATAAGCTTTTAGTACTTGAAGAAAAGAAATTCACAGCATTCAGACTTTCATTTCAATAATAATATATTATCTGCAGTGCCTGCATATAGTGATCACTATTTAGTCTGTCACCTTTTATACAGTAACTTTTTATAACAGACATTTTTATTTTAACAGCCACAGCTAACAACAGACAACAGACACTAAAAATACAACAATATGCATGCACCAGGTACAGAAATATACATGCTCAGTACATACAACATATCTTTTCACCACAAAATAACATATGTCATCTGAGATTTGTAGATTCATTCCACCTCTCAGGTAAATTGTTAAAGGGGTTACTTTTTACTTTTTATTAATAAATAATAGATATTGTAAGACACAAAACATGCATTTGTCTTCATTTACCCCACTTCCAATGTCCACACTATTTCCTATGTGTTTGTCTTCAAGGTAAAGATCACAACGCAAAATTTCTAAAAAATTGTTATGGTAAAATCATTTTTATTATTTGTTCTAACAATTATGATACAAAATTGTAGTAAGCTATTTCAGCAGCTTTAAGTGAAGTAGTTGCTTGATAAATATGCAGCTTAATGGGGGGGGGGGGGGGGGGTACTTATTTATTTGGAAACTTAAATATTATTATAAAAGTTAATAATAAAATTCATGAACAACCTTAAATCAAATTTTATATGTAATAACTAGTTGGAAAGGAAAACCTTCCTAACAAAAATAACTTCCTTGGGTGTTTGAGATAAAACTAAAATTATGGTGGAGTACATAACAAATTTAACATTTTTCCAGCAGCTTCTCAGATACCCTCACCCTATTTTCAAATTGGCTAAATTTTCCTGCATTCTAAGTTATGCTGTAACCTTCTATAACTACTTTGGAAATTTTTAGAGTTCATACATTGATATAAACTTTGGAGTGTCCTTTATGTTCCTTCTACAGATTAACCTCATGTCAACTCACTATTAAACATAGGGAATAATAATATAACCACTCAGCAACAACAGATATACTAAACATTTGTAGCCAGCCATGAAAAAAAATTCTCTTGTAAGATCATAGCATTTCATCCTCCTAAAAAAAGAAAAGATGGATTCCTTTTACTTAAACCATTTATGTTGTTCCGCATTGTTAATATGTCTATTAACACAATAAGACAGTTTGAAACACTTTACCAGAGATTTCACATTTTTAATAACTCTGTTTACAATGTGTCCTTTTGTTTTCCATTTCACTGATGTTCCTTTTTGGATGCAAGACACATTTGATATAATATAGCATAATTGTATATATTTTTATAATATACAGAAAAACCACCTTCATTAAGCGATCAACTCCCTTAGAAATCACTTTTCTTGGAACAGATTTTTTCCCAATAGACTCAATGTTCAATTTACTTGCATTCAGAGATCCTGAAAAACCATTCTCCCTCCTAAAGCGGCCATATTTTGGGAAACTGGGAAAAGCAGAGGGATTTCCTGTTTATTTAAAAACAAATAAATCAAATTTAAGTTTTAGAACAATTTTTTTCTGGCCTTTTAGGTTCTCAATTCAATTCTGATGAAAGACTATCATAGGAACACTGACAGAAAATAACTCTTTGCCCTCTTATCTTAGGAAACACTCAAAGAAGTGAATAGATTTATGGAAACTTCATTATCTGTTGAAGATGATAAAATAGTTCATTTATTTTCTGAACTTCAAATTTTTTTTAGAAAAAAAATATAACAAAAAAAAATTGTAACATCAAATTAAACTACTATTCTTTCATTTTTTTAAAGTTGTAAATTTTATAACTTGCAATTTAAATACCAAATTACCAAAACATATTTTTTAATTTTATATTTTGATATGTGACACAAATTTTGCCATTTATGTGTGCAATTTTAATTGTTTTTGTTTCTCTATAAACGTACCAAATTTTTTATTTTTGTATGCTATAGTTTTTGTGATATGAGACAGAGAAATCGCTGGGCATACCGATATGAAAGAAAATTTTTTCACTTCAGAAGTGCATAAAACGTAAAATATCTCATAAACTACATCGAAATTAAAAAAAGGGCTCGGTCCTGCAAAAATTCAACTATGTAGGTACCTGCTTGCAAAAATTTGTGGTCTTACTATTATTAGTCTATCCAGGACACAAACTTGCAGCTCAACTATTTTATCTATGACTTTAACATTAAATATTTTTTAAATTATAATATAGAAAAACAGTTTATTTTAGCGTGTTCCCCAAAGCTTTCTCTACAAGTATACCAAATTTTATATTTTTATATGCTATACAGAAGGTCGTTTGCAATTTATGGAAACAATTTTGATAATTAATTTTTATGCATAAAGGGTGTATTTCTTGTGGCGATTTGCTTCCATCTGATAGTTTTGATTCTTGACTAAAGCTCTAGCTCAAATTTGCCATGAAAGTAAACTTTTCTTAGCACCATCATGTCAATTTTATCCCACTCCTCTTGGGTCGTTTTTAACAGTCCGTTCAGTGTTCTTAGATGCCATTTTTCTAAGGCTCATTTTAAGAAATCAAAAGCGCAAAAGTCCATAGGAGAAGCATCAGGTGATTTTACAGGTATTTCAGTAAATGGAATACATTTTATTCCTGTTTCTGATTCTTTCTTTGCTAAATATGTGGCAGTTGACTTAGACGTGTGACTAAAGGCTTTGTCCATATGAAGCTCAACTTTATTGATGTTCTTTCAATATAAGGTTGAAATTTCTTCTTCAAAAATTGGTTCTACAATATTCTGCTGATAGTGAATTAATAGTGAGTGAATTAATTTTAACTTTACTTGAGACTTTTTTTAGTTTTAATTTACCGGTGTAACAAAATCCTGCAACTATCATGAATCCCTTTGGAAACTTTTCTGTACATTGATGAAGCCATTTCATATGGTCATTTTTGTCAGTTGAGCAATAGAAAATTGCTCTTTTTTTATTACAGTCACTTAAATACACCCATGCCTCATCGAGTGTTATCTCAAATTTCCATTTATCAGCAGCTAGGTGTTTTTCATATAATTTGCTACAATTTGTTTTTCTTTCAGCAATATGCTTTGGCAAAAGCAGATGAACTTTAGATTTTTAAACATATTTTTTATCTTCAAATCTTTATGAATGAATTTACTTACAGTGCCAGAAGACATTCCCAGTTTCGATGTAATGTATCTTTGAGTCTGTGGATTTTCTTTTAGGATCAGAGACTTCACTTTCTTGATATTTACCAACATTCAAACAATCTTAGGATGCGATTTTGAGGTCAGTTTTTCATTTTTACTTTCAACTAGACGCTTTTTTCTTTTTAAATTTAATATATTAAAAATACCTTTCTTTGAAATGCTATAACCTTGATTTTTACACCGTTTTACAATTTGTTGATACAAATATTTTTCCTTGGAAAGTGCATTTACATAACCCTAGAGCCATCTATCCATTTCAGGAGCCATTTTCAAAATAAATCTTTTATAAATCAAAACAAAATAGTAGCAGATGATTATGTTGAAAATGCCAAATCTTTATCTCAAAATGCTAACGAGACACATAAATACAAAATCATTTCCATAAAGTGCGAATGACCTCTGTAGTTTTTATGGTACAAACTCGAGAAACTCGAGAAATGAGAAATTCGTCAAACAGTGGCAGCAACATCAATTACTTTTTCTTAATATAGACAAATTTCATTTTTATCCTGCTGTCACCATAGACCTCAATTCTGTTGATGAAAAGAGACCATCTCTCTAAGTGACTGCTTTATCAAGAAACGAAGGATAATCACCTTAGAGAGGTTTTACTGTGTTGATATCATTTGTACACTTGCATGCTCAATATTCTTATAGAACTCCACAATGTGAGTATAATTATAAGTAAAAAAACTTGGGTTATTTAAAGAATATAACCCAATAGTGCAACTTGAATTTAACATGCAAACAAAAAATACAAATATTCTTTTATCTAATCATTTAAAAATTGTAATTTAAATAGCATTAAGGAAAAGGAAACCATCAACAAAAATAAGGAGTCAGAGCAAAGAGATACTCACTTTTCAGTAAAATTAGCGAGTTGCTTTTGCAAATGCTCCATCAATTTGCTTTTAAGATCAAGAACTGCAACGTAAATTTCCTCCACGAACTCATTACTGTCAATGAAAAACATGCCAGCTTCAATGTATTTTCCCCTTTTAAGTTCAATTTCTAGCTTTAAAGAAGTGAGGTTATTCATATAATCTTGATATTCTTCCAGTGTATGTTCAGTTACGAGAAAACTTTCTAAATCATTTTGAGCCTAAGTAAATGGTAAAAGACATAAACAAAAAGGTTTGAAATGCACTACATTTTAAAATTTAATTGAAATGACACAATTATAAAAAGAAAACAGTTATAGAAAACGAGAAAAATCTGTACAATAATGATCATATCCATCTGGATTTTCTTTTTTTTTCTTTTTTGTATAAAATGCATATTAGGATTAAAACGCCTAACTAAACCTCACTTTCTAATTATTATGTACAAATCATTTAAATAATTTACATTATAGATCCATTTAAACCAATGATTACTTTAGCACAAGTGTATTTTATCATTGACGTACTTGGATGAGTTAACCCAAATTTTCATCTAGTCAAGACAATTAGAGTTTCCAATTTATTATACATATGTGCAAATATGAAATTATTAGCATAATTAAATAGACCATGAGTTCCTAACCTGCACCCACTTTCATTCTCTCCCTATCTCTGTTAAAATAAATTAACTAGTGGTCAATATATTTTTGTGGAAATCTGGGAAAATAGGAATTCCTAGTTTTTTAAATGACCCACAAAAATAATAAATTTGTTATTAAAAGTTTCACATAAAATAACTGCTTATTTTATACGTAATTTTTGATAATCACCTACACTTTTCTAGTTATTTCCTTTTGGGGAATACCAATTTTTAAAAATGCATTAAGTTTGCAAATGAAAAATAAAATTACTTAAAAATTGCATAGTCAATGTTATAATTAAGAGGCATTCATTTCATATGTTATGTTTTGCAACACAACCAATACATATAATTTTAACAAATATAAATTATGAAAAACAAAAATATTTAATTTATTTCTGTAATGAATATCATCTGCCTGCCCACATCCAATTTTCCCCCATATTTAAAATTATGATTAAAAGGCTAGATTAAAATTATGATTAAAATAAAAGATACACAAACTTTACCTTTCAGTTTGGCAAATGATAAAAGCTATGATCAGCATAAATCTTAGTTTCACATATAATAATATCCAGAGTTAGAGTCATTTTCATTTTAATGAGTGTTTAGTTCCACATCTATCATGATCATTATCAAAACGAAAATCTTTTTCACATTTAATAAGTTATAATTTTTAAAAGTTCTCTTTTCAAGTTAGCAACTGCTTAGTGACATTTATGAAAGCATTCAGCTTATCTGTGCAAAAGCAATTGTAACACAAGTAACCATAGCATAGTTCACATTATTAACCCCCCCCCCCCTATATACTATATGTATACACTACTACCACTGTTTTTCATGGGCAATAATGTTATAAAAATCTTTCATAACATTCAAGTTTTAATCATGAGAATAGCTCAAAATTCTATAGAGATCTAGTTACTCACCTTATCTAGATTAGTTCTCCATAATTTTTTTTAACCTAGTTGACTTTAAAAATGCTTCACCTTAAAAACTTATAGCTTGCTTATTCTATTACCAACTGAAATCCACATTCTTGGAAAGGAAAAAAAAATATGAAAAAACAAAACCAGATTTTTAACAATAATTTCAAAAAGCAAAATAAAAATCGAGATAAAAGTTTATAAAATAAAACTTTAAGAGAAACAGGGACTTTAAGGGGCAAATTGCTAAAAAAGAGATTTTTAGGGACCTCCAATAAATTCCCTGCCTTATTAATACACACACACAGGACATCATTTCAAAAGTAATCAAATAATATTTAGGAGGTCTTAAAAAGTGTATTTTTGTGAAAATTCCCTAATTTTTAAGAAAACAATGCTATATATAGTATAAAAAAATTATAAAACTAAGTATTATGTAGATGCTCAGTTTAAATGTGCAAGACAACCATGCTTACTTGATCAGTTAGTAAAAAGTTGTATGTGTCAAGTTCCTGCAAAAAATGCAATGGTTGCTCCCATTCAGAATGCAGCGATACGCACACTCTAGACTTGAAGTTTTCAATCAAACTTTCAGGCAATACTGTCTTTAGGGAATTTTTTGAAGTTTCTGAAAATTTCTAAGATACAATAAATTACACCAACATGTATAAAATACTGTATAAGAATGCAAAATAAGCATAAAAGTATTAATACATGAATCGTTGTAAAGAATTTAATAAGAAATTATTCACAACAAATGTTAATCCTACTAAAAACTACTTAATGATTCTTATTTATGATTTTCTCCTTTGAACTTTGACTGTCAAAGTTTAGTGATCTTCAAATATTTATAGCCAAGTAGGAAGAAAACTAGTGATTATTATGTAGTCATACTTTATCCTTTCAGAATGTAGTCAAACTTCATACTAGTTCAAATTGTGCAATTTCTGCATGTGGCATTATTATTTGATCACTTTCATTACAATGTTAGTATTCTGACACTATCTTTTAGGTTGTGTGTTTAATGTAATAGGATGAATATCTGGTAAAGACTCATATCATTATTCCTATCTAGAGGAATTTATGTGACATCAACAAGTAAAATGCCAAATGCTTTCGAGAAAATACCTGAATTTTGGCTTACAAACTTTTCATTTTGTGATTATACGTCAGAAAAAGGTGGCATCGGAAATTTTTTTCAATTCCAAGAAATCTTACCACTTTTCATAACAAAACTTTGAAGTAAACAAAAATCATTTTCCAATTTAAATTACTAAAGGGTAAACAATTTTTTTTTTTAATTTAAATTATTAAAAAATAAACATTTTTTTTTTCAAATTTAGATTATTGAAAAATAAACAAAACTAAAAAATTTAATTAAATAAAATAATAAAACTAAAAATTTAATTTAAACTATCAAAAGATAAACAAAAGTTTAAAAAAATTTAATTATTGAAAAGTAAATTAAAGCTTCTTAAATGTTAAGCTATTAAAAAGTAAATAAAATATTTTAAACATTTATATTTTTAAAATATAATCAAAATGCTTTTAATTAAAAAAAAGAATAAACAAATTATTTTTTAATTTAAATTACTGAAAGTAAACAACAGCTTTTTAATTTATTTAATGTATTTTCATTTATTTAAATCATTTTGTGTTTTGTTATTGTTTCTCATTACATTTCTCCAACAACCATGTAGCTTCATACAGGGAGAATGAGATTGCATCAAAATAGCAGCAATTTTTAGAGTGTGCCAACAGAAGGCAATTAACTGCACAAGTACCAAAAATATTTTACCCAAAACTGTATAAATTTTTCATGCAAGACTGTATGAAAGAGTGTCTACATTTATACACTACTCATTTTCTTGCAACACAGCAACACCCAATTTGAAAACTGAGTTAGGTTCCCAATTTAATAATGCAATGTTTTTTAGAGTGATATGAATGCAGCTTTTATAAGTTCAGTTTTATAAGTTTTTATAAGCTTCATGAATAAAGCTTAAAGTTCTAGTTTTTAGCAGTGTGGTGCACACATGGTTTTCAAATTGAGAACAAACACACTGAACATTTCTTCTTTCGATTATATACATGGTGATTATATACATCGATTATATACATTGTGATTAATTATACAATACTACTCTTCTCTTCAATATTTGCTTCCTATATTGCTTTCAGAAGGTATTATTAATATATGGATCAAATGTTTTAATTCTAAATTTAATTTAGCTGGCACCTACCTATATGAGATATTTTTACAGTCATTTAAAAAATGAATTACAGATAAGTAAAACTGTTTACTTAACAAAAAATAAATAAATAAATTTTTAATCTGGAGTGTGAGTTTTTACTTGACTTTCTCCTATATTCAGATTTCATACTTTTGCAGTTATATTACAATAAGTATCAGAATGAAAAAAAAATGTACAATTTATAGGCTTTCATTTCTAAGTTCTTTAAAAATTTCTCCAATTACTTTTCAAAAAAGTTGGGTAAAGAGTGTATTTTAGTACTTTTTTAAATGCATAACAAATTACCACATACATCTTTCCAAATATCTGTCGAAATATATTTACTAGATCTTAAAATGTAATTTTCAGTTAAAAACCCAAATTTGAACATTTTTAACTAGTTATATATAAGAAAAGCCAATATCCCTGTCTGTCTATCATGCTTGGGTTCAATTTAGCAACCTTGATGAATCATTGGGTGATGAATTTGTTGCAATACTGCTAATTTGTTGACTTTGGGGGAATATTGCCAAGTTCGAAACAATTCAATATCTCTGAAAATTAAATTTAATTTCTTTTAATAATTCCTCTTGCTGTGTGGGAATAATTAATGGATTCAAAATATAGAAAGATTAACTACTCATGGGCAGGGGCGGCATTTCAGCATTCCATTTGGGGGTGCGAGATTTGTATGTATGAAAATCCACAATATGGAATAAATAAAATGTTTGTTAACAGGGGGAGGAGGGAGGAGAGGGATCACAAAATTGAATAGACGTTGAGAAAAATAATTGTCGTTAACATAATTTTTGTGCATAATTGCGTTAACATAATAACATAATTTTTCTAAATACAAATATCTATATTTATTTACATTTTATTGAAGTTTTAAACGCCGGTTCCTAGAGTCTGGAAGAAGAGAAAATTTTGTTACAATATCATCATAATCCAGTGGTATATCTTGTTCTATAGCTAAAACAGCTAAAGATGAAAGTCTTTCTTGTCCCATTGTACTGCGAAAGTAATTTTTCAGCCTCCTGAGATACGAAAAAGACCTTCCACAACTGTCTGAGCTGATTGGCACAGTCAAAAACAATTTAACTAATAATGTCAAGACAGGAAACACATTTTTTAAATTCCTCTCTTTAAAATAATCCAGGCGACTTTTAAAATTGGGATGGTCTATGTTTTCATTTTTCACCATTGAATAAAACAGTCGCAATTTACATAGCAATTCCTCTTTCTGGAAGTTATATATTTTGCATATGGCTGAAACATTTTCTTTTTCAACATCTGTTCCGGATAATACTGAACTAAGGGCAAATAAAACAGATATATTGCTCTCATTAAATCTTGTCTCAATTTCATTAGATACTGAATCTATAATTTCATATTGAATATTGATTCTGTGATATGATTTAACATCATCATGGGGATTTTTTTCACCGCCTCCGAATTCGTTTGGAATTTTTTTACGCCTTTTCAGTTTTGATCCAGAATAAGAAATTTTCGCAAAGTTCTGTCACAAAACTCCACACTTGATTGAAATATGCATCAGTGCGAAAATAACTAACAGTCAATAGTAGCTTTAGCCAAAGCTTGCACAGCCTGAAAATTAAGATCAGATGACTGAAGATGCTTTGAGAGAGTATTGCATTGATCAAAAACACTGTTCAATACAAACAAAGTGAACAAAAATTTAAACGATGTCATGCATGTTAAAAGGACTTCGGCTCTTCCACCATTGAGAGAATTGTTTTCAGATAATTCTTCCAGTTTTAAAAATCACCACTTTAAAATTAGTAGTGCTTTTATGGCTTTAACTCTGGAAGATCACCTCGTATCACTAGTGATTGGAATGTTGAAAAGTCTCCAGAAAAAGTATTTGTTGATGAGCGAATTTTTTCGAAAATAGCATGTCTTTTATAGGATGCTTCTATAAAAGAATATAATGCATTGAGCTCCTGAAATGCATTTCTAGCGGAAGGAATGGATGAGCATGCTCTAACTACACATAAATTTAATCGGACACTTGAAATTTTTAAGTGAAAAGGATTCGTTCCAGCCGGAAGTGGGAAATTCACTGTGAAGGTTGGCGCTTTTGAAGCTCCATGGCGTGAGAAAACTGACCAGTGAACAGTCGATAAAAAATGGGAGAAGCCGATAGACGACGAGCATAAAATTTGGGGGCACGACCGCGCCCCCGCTCATGGGCGAGGTATATTTTGGTACAGAATTTACATTTTGCTATGGAAAACTAGGGCATGTTAAAGGTATCAATAAGCAAAAACACTTTGTGCAAAGAGCAAGGAAAACTTAAACAACACGTTTAAGCACAAATAAAATAATGCAGTGTACAACTATTTTGGGGATATGCTAGATCCCCTTTGTCAGTGCAAGGGAATCAACAAACCTGAAGTCAAAAAGACGAAATGGGCATTAATAGAAGAAACAAAGGAATTTATATATATATATAAATTCCTTTCATGACATATATATATATATATCAAATTATGAGTCCACCTGAGAGAGTCAATAAGAAAGCAGAATGACTGATTGGCTCTCACAAAATGACTGATTGGCTGGACTATTTTTCATTCTGCTTACTGGTTGCTTTCTCAGGTCGAATCTTTATTCTGGACTTGAGTATATAAACCCCTTTATTTTCTCTATTTGTATTCATTTTCTCTTTTTGATTTCAGGAGTAATAAATTAATTCTATAGCACTAACAAAGGAGATCCAGCATATCCTTGAACCAGCTGCATGCTCTATTATTTTGTATGTGTGTGTGCGTGTATGTGTGCTTAAATACACTGCTCAAGTTTTCCATATAATAAAAATAATTGCATTTTGTTGTCATATAATTATATTTTGTTATCATAGTAATTAATAATATTGATATTGAGTTGTCTGTGTGTATCTGGAGATTTTAGGATAGCAAATGCTGTAGGTGGTCAAATGGGAGGGAAGTTAACCATCGGGCAAAACCGAATGTAGTTGGATTTCAATACCTCCCCTAAGGTGGAGGGAGATTATGAGTGTTTTTTAAATATATTTCCAAACCCTTAAGCAGCCCTCCGGTGGCTTGATATTTGAATATGGTATCAACCACTAAACCAATTCAAACAAAGAAGAATTTTCTATTTTTCTATTGAGGTGCACAAAATGAGTTGTATAATCTCTCAGAATACTCCCCAAACCCCCACTGTGTATATAAACTGAAACTCGACCACGAAGCAGAACCTAACTAAGTCAATATTCAATTGAGATGACTATTTTTGATACTACAATATTAACCAAAATAATACATTAAAAAAAAGTTGCAGTTTAAATTTAAGAGTTATCACTCTTAAACTTATGCTGCAACTTTTTCCCTGTCTTTAACAGGTTTCAATATTAATGTATATTTAAAAAACCATAAATTTATCTTAAATTTTCAAACAATTACTATTTACAAGTCAATTTAAAGATTTTAAAAATTCCAAAAAAAAATTTAATTTAAAATGTATATAAATGAATAATACATTTTTCAAACTAGAAATTTGATTTTAAAATCCTCCTATTCAAGCAATTTAAAAAATAAATTGCATCTTTACTTAGGATTTGACAATCTATAAGATGCATTCTTAGAATAAATTAAAGAATACTTTTAATGATTCAAAAATAAATTAATACTAAATATATAGTAATGAACTAGCAACAATTACAGCTTAGTGGTCTTTTTAACGAAGCTACTAATAATTCTTCTTCCATTTTGTCTTACACATGTATCCAATATCACCACTGGTAAACCTTTAAATTAAAAATATTTTTAAAATTTAGGAAAATTTCCTTATCCTAAATTGTTTGGAATGTAAACATTTCCATTTTTACATATGTAGTGACATTTTACCTCTAAAATTTATCTTTTCATCCCTGAATTTCAATTTTTATCTGCCACTTATTACATAGAGTACTACAAGAAATTTTTATATAATTCAAAGTGAAAAAAAATTGAAAAAAAAGTACGCAAAAAAGTGAGTATGTGAGAGCTCTCTATCCTGTTCAAAGTTGCTGTGAGGTTAAAAGAAAATCTGTTACACATATGCAACAGAAAATATACTTAAAATCTGCTGAACTTAACTAAAACTTGAATTCAAGTACATACTTACACCCTCAAGGCAGTTTTCAATGCGAGGATAATGCATCACAGCTGCTTGCATCTGATCAAAAGGTTCAGTAAACACTTTTTCAACCACACTAATATCAGGATCAAACTTGGAACCCTCTCTTGAAAAAAATGTTTTTATTTTGATGCTGCCAAAATATTTCTGAAATTAAAAAGAAATGTTACAATAGGAGGAACTTATATCAGAAAAACTTGTTTAAAATCAATATTAGAATATTTGAAATTTAAATAAAATTTTAAGAGCAGAACATAAAAGATAACATTCTAACAGGTTCTTGTGTCCATACAAAATAATGAAAAAAAACATATACAGTATAGAACCGATAATACCGCTGAGCCAACAACATTCCAGATATAAGAATTTTTTGGATTTCATGTTCATTATAAAAAATGCATGATTTCAATCGAAAATACTGAAGTCATGTCCATCTTCAAGTATTCAAAAAGGAAAATAAGCAGGGCCCAAACAAGAGAAAAGGTAAGTACAATGGACAGGGTGCAGGACATTGAGCCTGAGAAAAAGTGTTGGGTTGGATAGATGGGATGAACAAAGGAGAGCCAAGCAGAATGTAAATTCCCATAAGCCAGGGAGGAACCTAGAAATCAGCTATCAAATAAGGTAAGAAGGTGAGAACAGTTATAAAACTAAGCTAGATGCCTCAGCTTTAGAGGTCAGAGAAAAATATCCCTTATGATATACCCAGGTAATGAGCTAGAGCACTTTTGTGCCTTAAAAATAAACCAGACGGTAGTTAGATGATACGAGGCATGTTTTTTAAGTAAGTACCGTTTTGGAATTAAAAAAAGACGTGCAAAGATATCGCAATAATTTTATTTCTACATGAAAGCCTGTACCTTAATCTACTTTTCTACATAATTTCCGTGAATATTGAGGCACTTGTCATAACGTGGCACCAGATTTTGAATACCCTCCTCATAAAATTCTGCCGCCTGACTTGTTAACCACTGTATCACAACTGTTTTGACTTCGTTATCGTCTTGAAGACGCTGACCACCCAGGTGTTTCTTCAAGTGCAGGAACAAATGGTAGTCGCTGGGCGCCAGATCAGGGCTGTATGGAGGATGATCTAGAGTTTCCCATTTAAAAGATTTGATGAGATCTTTGGTCCGATTAGCCACATGTGGACGGGCATTGTCATGCAGCAAAACGATACCCTTACTCAACTTGCCACGTCTTTTGTTCTGGATTGCACGACGCAGATTGTTCAATGTCTCACAATAAGACGCTGCATTGATTGTCTCATTACGAGGCAGAAACTCCACTAGCAATACTCCTTTTTTGTCCCAAAAAACTGTGCACATGATTTTCCGGGCAGAAATTGTTTGCTTAAACTTCACTCTTTTGGGTGATGATGAATGTCGCCATTCCATGGATTGTTGTTTTGATTCTGGTGTGACGTAGGGCACCCATGTTTCGTCACCAGTAACAATTTGGTCTAAAAAATCTTCACCTTCATTGTGGTACCGCTCAAGGAAAGTCAATGCACTGCCTAAACGTTGGGTTTTGTGCAAATCCGTCAACATTTTTGGAACCCAACGTGAACACAATTTCCGGTAATTCAAGTTCTCGGTCACAATGCGATACAAAACACTACGAGAAAATTGAGGAAACCAGTCGCACATTGATGAAATTGTAAAGCGTCTGTTTTCTCTCACCTTTTCTTCCACTTTCTGCACCAAATCTTCATTAAAGACCGAAGGACGCCCACTCCGTTCTTCATCATGCACATTTGTGCGGCCATCTTTAAATGCTCTCACCCATTTCCTTACCATTCCATCACTCATAATGTTTTGTCCGTAAACTTCACAGATCTCACGATGAATATCGATCGGTTTTACGCCTTTAGCACTAAGAAATCGTATAACAGCCCGTACTTCACAATCGGCAGGACTCACGATTGTCGGAGGCATCTTAAACACTCAGTAAACAACGTATACAATGAAGAATCAGACTGTAATGGCGTCAGTGCGTAGACAAGAGATGTAGGTAACCAGCGCGCATGCGCGGAACGCCGACCGTAGCGCTGCGGCGGCAGAATCGCAAAACGGTACTTACATAAAAAACATGCCTCGTATTATATAACCATTGGCAAAAATTATTACAATAGTATCCAAGGTCACGTACTGTTGGAACCAGTGAGATACTATAATATAGAGGAAATGTGGTGCTATCTCCCCCATGCTAGCAGAGTCATCAAACATGAAACAGTTGACTAGTGAGAGCAGATGAAGGGAATTCATGTCTTGGCAATTTATAACCAAAACTATGGCAGTATACTCTTTGGTTTTATCTTTAGTTATTTCTAGTACGATGCAAGATTTCTAGTAAGTTTAGTTTGGTTTTATTTTTAGTTATGTCTAGTAAGACGAGGTTAATTAGAAACTTGTTAACCTAAGACTTTTTATGAAGAATATCCAAGGATCCAAGGCATTTGCATTTCGAAGCATCTGAGGAAGAACCCCCCCACAACCCCACATCAAAAGTAAGCAATTTTCTTTAGCATTTGTGTATAGCGATGCGATGTTTGTTTGAGCATTCCGTATCACTGATGCTTGTAGATGATTGGCTGAGATGATGTCTCGTAGGCGTGGTCTACATTACCTTGGTCAATGGATGTCAACAGAATTATTGCTAAGAAAACAGTCAAGAAAAAGTGGAAATTGAAGAGAGAAGGAGAAAGTTTACTGGGTAGCAGGGCTTCCAAAGAAAAAATAATATTTATGAAGACAAAAATGAAATTGGACTAGAATATACTAGAAATTTGCTTATAAAAATTAAGTGTGATACAATCATAACAGACAATTAAGTAAATACATAATATATAATTAAGTAATACGTTTGAAAATTTTCAAAGCTTATAGATTAATTACTACATACATGCAGAAAAATTTTGAAAGGATTTAGTAAAACTATTATTTTAATGATTATGACAAAAGAAATATGAAAAAATATATATAATTTAATTTTACACATTTTGCAATTAGTTGATAATCTTTTCAGAGTTTAGCTTTTAGTTTCCTTTAGACTTCTAAAGATAGCTAGCTCATTTTGCTGCCAAAACAGCTTGTTTACTTTATTTTTGTTATATACTGCATAATTTTAGTCTTTAATTCTCAAATAGTTTTACAATAATCTTGTGTATCTTTTTAAAAAACTAGTTAATGATTTTGCTCATGTAGCTTTAAGCTTTAGAAACCCATAGTTTCCATTTTATTTTATCATGCAGCACATAAGTGTATAGTCTTATTCACTGAGAAGATGTTTTGAATGATTTTATTGTTTGTTTTCCTTTCTCCTAGATAATTTTTTTCTTTTTATATTTTATATTTTTGATTTAGCAACTATTTCCTTCCTTCCTGGGTCACGTGATACAGCTATTAACAGATGCACATTTATCGCTTGTTGGCGCAGTTGCTCTGTCTCTGTATATCCTGAAAAAAGAGGCTATATTTTGTCCTCTGAAACCAATAGGTACTGTTATTGTTTTGTTTCACGTTGCGTCTTATCAAAGATTTCACTCTTTAGATATTTTGGCAGCAATCTTTTTAAATTTATAATGGTTCTTCAAACAAAGCACCTTGAATACACTGCTACTTTAATTCTTTTAATCATATTTCAACATAAAATGATTACTTTTGAAACCTAAGCTAAATTCTTCAAAAGCCTTATTTTAGTCTGATCTCTGTAATTAATAATTTGGACTACAATTTCTTCAAACGTCACACCTGAAAGGCACTATGAAATATGATTTTGGTGTATGAAACTTACAGGGTTGGAATGGTTTTAACCAAAGCAGTTTTAACCAGTGGTTTTAACCGGTTAAAACTGGTCTGTCCAAAATGCCTCAAGTGGTTTTAACCAGTTAAAACTGGTCTGTCCAAAATGCCTCAAGTGGTTTTAACCGGTTAAAACTGGTCTGTCCAAAATGCCTCAAGTGGTTTAAACCACCTGAAAGTGGCTTTTTGTTACTTTTTTAACCAAAAAAAGTGGAAAAAAAAGAAACAATTTAACACTTGATCAAATACAAATAGCCATTTATTTCGTAATTTGCAGCAATACAGGTTTTAGAATTAAGCATTCTGTAACAATTAATTAGTTAACTGGATCGTTCATTTCCTAAACGATTTCTACTTTTGTCATGAACAAAGCTAAAAGTTGAAAATAATCTTTCTACACTTGCTGATGATGCAATGCATGAATGCAAGTGAATTACAAATTCACAGAATTTAGGATCAATATTTTTCTTTAGTGATAACCACCATGATATGGAATTTACATTTACGGCAGAAACTGAAAAATATGATTTTGGAAAAGGATCCGTTTGTGAAGGATCCGTTTGGTATTGGATTAATATAGGTATAAAATCTGTATTTATCTCTAACAGCAGTTGACGTACATATTCTTCCTGGATGGAGTTCAACTTCTCACCTTTGTATTTTGGATGCAACATATATGCAGCAAAATGAACTGGGATTAAATATTGTTCAAGCCTTTTATTCAACAATGTCTCATAAGGTTTCAAGTCTTGATTTTCTTGTAAATTTAGAAATTCATGAACAACATCAGCTATTATGGCATTTTAAGCTTGAAGGTGATCAAGAGCTGCAGCTAAAGGCTTAAGTTGAGTTAAAAAAATGCTTGGCTTCCTTATAAAGATGGATGTTATTAATGATATTGATTACATTAGCTAGAATTTCATCTTCATATTTATCAACAATCTTCATCAAAAACTCCCTATTTCTTAAAAAGAATCAAGACATATGATTTGACTATTCCATCTTGTTTCACATGGTAATTGGGGAATAACAGAACCATCATATTCGCTTAAATAGCTCTTTGCTGGATGATAATTTCGAAAGTGTTTTTGAACTTCAATTATTTGACTCATAATTGTTTTAACAGAGTTAGATATATCATTTCCTAAAAGGTTTAGAAAATGACATGCACAGCCGTAACTGAAGAAAAAGTCACCATCAATTAATTGATCGGTTTGAAGATCTTTGCGCATCTTTTTCATTTTGTGTTCACTATCACTGACGAAACTTTTAACATTACAATTGCATTTCACTTTAGCTTCTTTTGCTAAAGATAAACAATAGTCTGATGTTTTTTTTATTGCTGCTTGGAGAGACTGATGACAAAAAAAAAAGATTTTGCACCTGTCGATATAGAATTAATAATAATTGGCTCGTTATGTATATTAGACCAACCATCTTGAATTAGTGTGACATTTTGGCCATCCAAATCCTTTTTGGCTATTTTTTCTACTTCGTTGTTCACTTCAGTCAACAATTCTTCTGCCAACGTTTTCCTAGTTGGTGGTATGTAACCTGGCCTTAAATTACTAATCATCTTTTTAAACTAATAATTTTCTGAACAACTGAAAGGAATTAAAAAAAAAAATTTTGCTATATCCATATCTAATGCATCACTTTTTCCTGAAGAAGTTTTGATGAAACTACCATCAATTTTTGGTTGACGAATTGATTTCTTTGGATTAAATGATTTAATTTTACTTGTATCACTTTCTTCTTCTGATGATACACTATGACTTCTTTTTATGGAATCTGATGTTTTTGATGGACGATCAATGTTTTTTGTGGTTTTGCATTTTTCATAAGAGATTTCAATCTTAGAACCTTATCATTTACAAGCTTCCCACACTGTAAACACTTCTGGCAACCTATTATTTTTCCACATTCTCCTTTAACTTCTTCGAAGAACTGCCAAATAGGATCTTTCTTCCTTCCTCCACAATTAAGATTACTCATACTCATAATTAAATATAATTCAATTTAATCTTGAAAAGAAGTATGTTCTAAAAACTATATCACTAACACATACAACTAAAACTAAACACTATTATACCAGATACCAGACACATTTTCCCATGGCTGTGGTTAGGCTGCCTGCATGTGCGGTCGCTGATAGAGTTGTAGTAGGAAACCTGCAAGTGGGCTTCCATCAAATCAGTTGGAAGGTTGTCTTCCGGTGGAAAGTAGCGTTATATTCCGTTTAAGTCGATATTATGCTGACTGCAATATACAAGTATAAGAAATTTTCATATATTTTTAAATTCAAACCCTTTTTACTTTCTTTATATGCATAATGTATAAGGAAAGTATGGTGACGGGGTCGAAAATTCAAATTCAAGTTTTCAACGAGCGAGCACGTTTCAAGCATCTTTGATCACGAATCAAACATTTTTGAGGTGATGTCTGTGTGTGTGTGTGTGTATGTATGTGAAAGTATGTGTGTGTGTGCAGAACTGTGTGTATGTCAGTGAGTCTGTGGAGGCGATATCTCACGAACAAATGGAGTGATTCGACTGAAATTTGGTACAAAAATCACAATCCGTGACTACTGGAAGCCTATTGTTTTTAAACGTAATAGAATGTTCAGAACCCCCCTAAATTTTCGAGTGAAATTTTGAAAAAATCATCAAAAAATCAGAACCTATAATAAAGTTACACAAATAGACATTTCTTATGTAATTTTTCCTTAGAAAACAATTGACATAAACTTTAGAATGCTAGCATGAACCGTTCTCAAGATATTGCACATTTTTAAATAAATTTATCAAAAAATCCCATAAATTAAAAAAAAATATATTAACTGTTAAGAAACATGTTAACTTTCCATATGTAATATCATGCAATAAATTTGGTGACATCATTCTCATGGATCTAGCTCGTTCTATTTATGAGAAAAGATACTTTGTAAAATACTTTTGTATTTGAAAGCCAATAGTTATTTATCTGCTATAAGAATAACTTATTTCTCCGTCCATAACGCTTGGCGAGATTTTGACGCCGAATTTGGCAGAATGTCGCCAACATGGCGACTTTTTTAAATTGTTGTTAAATTAACGAAAATCTCGCCAAATGGAGAAAAATCTGATGCGGGCAGCACTTGACTTTCCTTATATAATGCAATGAATTTACTACTTTCACAATTAAAAAAATGTTATTCTTATAGTAGATACTTATATTCTTTCCAAGATATTGAATTTTCTTCAATTAGTCGTCATTTTCATTGATTTAGCGTCATTTTTATCAATTTGGTGAGATTTTTGTTAATTTGGCAACAATTAAAAATGTCGCCAAGCTGGCGACATTCCGCCAAAATCTAGCCACGCATTATGGATGGAGAGATAAGTTATTCTTACAGCAGATAAATGACTATTGGTGTTCAAATACAAAAGTATTACTCAAAGTACCTTTTCTCGTGAATGGAACAAGTCAGATCTACGAGAATGATGTCATCAAATTTATCGCATGATATTACATATGAAAAGTGAACATGTTTCTTAACAGTTAATATTTTTTTTAATTTATGGTATTTTTTAATAAATTTATTTGAAAAATGTGCAATATCTCGAGAACGGTTTGTGCTAGCATTCTAAAAGTTATGTCAATCGTTTTCTAAGGAAAAATTGCATAAGAAATGTCTATTTGCGTAACTTTATTAAAGGTTTTGATTTTTTGAAGATTTTTTCAAAATTTCACTTGAAAATTTAGGGGGGTTCTGAACATTCGATTGTGTTTTAAAATAATAGGCTTCCAATATTCGCGGATTGTGATTTTTGTACCAAATTTCATTTAAATCGCTCCATTCGTTCATGAAATATCGTCTCCACAGACTCACTGACACAGACAGACAGACACACACACACACACACACAGACATCACTTTAAAAATGTTTGAATCGTGATCAGGGATGCTTGAAACGTGCTCTCCCATCGAAAACTCGAATTCGAATTTTCGACCCCATCACAATACTTTCCTTATACATTATGTATATAAGGAAAGTAAAAATGACACTAAATCAATGAAAACTACTGATTGACGAAAATTCAATATCTTGAAAAGAATATAAATACCTACTATAAGAAAAACCTATTTTTTTATTGTGAAAGTAGTAAATTCATTGCATTATATAAGGAAAGTCATGTGTTTCCCACATCAGATTTTTTTTAGCTATGTTGAGTAATATATGTTTGACTGTAGCTGTAATATAAGAATAAATACTTTAAAAAATCATTGGACATATTATTCCAACTAACATGTAATAATGAAAATAATTTCAATAAAATAAAAGCCACCAATTCCCTCCCCCTATATGTATATAAGAGGAAAAAATTCCATTTTTCAAGATCTATTTTAATGTTATATATGCATTAGTAAGATCTAAAAATAGTATATTTTTAATTTTTTTAAAGTAATTTATTTTTAAATATTTACTTTCTTGATAAAGAAAAGTTATAAAATAATTATGTTTTATCTATAAAAGGATTTTTTTTTAATGATAAATTTAAAACATTACACAAAAGGAATAGCAGGAAAAAATAATTTAAAATTCTTAAAACGTAAATTATTAAATATAATAAATAAGAGCAAATTATTAAATTATAAGAACATATTTAAAAATGCTTTTGAAAAATATATTATTATATATTATATTAGAATTCGTTTTAAATACTTACAGATGGGAAACCTTTTTGCCACTTATGAAAAAAATAAATTAATAAAAAGTAAAAATAATTTACTCAGTTTATTATATATATAAAAAATGCATTATTAAATAATTAAAAGAAAATGAAAAAACGGTTAAATAAAATAGCTGCTTGTAATTGAATGGTTGAATATTATGAAATGGAAGAGACAATTTGCTGAAAGATAAGTTAAACATAAATTTAGTACTATTAAATCATATTCCTTCACTAGAAGTACTTGCGTAAATATTTTATATTTTTTCTTCACAACTTTACCAACGTTTTTCTGAGAAGGAGTAAAATGTCACTTGTACCTCTCTCTTATTCTTTTTCTTCAAAATAAAGCACACACATGCAATCCAGTGGAAAGCGAAGGGGAAAGGGGCCGCCTCTCCGGGACCCTGCCCCCTCATATGTGTACCTAATTTTTCCTGTCCGGGCCGGGTTCCCCATCATACCAGGGGGGGGGGGGGTGTCCAACTTGGGTTTATTAATTAGAAAATTTTATGATCAAATACTTCTTGTCAAGTTCCTTAAAAAGTTTGGAAAGATTATTATATTTTATTTTCAGAAAAATAGAAGTGGGGAAAAGGAATCTCTCCATTCTTCAAGTTCTATTTTAATGCTATATATATATATATTTGTACGAGCTAGAAACCGTAAAATTCGACTCTTTTATCGGTAATTTATTTTTAAATATATTTGAATAATTACAATTTAAATAACACTGTCATCTAACGTTAGTATATGAAATATAATTTGCTACCTTCCGCCGTAAGACAACAACCATCCGGTTAATTTGATGGTAGCCCACTAGTAGGTAGCTCAATGCGCGTCCGCACTTGACGGCAGCCAAATTACATCGTTTCCGCAACCGCATTTGCAGGTAGCCTAACCACTTCATTTTCCCACACATTTGGAATGTAAATAAACAATAAACAGGTGTTGCCACTTCAATTAAAGTATATGTTGTTGATGATGATGATGAATTTTTTTCTTCATATTATGGCATTGATATGTTTGAAGAAATTTGAAGAAAGAATCATATTGTAGTATATATATAATAATAATAATGTATATATATATTCTTCAAACATATTGGTGCCATAATATGAAGAAAAAAATTCATCATCATCAACAACATATACTTTAATTGAAGTGACAACACCTGTTTATTGTTTATTTATTTACATTCCAAATGTCTATGTATATATATAATATTATTATAAAAAGCCAGTTTCATTTTGACCAGTTTTAACTGGTTTAAACCAATTTTGACTAGTTTAAACCAGTTTTAACCACTGGTCAAAATAAAAAAAGTGTTTTTTTGCCAACCCCATGATGGTAGATATGTTCTGGTAAAGAAGCCTTGGGTTAAAATGAGGAGAATGTAAGGTTCTCTTAGAGCTAAGATAACTCAGTTGATAACACATGATCAAGAAATGGGAGATTTAAATCCTTCTCAGGGCAATATTTTATATTTTCTGCCTGTAGGGAGGATTCCCAAAGTCAGAATTACATTAAGAGCACATAATAAATGTGAAACCGGTCCATAAATACAGTTATCTGCAATGGGAGTATAATCTTAACAATAAAATATTAGACAATATATCAAAAATGAACTAAGCAATTGATCTTACATACTATTTTACATATACAATAAGATTGCATATTATTTCAGTATATCTTTGCTAAACTAATATACAGAATTGTTGCTTCATTATGATAGAATTGCTGGTTGCAACCAGCACAGGGTATTATCAAATATAATAAAAGAAGATGTTTGTTTTTCTGTATGCCATTGTTATCTAAAATGGAAAATCGACAGCAGCGAAATTTGGTACAGAGGTGCTTCATGTCCCCATAATTGTCACCTCAGTGAGATATTTTTAAAATCTGAAATAGATTTTTAATTATTTTATACTTAATAATAATTTTGAATGAATTTCACCCAAATCAGTTTCTAAGCAATTGAAAATATTATCACAGAGTTTCGAGCTTGACATCAATGGAAAGATCAAAGAAAATTCTTTGATCTTCTAACAATTTTTAAACCAAATCTGTAGAACACTTTCTTCATATTTATTTATTTATTTATTTTTAAATACATCAAATTATGCATCTTTTAGGCTATCAGATACTTATTTCACTGAATCCAGAAAAGGAAAATTAACACAATTATGTAGTTTGATAAAAAATATGAGTGCATATCTTCACATTCTAACAAAAATAATTTCTTTTAATTACTCAATTTTTTTTATTTTTTGTTAATTTCCAGCAAAAACCATAAAAAATTTTATTTTTGGTACTGCTGGCAAACGTCTTCATTCCACCATTTCGAAGTGTGCTATGCAGTGGACTGGGTGATGTTAGGGAGAAAAGTGGATGTTTTTGCACATGCATAAAGGCAAATAGTTGAGCATGGCTATACATGTGTTGAAACTAAAGGATATGGATTAAAGTGAAAGAAAGAAATGATTTTAGTTCAAAACAAGTGATTTGGAAATTGAGTGATATTTTCTCTATCTGTATTATTTAAGTAACATGCACTTATTTAGGGCCCAGGCAAGTAATTTGTTCTAATCTATACTAAATGAGGGACTGATAACAAAATACCTGAAAGTGGCAGACCCATTTTTCATACTGTGCTAAGGAGTCCAAAAGTAAACTTTTCAACTGAGATGTCATGAGAGTGGCAATGCAATTAAAGATCCTGGTTTTCAAGTGCTCAGGAATGTGCTTCTTTAGGCCACTTTTTACAATTCTCTGAAGGAGGGGATACCAACTGAAAATGATATTTTATTAAGAATAAACAAATAATTACTTTTAGATATTGCAAAGCTTTTTAGAAGAAATCAAATAAATAAGCTGAAAGCAGTCAACATAGACAGTTACATTAACTGCAATCTTTCATAATAAAAGAAGATACCTATGTGTGTGAGTGTGTGCCTATATGTCTGTGTTGTCCGTATTACAAAATCAAAACAATTCAGTATAGAGGTATTTCAGGTCCCCGGATAATATGGCTTGGTAAGATTATTTTTTAATTCAAATTAGTTTAAAAATAATAAAGCCAAATATTAGCTTTATTCTAGGCAAAGGATAAAATGCAGTCAAATCAATTATTCATCACAGTATCAGAAGCAGGTGACCTGCGAATGATATCACAGACATTTTGAATAGATGAATAATATTTTGAGTGCTATTTGCTATTTTCTAAATTTGTGAATTTAAAAAATTATTTCTTTTTATTTAGAAAAAATAACTATTTCAATATAAGTGTTCTCTGAAAATTTTCACTTCAATCGAATGAAAACTCGCTGAGGTAGCAATTATTTTTTTTTAATTTACTTCCGGGGTAAAGACACTTTTTCTTTTCTGCAACTTTCAGGTGTTTTATTTATTTGTGGCACGCTTATTTAGTGCATATCAAAGCAGCTTATTTAGGGCACATTAAAAGAGCATATTACACCCACATTGCATAATTGGCATGGGGAAAATGGAGTGCAGAAATGATTTTGATTCAAAACTGGTAATTTGAAAATTGAGTAGTGTTATCTGTATCTGTATTATTTAAGTAGTTGGAATTTTAAAATTCCAATATAGAAAAATCTACAAACAATATGATCTTCCTAATTTAACAGGAGCTAAATTGAATATTACATACGGTTCCAAAACAAAAATCATGTTTCTGGGGCATCCATTTATTAATTATGGTTTTTATATGACATTTGTATATTATATTAGCAATATACAAATGCCAGTTTTCACAAAACTCAGTTTTGATCATTGAAGGGAAAATCCTCCTCCTTTAGCATATCTGGATTTGAATAAAAACAGGGTTGTGATTGCTAAGACATGACACCACTCTCATTCTTTATGGTTGGTCATGTTGAGGAAATTTTACAGATTAGAAAGGTATTGTTTAATAATTCAGTAATTAATGATAAGCAATAAATTTTATTTATAAGAATTGAATCTTTAATATATTTGACTTCGGATTTTATAGCTACTTTGCTATGCTTTTTGCAGAACAAGGTTGTTGTTTTTGCATGTAACAGGGCACATGCAGCTAAATGTCAAAGCATGCAGCTAAATGTCATGCAGCTAAATGTCAGCCCCGATGTGCCCATGCAGCTAAATGTCAAATGCGACTACAATAAAACTATTGCAGTTAAGAGCTTTTAAAAAAGTGCAATGGTCACGATGTAGCCATGTGCGAGTCTATGAAGAGATTTTTGTTTATTGTTATAAACAGATGTATTGTTACAACATTTGTTGGTTTTTGAAAATTTATTATGAGTTCCAGTATAATTTTAATCAAAGATTTGCAGCTTAAATCCCAGACAATATCAGGTATTTGTTATAATAAAAGATAACACAGGGCATTAAAATTTAAATTCTTACCATTGATTTTCAGCCAAATAAAATTGAACGCACTAAATTATTAAAAGGTTTGCAAAATTTACAGTACAGATTAAAGAAGTTGCAGAACAGCAGCAAGATAAGAAAAGCCATTATGCTGATCAAAGATAAAAACCTATCCCACCATTCACATACAACTGAATACATGTAACTTTGCACCCTGTTAGCAATGTAACCAAGGAAAAGGCGCAAAATTTATGGCACAATGAGATGGACCATATGTTATCCTTTCTCAGCAATTACCATCCTCAAATGAAGTTGCTAGCTTAGATAATTATCAAGTGCCACTTGGAGTTTATCACTTCTCCACCTCTTTGGCCATCCAAGAAAATTTTCAAATGGTGGTTTTCGACATAGATGACTACCTGGACATTAGAACCAAAAGAATAGTTTGTAATGAATGTTTCAATTTATTTCCCCAAATTGAGACTAGAGAGGAAACCACTGAAAAGAGTATCTTAATATATCCAGAATTCCAGCTTTTCAAAGATGAGTACGAATATAAAACAAATCAAAATGCTTATTTTTTTAATAGCTGTCAATAAAAAACAATTGAAAATATACGGTAAATATTTTGCACATTTCTTTATATTTAGGTGGGCTATAAAACAACAAAACTTTAAAAAACTCAATGCAATTTCGGTTGAAAATGAGAATTGTCTGTCTTGATTTAATATTAAATGAGTCTTTAAAAAATAGCACATTCCTAGGACATGCACATCATGTCAAAATAAAGTCATGTTGTTTCTCCATAAAAATAATTTTTAGGACAAACAAACTAACAAGACTTACACTTTTTGTAACACATCCTGAACAGTCAACACCTGCAGCTTTATACTTTGCACATACTCGGCAACCAGGTATGGATTCTCTCTTTTCAAGTCAGCAGGATTCACAAAACAGAGGCTGCTGCAGGTATGCAACCACACATCTAACATGCGTAACAAGCATTTGTTGGACAGCACATAACTCTGAAATAGTTTCTTTTTGTGCTTCTGCATCTGGGAAGCATCTGAATTCAGAAATACTAGCATCTCTTGGTAATAGGTGGAGCAAGCATTGTAAGGGCTCGTCCGACCCTTCTGCCACATTTGCAGGGCATCCACTACATGGAAAAATATAAGCGTCAGCACCCTTAAAAATGATTTGTCATATTGCAAGACAATATGACAAAGAAGTGCTGCTAACTTGGATTAAAAAAAGGTATGTTTCAAATTTTACATGAAGGAGACATATTTATTTCCAATATATCAGATGAATATGTTAGCCTTATTGATGGCTTTTATCTATTAGGTTCGGGGGGGAGGGGGGGTAAACGTCCAAAATGCTTACATTTTTCATAATGCTCTGTTTTCCACCACAGAGACTTATTCACATATATATTTAAAAAGAAAACAGTATTAGAAAACTGTGATACTATCTCCAATACTTTTTAAATTGGTAGACTGGCTTAATATTATATTATGCTCTTATCTCTGAAAAATCAAAATCTTTCTAATCACTCCCTTAGGTTCCATAGAACAATTGTACAATTGTATATTACTTCCAGAACATAAAGGAGATTTAATCATCTATCCTTTTAAAACAATTTTTATTTAAATATGTGATTACATAACATCTTAATATTTATTCTTTACTATTTAAAAGGTACTTTCAGAAAAACGATGTATCTATCACCTACAGCTTTTTGACCAAGTTAAATTTTACATTATGTTATGAGAGGCAAAATATGATTTTCAGTGGACCACCACATTATTCAGGACAATGTTGTATGTTGCTTGCATATGTATTAAAAGAATCAAAACACTACATTCTAATATGCATGTTAACTCATTTCTTGCATGTCACTTTCATGTGATTACATAATAATTGATAAAAACACATAGATTAAAGAACTGAGGGGAGAAAAAAATTCACTAATCTGGTAAACATTCTGCAGTACCCGGTGTGGTTGGCATAATAAATACTCCATAGGGGGTTTATACTCTAACTTGACAGTGAATTCCCTTGAATTTTCCAGAAGAATTTTGGCAAACTTCCATAGTCTAAATCAGAGGTGCACAACCTTTTAGCACCTGCGGGCCAATTACACATAGACTAAGCAATGGCGGGTGGGGGGTACCACCCAGCAATATATTTTTAGTAAATACCGAAACAAAAAATTAAAAGTGGAAATTAAAAACAAATACAGAAATGAACAAAACAACTCACTTGCTTCAAAAACATACAGACATTGCCAAAATCCTTTTATTTTTTTGTAGAGCTAGTGGAAAATTTGACATTGTTTGGTTTTCATTATTCTTTCAATGTCTGGTTCAATGTTCGATACAGTGATCCATAGATTTCCCTCCAAGTTTCATCAGTTAGACGAGAACAACCTTTCGATTTCACTTGTTTCATTAATGAAAATGATTGTTCACATAAGTAGGTGCTCCCAAATAATGCTATCGTTTTTTGAGAGTGAATTTTCAATTTTTCCATTTCACAAGACAAGTAATTTCTGTAAAATTCTAGCAAATAAACTTCGGAAAATTTAGCTTTCAATTTGGAGTTACTCTGAATTTCGATAAGCTCCATATGAAAATTGAAGGGTGCTGTTTCAATATTTGTTGTGAATGGTATTGCAAACACTTTCAAAGATTTCTCAAATTTTCTGATATCTTGAAATTGACGACTGAACTCATTTTGCAGATTTTCTACTAGTGAAGCGTATTTAGTAAAGTTGATGGGATCGTCTTCACAACTTGCAATAAAATTACTCATTGCTGGAAAATTCAACAATTGACCAGACTTGAGTTGTGAATTTCATAATGCTAACTTAAATTCAAATGACTTGATGGAGTACAATAGGTTGTGTATCAGGTTATTTTACCCCTGAAGCTTCGTATTTAGCTCATTCAGATGTTATGTTATATCAACCATAAAAAATAAATCACATAGCCATTCCTTGTCTTCAAAGTCTGCCACCAGATTATGATCACGACTTTTGAAAAAAAATAATGATCTCCTCACGCAAGTCAGCATTTTCACTCGCTTCAGCAGTTTCCCAGCACTTAGACAACCAACTTGTGTAAAATAAATGACATCATCATACTGAGAATTTAACTGGGATAGGAAATCTCGGAACTGACGATGAGCGACTCCTCTGGAACGAATAAAGTTTATTACTTTAATAATTATTTTCATTACATGTTCCATTTTAATAATTTTTGCACAAAGGTTCTCTTGGTGTAAAAGACAATGATATGCTACGATTTCATTCCCCATGGCCTTGCTATCTGTTGCCAAATAATTTACTAATCCTTGGGTTTTTTTCTCACCATAGCTGGCGAGCCATCGGTTGAAATACCATGTAACATTTTTAAGTCCAAATTGTACTTTTCCAAGACTTTCTTAACTTCTTGATAAATGTCTGCTCCTTTTGTTGTATTTTTCATTGGAAGTAATGTTAGTAACTCCTCCGTAACATTGAAATTACAGTCAATGCCACAAATAAAAATTAACAGCTGTATAGTGTCAGTGACGTCTGTGCTTTCATCTATGGCCAATGAAAACCATGTGAATTCAGAAACTTTCTCTTTTAATGTTTTTTCAATATCTATTGCCATTTCTTCTGATCTTCTTACTACCATCATACGATTAAGGCTTATCTTCGAAATAATACCTTTTTCTCCGGAAACACTATATTTGCCACTTCTTCCAAGCATTCTTTAACCAACTCTCCATCTTTGTGCGGTTTCAGATTTTTAACTAAAATTTTCGACACAATAAAACTTGCCTTGACTGCAATTTCCGAATCATCAATAACTCTTTTGAAAACATTTTGTTGGTTTGTAAACTTATGTTGCAAATCTTTAATTTTATCCCTTCTTATTTGTCCCGACAACTCCTTGTATTTGTCAGCATGCTTTGTATCGTAATGTCTCTTCACATTGTACTCCTTCATTACAACAATAATTTTTTGGCAAATTAAACATGTTCCTTTACCTTTGTTCTCTACGAAAAAATAACTCTCACCCCATATCTCCTGAAATGCACGATTCTCATCACCAACTTTACAATTTTTAAACATAGTCACAGAAGTTGTAACGTAAATCGTATCAAACCAAAACACTTTATTTATCGATCTTCAACTACTCTTTGACTTTGAATCTTTGACTATACTTGGGAAAATGTTAACTGGAAACAAAAACAAATTCTCCTCCTACAATGAACACATTCCAGTTTCTGCTGTAGGTTTGCCATACGGAAAATTCTCGCCAACAGCAAACCCATGAAGGACTACCATGGCAGGGTATGAATTCAAACATTCCACTTATTGTAAAAAATAGACAATTTTTAATTTAAAGCTGTTTAATTTGCTCTTTTTATTTGTTTTGTAGTCGAAACCTTAAAGAAAATTTGATATAAAAAATAATTTTTTATAAAATTTTATGATGCAGTTTTTCTTTTCTTTCTTTTTTCTTTTCTTTCTTTTTTGCGAAAGTCTTGGAATTTTTTTTTTATGTGTTCACCAAGCTGAGGGTGGCAGCGGGCCACACACGATTAGGCCGAGGGCTGCGGGTTGTGCACAACTGGTCTAAATCATGACATTTTGTAATACATAATAATGTTATTTAGTGAAATAAATTCAAACTTAATAACACAAAAAATTTAACATGAAAAAATTGCCAATTTGATGAGAAAAACATGAAATCAAATTTTGTAATTAAAAACTTTCAGTTTCAATTACAATAAGTTAAAGCAATTATTTTAAAAACAGTATTTAAAAACAGTTTAAATCTTTAAGACAACAAAACAATGATTTATTCTGGACTCAAATTCCCTTTTCTAGGTTTTAAGTAAAAACTACTGTGATGATGACTACTGTGATGTTCAATGAGATTTTGAGCTGAATTAAAATTCCCAGAGAATTGTGGATTTTCCCTTTTGTGTTCAGGTTTATCTCTCAAATATATCTTGTATCTATTAGCCCTAATTTTGCACATGTTTATTAAAGAAATATTTCATGCTTTTATAATGAATTGAATTTCTCACTGAAATTACAAGTGACCAAAAGTAATTGCAAAAAACTTGCAAATAGAAGACAGTTATGTTATAATTGCATAGTTTGTTGTATATTTAATTAGATAGGAATTTAAGAATGTTTTCTTGTTTAGAAATTTAATTCAATAAATATTTTTTTATGTTCTATTCATCAAAGTATCAGCAGTCGAAGCTGGAATCAAAAGTATTATTCCTCAGCCCTATTTTGTACATCATTAAAAATTGAACAGCTCTAATATTAAAATTGAAAAAAACAATTGAAACAAATGTCTACCTGTAGACTTTTGAATGATCCATGTATATTCATCTTCAATTTGTTTCATCATTCGTTTCAATTCTTCTTCTGTGCCAACCTGTTAATTATCATTTGCTATACTATATTTTGCAACAATTTTTTCTATTTATTAAAAGAACCCTATTTCAAACAAATCCAATACCCTTCGCAATACAAATTAAAAATCAACATTTTTTTTAATGTCAACTTTTACGTTGCTTATAAAAAAAATAAATTATCCCCACATACTCCACAGATTGAAAATAGAGAAACCCTATAATCTAAAATAGTTTTTCACAATGCCCATATATGTATGCAAAGATGTCAGAACATTTTTGAAACTGTAGAAACAAAAAACTGCCATAACAAAATGGGAGAAGGGATTTTTATCTCCACTAATACTATCATTAAGGTTGACAAAAGAATTGGTATTTTAGGGAGTTTGTCTACTGCAATGTTCGACTAAATGAAAAAACGTACTGTCTTTTAAGTAAAATAGAGATTTGTGCATGGGTGAACAGTTTGATCAGAAATCAGTAGATAAGAAACACTGAAACAATCAAAATATTAAAAAATTCACACTATTTGGAGTTTCCTTACTGTAAGACTGCTGATTTTCAATGGGTACTCGACAGGAATATGCTAATTCCCCCAAGTGTCTGTCTGTTTATCCATCACATATATTTTGGCATTTATCGAATAGATAGAAACTCAAAATTTAATAAATGGGTCAATTGTTCTATAAAATACTCTAGAAAACATTGAACTTTTCAAGAATTATCATTTGACCAAAACTTTCGAAGTGCAAAATGATAGAAAAACATACTTCAAGATGAAAGAGATGGAAAGTCAGAATTTTGCCTGTAGTGTTGAACACAAGAGAGCTGGATATGGGAATTTAATACCATAGGAATTCCATTATTTACCAAACTGATAACTGACAATACCCACACAACTGCAGATACAAAAAGATATGCTGGGAAAAGATTTCAGAATTGGCTACATAGCACTGGGTACCATGATACAAATGCATCATTGAGAAAGATCCTATGAAAGGAAGAAGAGGTTCTTATTAAGGCATATGTTCACCCCTAATGTTAATGCATGATTTGATCTGACTGTCCATACATTGCATTAGATTGCAGGTGAATTCTTGTAGAACATTAACCATTTTTCTGTCAGTGCCATTTTTAGCTGTTAGATAATTTCTGGTAGGTATTAACATGTTAAATGCATCTGCTCTTCAGTGCACCCTACATGCGTTCTGCAGGATTTAGAAGTAGAAAATATGCTGGTCAATCCATCTGCTGATAGTCTTCACTTTCCAACAACCACCATAAAATGGGGTGTGGCATTATCATCCATAATCTGAACATGTGAACCAATGGCACTTCAGAACAAATGAACATGAAAAAAAATTATCTCCTTACAGTAGCATGCACCAGTTACAGTACCGCGTTCCAGTATCTATAGCTCTATACGTCCATTGATCATAATGTCTCCTTATATGAGAACATTGCAGCCACTCTATCTATCCCTTTCAGTGGTGATTTTAGAATGATATTGTATTTGCACCTCATGCCAAATCAGCTAGAATGCAGATTCAAAGGACAGATTAAATTAACTTTCATCAGTAAAGCGTACCATACCTCATTGTGCTGCTGTCCAGTCATTATGTTCTCTGAATCCTTGTAAAAGGTGTCGCTGGTGAGCAGTTGTTAATAGGATACAGCATAATGATCATTGGGCAAACAGCATACCTTTATGTAGTCCCCTGGTTACAGTAAACTGTGGTATTGTGTGTCCTATGCTCATGTTAAGCATTTTTTGCCAAGTTACTTGCTGTTTGGGGTCTCTTAGTCAGAAAAAGCAGATAAAAATCATTGAAAGAGTTGTTATTTAGTGGATGACCAACACATACTGAAAGCCAACCATGTGATACAGTGTATATGAGTGATGCTGAACTCTTTGGCCATACTCATCACATTTTGCCTCTCTTCGAGTTATTTGACCATTGCCCTTCCTAATTATTTGACCATGAATAAAATCATCCAGATGTTCCTGATACGCAATTTCGTTGTCTCTAGGCTGCAGCACACAACACAGTTGGATGTCTGTAACAATTATGCACAACTTTTGATGACTTCCGTTCAACTAATGCTATAGGATTACATAAGTGCATGTTCTCATATCACACAAGCCACGTGTCATGCTACATTATTATGCAAGTACTTCTGTTCCAGATGCGAAATAGAGCTATTGTGTTTGGATACTGTATATTATACTGTGTATATATATATATATATATATATATATAGATATATATATATATGCAGTAGGTGACCTCATATCTGCACTGCTTGGGACCAGACTTTTGTACAGATTTCAGGATTTTGCGGATTTTAAGGACCAAAAGAAAAATGACTACTACTTACTTTGTTGAAATAATCATATGAATGGCTTATGCACATTGAATAAATACACATACATACATACAATAAAAACAGACACATTTTAGTCAAATTTACACAAGAATTTAATGATATACACTAAAGGATACACTTTAATGATATGTATTAAATTTGAATCCAGTAAAAATATTTTGTTTAATCTATGTCATTTTATGTCTATCTTGTAATTTTGTGAACATTGACACAATGGTTGGTTGTTTCAAAACTTTAAATTTTTCCTTGTGTAACTTTTGTTGCAGTCTGTATATAGTCATTCTTTCTTGTAGTGTAACACAACTTTGTTTTTCTAAGAATTTCAGATACCGATCTCCAAATTCTATTCCTTTATTAAATGTGATTTTTTCTTCTTCACAATCCGATTCTGTATCTGAATCACTTGGTTCAGATTCCCAAGTCATGAATAAAATGAACAAAATAAAAATAAGTTTCAATTATCTGGTGATCTGGTGAAAAGCATTTACAATTTACAATTTTTCAGCATTTATTTACTGCATTTTTTTTTTTAAAGCTTAACTGTAAAGTTAACTGTTCATACTACTTGAAAAAGTTAACTGAAAATTTCACTGTTTACATACAAAAAATGTTTGTTTACATTCAGAAATGTTGTGTGGATTTTAGAGCATTGTGCATATGAGGTCACCTACTGTGTGTGTATATATATATATATCATTATGTTACTTTTTCCACTTCATCCTTAAGTTTTTCACACCAGTATATATATTGTTGTGCTGCAATCTTCTCCCTCCCTGTGTTCTGCAAAAAATTTACTTTTTTTCAATTTTAAATTCAGTCTTTGGATTCAAAATCATGTGATTAGTGAATATTAATTTCTCTTTTATTAATTTCTTTAATTAATTAATTATTTAATTAAAAAAATTTTTAATTAATTAATTTCTCTTTCTTCTTTCTCTGTAGGTGAGCGATGAACAAGGTTTTTATTCCTTTTTATTTTAATTGCTGTTACTTCCCCTTTTGATGCAAAGATGCATCTTTCGTTTTGTTAGGTTGATTGGAGACACTCAAAACCTGACGTAGTTTGACTCCAATCAACTTATCATGGTTGGAAAATGTTCGAGATCTTTCTCTGTGCGGCTGAAGCAATGTAGCATGATTAATGTATGATTTGAATTGTAAGCCAATCAGAGGGCATTTTGGCGAGATCACCACTTTGAAATTGAGCGTGAGTGGGGATCTAACCTGTAATTTCGAAGCAATGAAGCCGCATTAATTTAGGCTCTCAGATTCTGTGCCATTTTCTTTATCAGGGAACAAAAAGAATCCATTAAGGTGAGGTCCCACAGATATTGAATTTTATTATACCTGGCTTAGCTCCAATAATATCAAAGTCTTCATAAAAATATTTATCTAAATTTTAATTTAAGGGGAGCATTTCAAACCTAATTCAATTCTTAAATTTCTCTATGGAAATCTTGCTGTTCATTATTTCATGGTATGCTAGAGTCACTGTTGGTTTAGTTGGATGATACTGAAGTATGCTGTCGATAGCTGGGCTGATTAGGTATGATATGCTTCAAAAGCTCTCTGGATTATACTGTATATAAAGTCTGATTTCTTTGGAATTATAAATCAGCAGTAAATGCTCCTACATCACCTGTAGGGAAATCTTTGATTTTATTTGTGCTATAAAGGATGCATCAAAAAGGGTTGGCAATGTTTCTGATATCTACAAATGTGCATCTATAAAGTTCTTAGTGTCACCGTGGTTTGTGAAAATATAATTCCAAGAGTGTTCGTTCTGTGTGCAAGTTCTTGTGAATTAGTCCCCTTTTCAGTGAAGGCATCCATGTAAGTACCTTTCCAAAATGTTTATCATTGTTGAAATTTGGAGCTCAAAATTCTAGTTATTACACAAGGTGCTGCAAATATTTTATATTGAACTAAGAACTTAAATTAACTTTGAAAGTAAATATACCAATCTCAAATTTTAACTCTACATATTATTTCTAAAATTTTATAAAAGTTTAGCTCCAAGATATTGCTTTATGATAATTGAATTTCAACATCAAAGGACTATATCTTATTGAATATTGATCTGATTTTGCTGATATTTGAATATTAATTTTTACTATATTACGTTTCATAATAAAATCTAATATTTGCCAGCACTTACGATAATATTTCTTATCCACCTACTTTATATATGTATGAATTAATTTTTATATCCAGCCAGTTAAACTGTTTTTACTGGATCCATGAGTAAGATTTGATTCCTGGCCATAGAGTATGAACCTTAGAATGTGGTATGTATTATTAAAATTAAATTTTTTTTACTAAACTTGAGTTGAATGAAATGTGATAATGTTTCAATTTTGTACGATCACCATTCAGTGTTTGCTTCCAAAATTATCACAACACTTTAATTCTCCCTCTCACAATTTGACACTGGGAATTTTTTCCGGAGTTTTGCACTGTTTCTATCAAAGTAACGAGCCTGCTACAACAACATAGACACAGACATATATTCTGTTAATGGAACAGTCTTTAATTAACTGAAAACAGAAGCTATTACTGACCTTCAGCTCAGTAGGTATAAGATTGAGAATTCTTCTTCTATTTAATTCTGAGAGAGGAGCAACATGTTTGGAAGGAATTAATTTTCTTAAATAATACTCATATTTCTGAAAAATAGTACAAATGGTTCAGTTAAAATTATTTTTATTCTCTTAACAAAAAGTATGTATCTTATTATTACCAGCCAATGTTTCTCTTGAGCAGTTAATGCAGAGGTAAGAACAGACTCTGGTTCAGGCTCACTTGTAAACCTGAATAGAAATAAATTATAAATTTCAAATGATATAGATATAAACAAAATGACAATAAGCTTCAGCAATAAAATGAGTAGACTACCAACCTTAAAAATCCAAAAAGCAGGAGACGTTCCAGCTCATAAAAGCATTACAATACTAATAATGTAAATCAACTAATAGGTGAGTATATGACACTAAATATGAGTGTATTTACATAAAATATATTTCACATTTCTCTTAAAATATTATTATTTCATTAAAGAATTAACAGCCAATGATTTAGCCCTCTAAAAAAAAAGAGTTTGTTGAAAACAATGTCCCTGCATTCAAGGAATTAAATATTAATCATTTTCCAAAGTCTGGGTGAAGAATATTCATTTAAATTGAGTTAGCAATGTAAAAATAGCAATTTAACAACATGTTATATTTATCCTGCAGTGACACCACTTACTCCAAGAACATCTTCTATTACTATTCCCTATCTAGATCAGTCAGTGATTCAAACTTCTGAAAGACTCGAGTGATTTCTGCCTCATATGTTTAAACACAAAGCTCATTAATAATATGTTCCCAAAACTTATCCCAGTGAAAAGACCTACAAAATCATACCAAGAGTTAGCATTCAAATTTAATGAAAATTGACTTCACACTGCCTGAAGCTGCAATAGTCACCAAAAGAAACATTCCTAAAGCTTGGAAACACACAATAATTGGGACAGGTGCCAAACAAGTTTGTGATTTGTTAGGCTAAAAAGACAAAAACCATGTCTTAAATAATAAAAGGCAATGTCTGTCTGTGTGTGTGTGTGTCTTATACACTATATGTTCAGCGACCGCGCGTCGGAGAGCTCATTACTGTCTGGTTCGTTTACCATACGCGTATATTCTTCCACAGAAAGAAAACATTTCAAACCAGTCATACTTTTATCCAAAATAACCTAATCATTTCATTGCCCCCCTCCCCCACCCACCCCCTAAAATATACTCTCTTATATTCCTCTAATTCAGCAACGAAATCAATAAAAGCTAAAATCAGAACGAGATCCGGAACTCAATTATAAAATTGTTTATGCTGCGAGAAGTGAGCTGTCTGTTTACTTTACAGAATCATGTCCCCCCCCCCCCCCAACCCCGCTCCAAATGGAGAAATAATTCATTGGATTCTCCTTGTGCCAAGGTCAAACATCTATAAAATACATTTAAGTTGCTTCCACGGGCATTTAACGCCATCTAGTAGACAAATAAATTCAAATGAAAACGTTCCACGTAGAAACACCAATACGTGCAACTCGGCGTTAAGGGTAAAGTTCTCTCCGGCACCAGTGTGTGCCGTACGTCCTTGAATGCAAGTTCGCAGTCGGCACGCGGGCGTGCCAACCATCGCAAAAGGGTTAAACATGTGGGTCCGTAAGTCCTTCCGAGAAGTTGGTGGTAGGGAAAGGAGGGTACGGTTACTGTGGATGCCTCCCCCACTGGGTTCCAGTCTAAATTGGGTGAATAAAAAGAAAGTTATGGAGATTGTCGCGGAGGGCGCAGTAGCCCAGTGGTTAGCATGTGGGAATTGCACTCGGTAGGCCCGTGTTCACGTGGAGTACGATGACGTTAAACATGTGGGTCCATAAGTCCTTCCGAAAGGTTGGTGGTAGGGAAAGGAGGGTACGGTCCCTGTGGATGCCTCCCCCACTGGGTTCCGGTCCAAATTGGGTGGCACTTCCTGGCCATCCAAATAGTTACCTTACACCTTTTTGGTAGCTCACACCAGCGAGTTTGCCATGGTCAGAATTTTCAAGGGTAATGAACAGGCTGGTCACCAAAGGCAGCTAGTAATCAATAATTCTTAAATAAAAGCTATAATAATTCTCCAAGTTGAATGTTAAATAATTTTGATTAGATAATTTTTAAATATAAACTTCTAATGTTTTAAATTGGCAAACTTTGGCACCTGAAATTTGAACTGTAAGCACCTTATATTGTTTAAAGCTTTTGGTGCTCTTTTACAGTTGGATTTTTTTCCAGAATATTCATTTGTGCAAAAATGTATTTCACAGAAGTATTTGTGCACACAAAGCATATTGGATTATTTTTAACAAGTGTTGAATGTTCTTAGTTTTTAAAAACTCCTTCCTTAGTACTAAGATGACATGAACGGCATAAACTGGGACTTCATCAATGTAAAATTTGAAAAGCAGGATTGACTTCTCTAAAGAATTTGTGGAGACAGCAAGACATAAAGCTAAAAAGTAGGACTGTCCTGCTAAAATAGGGACATCAGGTCATCTTATTTTACAGGCTATTTGTCAAAAATCTAAACTTCCTAAAATATACTGAATGTCAGAATTTTTTAAAAATATTTTTTTTTTAAATGACAAATTCTGATCAATATTATGAAAACTACATAAAAGCAAAATTCATGATTTTAAACTAAAATTTGAAATCAATGTACCACAATACAGCAGTTGTAAAACAAGGGATTATGCATATCTTTTTGAGTAAATGATGAATAACAAATTTAAATTAAATCACTACACTTTCACTGCAGTCATTTTGGAATCCACATGCACTCATAAAATAGATCTAACCATATCAAATAAGATAACTGATTTTTAAAATAAAGAAATGTTCATTCAAACAAAGAATCCACTTACTTAAATACTTTATCAATTTCTGAACAAAATCGCTGTCGTTTTTCAAGCATGTCCAAATAACCCACAGATTTTAGCTTAAGTTTATGTTTACTTTTCTTTGGTTTCACTATAAAAAATTAATAAATATTTGCACTGAATATCAAATATCATCACACTATTTAATGATAAAAAAAAGACAGTTTTTAATATACACTGGTGTCCAAAATAATATTTACATAAAAATAACGATATTTCACGAAAAACCCTATCAATCTGATTTATTTTTCAGGTAAATGAGCAAAAAGCAAATCCTCTTATAATTATCCATTCCAATTTGATCAAACTGTTTCCGATATACAAATAATGACATTACGTCATCTAAATGCGGCACAAGCACTGAGCACAAAGAATATTTCCCTGTGAACTTCTGCAATTCAAGATTTGATTTCAGTGCTTATCCACTCAAAACAGTTTTTTATGGATCCAAAGAAAGAATCTTAGAGGTGATGGGCTGTTTAGATGCTAGGCAGACATTGATGGAAGTAGCAAGATGGCTGAATGTTTCACACAGATAGTCTGTGCTCTCAGGAAACAATTTCAAAACTCTGGAACTGTTGCAAAAAAGCCTGGACTTTTCAAGATCGGTATCTGTCTGTAACTGCCCATTGTAACAGGGAGTCAACTGCTAGGTAGCTTTGTTCAAACCAGGGATCTTCAAAGTGGTCGATATGACATTGTTAGTTGTAAATTCAGGTTCAAGAGGTAACTTAACAAGAGGTAAAAACATTGTAACTTACAAGATCAACTTATTGAATTATCAGTTGATCTTGAAGCTCAGATTATTTTTAAAAATGTGACTTAAATTTTGGATAAATATGAATACAGTACAAAAATACCCAAAACTTTCTGAAATGGTACTTCTCCTTTTCTTGCATTTATAAGTTCATAATTAGTTGAAGTTGGTTTCAGACATATTAATTCCATCTTAACAAAACAGAGAAATAAGTTAGATATAAAATTATATGGCAATACATCCTTTACTGCTTGGCTTATTATAATTACATAATAATAAAAGGATCAATAAAAAATCAAGAAATTCTTGAAGGGATCAAAAGTCAAAAAATTTGGAGGCTCCTGGTTTAGACTTTGCAGCATCCAATGGAACTTTAGTATTGTGGTAACAATACAGAAGGTTTAATAGGATATGCCTTTATGTCAAATAGCCAATGGTAAGTATTTCACTGACCTAACAACATAAGAGGGTGCACCTAAATTGGTGCAGAGAACATCAGAGCTGGAGTCAACAACAATGGGCCTGTGTTCTCTTCAGTGACAAGTCAAGGTTCAGTTTAACCTCTGATTCTAAACACGCTTTACATCTGGAGGAAGCCAAGAACTCAAGATCTTCCTACATGACCATTAAAAGGCAGGTCTATGCTGGGTGCCTTGGAAGGGCGGTGGACAAAGGGTGATGAGGGCGCCTTCAAACTAAATAATTGTATGCCGTCACACGCTTGTATATTTGTTTTCATAAGCAAAACCTATGTAAAATAATGGCATTCTGTTTAACGACTCTTTCTATTTAACTGGTGATTTATGGTCTGGGATCAATTATACCTGATGGTATTTTCCTATGACCATCTGCTTATACTATGTATGTAGCAAAAATAAATAAAGTGATTGATTAATTGATCTTGAACAATTTCTGCACCAAATATTCTTAATAATTTTTACTACCATAAATATATTTACTTATTAACTATTACTTATTTACTATTAACAACAACAATTAACAAAAAAAATAGTTAAGGAACTTATAAACTTTTTATCAGGATTCAAATAATTCTGAGAAACATTAATCTATATAATAAACAAAGAACATGTTGGCATTGTTCAAAATTCTTGAATAATGAAAAGAGAGGTCATCGCTTTTCTAGCTTAATTCTAAACTACATAATTTTTTCACCAAATTTTCAAATTAAAATAGAATGAACTTATTCACAAAAAACACTCTAAAGTTAAAACAAGCTCAAAACAGTTGATTCATTGATATAATGAACAATAAACATAATGTCAGCATTGTCCAGAATTTTTTAATTATAGAATGAGCAGTGGCCTCATTTCTGAACTCGGTTGACTGACAGAGTTTGCTGATTACGAAATCAGGTTTGATGGTATTTAAAATATCTCTCTCAGTGTACATCAAGACAAACGCTTCAAAAGTTTCATTGGTCATGGATGCCCTCAGTCCAGTTTTCATGAGCTTTAATTTGGAGAAAACTCTTTCACAGCTAACCTACCATAATGGTTGCATTGTTAATGGAATAGTAAGTAAATACTTGTAAACCTTATAAAGTTCTGTATACGGGAGACTATACATGTTATACTCAACAAACACTCTAAATGCACATTTGATACATGTATTACACTGATCTTTGGCATCGCATGGTGTAAAAACTATATCCTCTTCGACCTCATTCAAATTTTTGTCAAAGGCACACTGGTAACATTCAGTCTCTTTAAACGCATCAATCTTGTAATCTTCATCCATGGATTTCCTACATATGCTAGGCCAAACATTTACAAAGGAAATTATTTCTTCCTTAAGTTTCCCCTTATCTAAGGAAGGAATCAACTCCCAAATCTTTTCCAGAGCATTTGTTGGAAGTTCGTGTCAGGTTTATTTTGGTTAAATCATTTTGAATAATTTTCACTTATGGAGAATATAAATACCAAAAGATGTAGAATGAGTTGTATAAGAATTGCTGCATTTCTTTAACACAAAATTATTTAGCTCATGGAGTCTACAATATAGCTGATATGAATGAAATATTCATTGATTTTACACAGAGAAGCAGACCCGGCCATCCAATTAGTTGCTCATGTCCACTGGATGAGTCGGACGGTCTGGGTCTTCAACAGAGAAGCAGACGATTTTTTCGATGAAGTTTCAAGCATAGAGTTTAATTACTTGTTGTACCTCCATGGTCTTAAGTTTTTAAATAAAATAAATTATTATAGTATTGTGATGAATGAAATGAATGGAAAAAAGTTTATGCTGTGATAGTGAAGAAGATGATTTAATTATGGCTGCTAAAAATGCTCTGTCTGAGGACATTCCAATGTATGTTGAAGTGACACCAGACAAAATTAATAAAGGGGATTTTTTGCTTGCCGAATTCTCCGGAAGTGTACGAAAAAAGTCGCGATACACATATGTTAGATAACCCAAGAAGATTTAGATGATGATGGTTATGTCATGTGATACTCCTGAAAGTGTGATTCTGGTTTTCTATACAAGATGGATAAAAATAATGTTTCAGATATTAAATTCGGACAAATTAAAAAAATCTTGCTCACTCCTTCACCGGTACAAAAGGGTAATTGTGTACTATACAAGTTCACTCATATCATTGATGTCTATGAAAATAACTGTTAATGGTAAAGCAGTAAGCCTGCCTGTGTAGGCCTATTGCAAACTTAAATCTCACAGGTGAACTTATAATAGAACTGGGCACAATCTTTTAAACTATCAAGCTAAGTGTAATTACTTGGTAACCTGCCAATGTATCCTAATTTTTCTTCAGTTTTCGGAAGTAATATTACATTATTTTTGTAAATTTTGAAATATATGTTTATCCCTTCAAAAATGGCTGTGTAGCCATTTCACTAAGAATACCTTTTGATGTAGTTAACTAATATCAACATCATCATTGGTAATATATGAAAAAAACATTGCGTTAAATTGATGTCTGTAATCTCTGTTATGTTATGTAGTCTGTCAGTAACCTTTGTAACCTCTGTTATGAAAAAGAAATTAATTTCCATAAATTTTGTGTACCAGTTTTCACACAATCTATCAAATAAGGGCTGCACTCCATTTATGGCCTGACAAATTCCAAAAGTTTTTTTTTTTTTTTTTTTTTTTTTTTTTTTTTTTTTTTTTTTTTTTGTATATTGTTATTTTTTCTAATCACTTGAAACACTTTCAAGTATAAAATACACAATTTGGTAACAGAGGTTACTCAGTCATTATTTTATTCATTCTCATTAACTATATTATGGTCAGTATATAACATTAGCTTGACCATGAACACCCACTAGGTCCAACGGTAAAAGGTATTACCTGGCTGCTTGAACTTATAACCAAGAGAAGTACAGATTTCGGTCTGGTAACAGAGGTTACAAACTTTTACACCTACACATATTCTAAAAGGCCTATCAATCTGTATAAATAATATTTAGCTCTGCTTTCAGCTATTTGTTTAACTTTAAGCTTTACACATTCACAAAATGCAATAATTATGACAAATGTTAAAAAAAAATTACTACAGTAAAAGTGGAAATCTGAGAGTAAATTTAAAATGATCCAATTATAAAATTAATTTTTTGTTATATTTATAGATTAATAAATTCAATTTATCTCTGGAAATTTTCACTGTTATTTATATGAACATTTTTTTGTTTTTGTTTTAAGATTAATAAATTCAATTTATCCCTGCTTTAACTTCCAGGTAATGCCAGGTACATTTTCTAACATTAATAAAGTTCTCTCTGTGTGTGTCTTTTTTTCTGTCTATCTGTGCAGTTTATAATGAAAAATTTAAACATCGTATGATGAAAAAATTTGATGTACAGGTTCTTCTGTACCCGAATATGTGCACCTCAGTGTAATTTAACTTGGTAAGTTTTTAAATTTCATATTAGTTTTTTAGTTATTTTACGATTTACCCTGATTTAGCCTAATATTCACACAAATCAATTCCTTAGAGACCTAAAATATTATCACAGTGTTTCCATCTTGACACTATCAGAAGGATCAAAGAATATTCTTTCTAGCAATATTTGAACTAAATCTGGGGGATAATTTATTCCTATGTTTTTTGGCCCATTCACAATCGTCGAGTGAAGGAAGAAGCACTTCCGTGAGACTGTGTGTAGTGAGAATAGTTTGTAATACTAAGCCTAATTTCTAAGCTTAATACAGCGGAAAAAAATATGTATTACATACATTTTGCTTTAAAATACATCTACCATTATTAATTACTACAGAAATACATGGGTGTTATTGTATTTTGAGGGACCTGACTCCACCATTGTTTCTTAAATATGAGCCTTGAAAACTTGTTTGTTTTTTTAGTATTGCTTGTATAATAAATTCAGTCATCGCAATGGACCATCTGCACTTCCGTTTTCCCATCTCTAAATCAGATCTATTTTAAAAAGTGGTAAGTGGTTGCACATAATGGGTGGGTTCTTGGCATTCATAAAGAACTTCTGGAGAGAGATTTTGAATCTTTTTTGTTTCTACTTTGTGGAGATAGGAAACGTCCTGATGTGTGATCATAGATAGGAGTCATTCAGCTCCTTTCGCATTTTTATAAGTAGTCAAAATGCGAAGTGGAGAATGGGAAATATAAAAATCAAGTTGTCTGTGAATGATATAGACAATTGTGGTTCGGAGATTTTATTTGCATTATGAGAATAATTGTAGTTCAAAATAGGCAATTTGGAAATTGAGTATGATGTTACTGGCATCTATATTATTTACGTACTGGACACGTATTTATGATATGGGCAATGCGGGATGATTTGTTCTAGTCAAAATAATAATTTATAAAAATGCATATACATGTACTGTTAACAATTTAAGCCACAAATTCTCAAGGGTGTGTTGATAAAATAACCCTGTTTTAACTGTGTTAAAAATATTCTTTACTTCAAATCCAGCCAATTTATTTGGTAGAGCTTTGAACTATTATTCTAATGTTTTTAAAAGAAATGTCTTTTAGTTCACCCCTTATCATCTATACTATTCAAACATGATTGCATATGTATGTGTGTAGTCACTATTCCAATACATAAATCGGAGGTCTTCGCATCTGATTACAGAGAGTTGAATTATGTTTCACATATTGCAGGGAATTGGTCTGGGTCAAACTTGGAAATTTTGTTAACAACTGAGTATACAATGAATCATTACGCACAGTTGTACATCCTAGTGAAGGTAAAGGTGTCGTACTTCCTTTAATACTAACTTTAGTATAACTATCAGCTCATGCATTCAGGGATGTATCTAGAGAAATGTGAGTGGTGGTTGATTTTCCAGAACAATTATAATTGAGAATATAAAATTTCGAAACGAGCTTCACGTTAATTCACACACACAAACAGTATTAGTATTGTATACTTTTATATTAAAGAAAAACATTTGATAAACTTGAATATAACTTTTAAATATAATTATAATATGTATATTTTTTTGGATGAGTGGTGGTCGGCAATTGAGTGGTGGTCGGAAATTCTGTGTGTGTGTGTGTGTGGTGGAAACCCCGACCACCACCGACCACTGTAGATACATCCCTGTACATTAATTATCAAATTACATACATTAATCATTGAATTTTCTTGAAAGAATGGAAATCATGATGCCGCTATCAACAAGAAACTTTATATGAGATAAATGGTCATATAAAAATAAGCAACTATATTTCAGGTATCTATTCATCATCACAGAAATGACAGAATCATCTAGTTATCCATCTCAAATTTGCATAGCTACACACTTTCAAGCTTTTCCTTGAAATTTTTTGTGATACCAACAAATATCATTTTTTCTGGATTGTAATCAATACCTTGATCATGATCTAGTTCATGGTCTGGATCGATCATTGGGTTGTAAATTTTTTACAGTTGCTCTACCATTTTTATTAGATTTATGACTTGAGCTTCTAAGTGTAAAATATTCTTATCCTCTGCTACTTCCAATACTGTAAATGACTATGAAACATCGAAGATTTTATCCACCATTTCAGAAATTTTTAAAGCGATTCTGAACTTATTGATAACATTTGTTGCACATGCACCGATAATCATTAGAAAACAAAGTGTTGTTGTTGTTGTTGTTAAGACCCAGACCGTCCAACCTATCAGAAAGGTAGAAAACAAAGTGTTGTTGTTGTTGAGACCCAGACCGTCCGACCTACCAGAAAGGTGTAAGGTAACTGTTTGGACGGCCGGGAAGTGCCACCCAACAAAGTGTAAAATAAATCTTTATGTATACTTGTTCCAACTAGTTCCTGCATTTCACGAAGTAAATGACTTGGTTTCCTATCTCCTAAATGCAAATCTTGCAAAAAAAGTGCAAAGTTTTATTACTTCAGAATCTGCAAAATGTGAAATGATCCTCATTTGAATACCCCACTAAATAGGGGTCATTTTCAGGAGGTACGCGAATTAGATCTGTGGCATGAGCCAATACATCATAACCTAGTGCTGAAACTATACAATGAAATTTTGTTTTTACATTAATGATTCCAGAAATCAAGAATTGTAAGTCCAGATGCAAAAACCATTATTCTTGGTTTCCGGAACATTGCTTTAAAAGCAACTTTTGAAAGTTCAACAGAATTAAAATCATCATTTTGAGCAGAAGCATTACCTACATCAATGACTTTGTCAAATCAGTTTCATTCATGTTAGTTATTGGCATAATAACAACAGTGACAACTCGTAAGCGACATATCGAGGGGGGGGGGGGGCGCTCATCTATGAATTTATGCCTATATATGTGTTATTAATATATATACATATATATATATACATATTTTGGGCATAGCAATGGGTGTATTTTTTATGTAGTTTCAACTAATTGTTCTCCTTGTCTTGACCTTTTGTCTAGAGCTAATTGTTATTGCCTTTCCTCATTTTTGAAATGTTTGCTCTTTCATATTATTTTATATATATGAGGAGCATTCTAAAAGTAAAGAACATTTTGATCTGATGTACTGCACAGTTCTCCCCCCCCCCCCACCCCTGCATCATGGACCTTCCCATTCCTTCGCGCCAGTCAGACACTAACAGCGAGTAGTCAAAGTCACACTATAAACAGTAATGTTTACTGTTTATAGTGTGACTTTGAAATGTGTGACAAAATTAAAGATCCCACCAAGTGTGAGATTCATAGTCTAATACACTTTTTGAATGCGAAAAAAGTCCACCCTATCGAAATTTATAGACAGATAACCAAGGTTTATAGTAATGTGATGAATGAAGCTTCAGTTCGAAAATGGTACATCATGTTTAATGGCGGGCGAACGAATATTCATTCATGAAGAAGAATGCTCGGGTAGAGCTTCAGTTGTGACTGACGAACTCAAATCAAGGATTGAGGAAAAAATTCAACAGGATAGACGTTTCACTATAGATGGACTCAGTTCGTTTTTTCCTGAAATTTCAAGAACAGTTCTTTCTGAAATTGTTAGTGGTGATTTGGGCTACAGAAAAGTGTGTGCCAGGTGAATTCCTCGAGTTTTGACAGATGAACACAAACAAAAACGGATGGGAGCTGCACTGACTTTTCTCAGTACAACAAGGATGGCGAGGAGTTTTTGAACCACATTGTTACTAGTGATGAAACCTGGATTTCGCATAAAACTCCAGAAACAAAATGCCAGTCAATGGAATGGCATCATTCCTGATCCCCAACAAGACCAAAAAAAGCCAAACAAATTGTGAGCACCAAAAAGGTTATGGCTACAGTGTTTTGGGATCAAAAGGGCATCCTACTCATCAACTACATGCCTAGAGGGGAGACCATAAATGCAGCGGCCTATTGTCAAATCCTTCACCAACTTCACCGTGCCATTCAAAACAAATGGCGGGGATTGTTGACCAGAGTGTTGACCATTGTGCTTCTTCATAATAACGCATGTCCGCATGCTGCTACGTTGGCGAACAACTTGTTTCAGCAGTTTAAGTGGGAAGTTTTTGAACATTCTCCTTATAGCCTGGACTTTGCTCCGAGTGATTACCATTTTTTCCCCCAAATTAAAGGATATTTTGGCCGGATACCACTATGGAAGTGACAACGAACTGAAAGAGGACATTAATGACAGGTTCAACAACTTGGCAGTAACTGAGTGTGCAGAAGGCATAGAAAAACTGGTGATACGCTATGATAAATGTTTAAATTTGTATGGTGACTACGTTGAAAAATAGCTGAGGTATCATATGTGTTGTAAAATAAGTTTTGTTTCATTATCTTAAATAAAAATATCTAGAGAAACAAACGTTCTTTACTTTTAGAATGACCCTCGTATATATTTATTAATGATTTTTGTATACATTTATACTCATGTCCTTTTTAATTGTATTTTATCATTCCATTAATTATTCCCCTCATTCCCATTTTACCATTATAGCAATAATTTACCCAGTACTTTTATCCTTAATCTTGGTCTATAGTTACTTATTTGTAAGGGATATTCTAGAGATGGGTATTTTATTCTCACAGTAGTTTATGATTAATTTTCGATTATAAATATCAATTCTATATATATATATATATATATACATTATAAAATTTGAAAAATGTGTTAAAATTTAGTGAATTAATTAATAAGTTAAAAGTAAAAAAATAAGTTAAAATACTACTTGTAAAGTGCCATGCTTCTATTTACATGTATATAACTATATAAATTCCCAAATAGGACAAGTAACTATGTACTCTTAATAAAGCTAGTAAAGTAACAGAAGATATGGCCGGGGGGAGTTGCAATCTTCGTCTCTCCGGTTAAGCTTTTTTCCGCCATGGCAAACGCTCCCGGTAGCCGATATTTCTTACACCCTTTTCTTCATGACACTTTCAATACCATAAAAACAAATTACATACATATATACATTTTTAATAACATATAAATCCATAAAAATATTCTACTATACTCTTAAAACAATTCAAGAAACATAATATAAAATCCACAACAACTAATTTAAAATACTAATGTTTGAAATTACTTCACTCGTGGTTATTTAATACTCTAAAATCAATAACAACTAATTTAAAATACTAATATTTGAAATTACATCACTCATGATTATTTAATACTCTAAAATAAATAGATTCGAAACCAATGTTTGAAATCCAAATCAAAGTGGCTACTTTTAAAAAATTGGATTCAAGACCTATTGGCAATATTGTCGCCATATAAATACAAAATCACAAAAATACACAATAGTTCAGACTCTCTGCATTACTCTTTCCTATGGACCAGCTCGTTACTTATTGATGTTAAACTGCTTTCTCGTATAAAGTTTCCTATACATTCACTCTGAAATAAATAATAAATGATCACTGAAGAAAACTTCTATAAACACATAAATACAATTAACATTTTATTTAAAACATGTTGTAAAACTTATCATAACAACATAACTACCAAATATTGCGCTGGCCATGAAATACCTGTGTGTAGCCATATAGAGCTACCAGATTTATAATTCATAATTTCACTCTACCAGTGTCACAACCTGCATATTACGATACCGATGCTGGGCGATACATGAAAAGTCGTATGTTGTTATTACTCCAAAAAATCTCTTTTCAGTCATGGTCACAGTTAAACCATTATAATTGGATACTAATCTTATCAAAAAATCTGGTGGATAACCCTCCTTGATTGCCTCTTTCAGAAAGTGGCAATCACAAATGTATCTATCATTAGTGGTAAAATTCAACAACTTATGATGTGTCATCTGATTTATAACCAGATTTCTGAATATGTCTAGGTGTAAACATGTTGTCCATGACATCAAACATTTAATATCGATATTTATTATAATTTTAAATACAATTTAATATGTAGTAATTTACATACTTATAGTTATGATAGTTGCGAATGCAATACATCGACTTATCGTGATGTTCATTATGGACATATTGCAACAGGTGATCTGGATCTTATAAAATCAAATATTAAAAAATATTTTGAATTAGGTACTAAATACCGTTTTAAGAGTGGCGTATCCATTAAACGTGCAATGGAATCTGATATTTAACAATACATTCAAAAAGCGGCTGTAAAATTCAATTTGCCCACAGAGACTTTTGCAGAATGGAAGGTCTCGATGATAAATGAATATATTTCATGGCATCGCTGGAATGTACGCAGAAATACAACAGGGATAGAACCAGGATATTGTGAAAAAGAGCTAAAGGAACTAAAACATCTGTATGCAATTACTTACGTAGACAAAGTAATGTTTAATTTTGCTATGACATGTAAATTGAACTATGTTTGACTATTAAGACAAGCATACGAAGATACTAGTATGTACTCATTATTGAATCAATCACAATTAGAAATCAGTAACCGAATTAAGGCATTATACAAAAAGACTGGCATATGTGTGGGAAAATTTAGATTTCCCTATTTAGCTCTACCAAAGCTACATAAGAATCACATGAAATTCCGAACTGTTACCATTGGTTTTAAAGCTTATTTAACCAGGGCTAATAAATCATTATTGGGTCATTTAAAATTGGTTCTACAGAAACTCTATGACCAGGGAAGTTACTTTATTAAAAATAGCCTTGAAGTGGTTAAAAAGCTAAAGGAATTGCCTAACATCAGAATATATAAAAGTTACGACTTTGTTGACCTTTTTAATAATATAGACATTAAGGATCTATATAACATCCTTATAGAATCATACCATAGTTGTGATTTACAACTTTACATTGCTATAGGAAAGTTCAGGACTTTGGTGAAACTGGTTTTATTCGAGACAGTTCTTTATAATGGAGAAAACTTTTATAAACAGATTAAGGGTATCCCAATGGGTGGTAACTGCTCTTCTATTCTGGCAGATATTTACTTAGATAAATATGAAAGGGGGACACATTTTAAATGAGGTATTATGCCTTTGTTACGTGGACGATCTCCTATGTGGATTGGAGGATTGTAATTATACAATGAAGTTTGATTTTTATCCTCCATGTTTAAATTTAACAGAACAGCATGTAATGAAGATAAAAGTCTAGATTTTTTGGATCTCACAATAATGAAACCTACGACCACACAGTGTTATCGAATGTACGATAAAGCGTAGTACCTTTAAATTCGATATTAAATATTTGACATCATGGACAACATGTTTACACGAGACATATTCAGAAATCTGGTTATAAATCAGATGACAGGTCATAAATTGTTGAATTTTACCACTAACGATAGATACATTTGAGATTGCCGCTTTCTGAAAGAGGCAATCAAGGAGGGTTATCCACTAGATTTTCGGATTAGTATCCAATTATAATGGTTTAACTGTGACCATGACTAAAAAGAGATTTTTTGGAGTAATAACAACATACAATTTTTCATGTATCGCCTAGCATCGGTATTGTAATATGCAGGTTGTGGCATAGGTAGAGCAAAATTATGAATTATAAATCTGGTAGCTCCATATGATTACACACAGGTATTTCATGGCCGGAGCAATATTTAGCAATCATGTTGTTATCAGTGGCGCACCCAGAATATTCCTAAGGGGGGGGCCATTGGTGCACAAAATTTTTATGAAGGAGGATGACTCCTCGATAAATTTTCCGAGAAAAAATGATCAGAGGCCATATCAATTAACAAGGCGGTTGTCTTTTTTTGTACATTTATTTTTATCAAATTACTAACAATTCTTTAGTGCAGTGCAAGAGAATTGAATGATTAGAAGAAGTAGTAGTAGATATTTATACAAAACAACACAAATTAAGAAATAGATGAAGATAAAATTATTTGTTCTGGTCTGCTTATACTGTATACTTGTTTTCAACCACTCTCTCATGATTACATATTGTTATATTATTCAATTATGATCTATACATATTCATAAAACGAAGTCCAGCCTCCTGTTTTTCTTTGTAGCCAGAGCATTAATTATCTGGTCTGGATCAATTTCCACTTCACGGTGAATGTTCATTGACGCCAGTCCATTCAGTCTGGTTTCACTCATACTGTTTCTCAAGTAAGTTTTCAACCTCTTCATTGTGGAGAATGACCTCTCAGCACTGCTTGTTGATACTGGGAGGGTGGCATACACTTTTAAAAGTTCAAACACAGTTGGAAAAGTCCTTTGGTCACAAAAGTTAAGCAGTTCGATTGGGCTTTTAGTTTTCTTGTTCAATGCAAAGACCTTCATGTACCACAGATGTAGTTCAGCTTTTAGAGTATTATCTGATCTGGGTCCTAAATCATCTGCAAATTTCCTTGATAAGGCAACAAATCTCTCGTTTTCTTCCAGTGTCGGCTGCCTTCCATTCGGAATGACAGATGCAAAACTTTGTAGAAATTCCTTATGTTTGAGAAATTTTTCATGGAGGTGAGTGATGAAATTATCAATCCATGGAATGAAAATAGAAAGTCTGTAGTATTCTTCAGGAGTCTGTACGTTGAAATTTGATCTATAAATTTGTCTGGTGGCACGGCGTGGTAGAGTAATGTTTTCTCCATGCTGTTCCAGCTTCTTAACAGCTTGTTCAAACAGATGGTGAAACTCGTTCTCTGCGTTCTCTCGAATTATAGATATAGCTTTCAAAACGTCTTCTACGTCACTCACAGCAGTTGCCAGATCAAGGTTAACTTCCTGCAGCTTTTCACTCAGACGAACACTGTAGCTGAGTAATCTGTCAGCTGAAACAAGTGCTATGACAAACTGTGATGTTAACATTGAACATAACAAGGTATGAGCCTCTGTTGATGTCTCCTTGTCATTCCAGGTAGTAATCTCCTCCAGAGCGTCGATTACTTGATCAAACAATGAAACCATAACTGTGATGGCATCATGTCTCTCCACCCAACGAGTAGGGCATAATTTCTTCAGTTTTTTGGCACTGATTTCTGTCTCTTCCTGATTAGCTGCATTAATTTTGCTGGTGAGAACAAGGTTTCGTTTTGGTGTGTTGAAAAAACTAGAGATTTTCCCTATTATTCCAAAGCTGTTTCGGATATCCGGAACTCTAGATGAATAAGTTATGGCTAAGTTCAAACAGTGTGATGCACAATGAACGTAGGGGGCTTTGGGGTGTTGCTCATATATAATTGCTTGGGCGCCATTGTACTCTCCACTCATTGCAGAAGCTCCATCGAACCCTTGTCCACGGAGGAAAGACGTATCAATGTTGCAGTCTGCAAGGCCTTTAAGAATAGCATCTGCAATTGCTCGACCTGTAGTTTCAGTCAGGGGCACAAACTTAAGGAAGTTCTCCACTATCTTAAATTCAATTTTATACTTATCATTTGTTTCAAACCGTTTCAAATAACGAACGCAAAGTGTCATTTGCTCTACCGTTGCAATATCTGTGGTTTCGTCACATAAAACCGCAAAACATTTGGCCTCATTCACCTCAGTTGCTATGTGCTTCACAATGGAATCATTGCATGCTGAAATAATCTCATTTTGTATATTCCAACTTATGTAAGTTGCATTTTTTGCACAACCTTGTAGATGAGTTTTCAGTATTTCTTCTCCTGCATCAACTCGGAGTCGCAAAAGGGCTCTAAAATTTCCTTCGCCTTGGCATGGTTCTGACAATACGTCCAAATCCCCACAGTCTCTATGCCCTCTCATGGCCAGCCCTTGCCTTCCACAAAAAATCACTGTTTTGATAATAGGTTTAAGAATAGCCCTATTCTGCAAAACTTGTTTTTGCTTTCCTCTGTCCATTACTTGATCCACAGGAACCGTTTTTCCTTCCGTGACCCTTAAGAACTCATCGGCTTTGAGAACTGAATCCTTATGATAGAAAAATTTTTCATGTTGACTGAACTTCTCCAAGGCCTTCTTCCAATTATTAAATCCTTTTGAAACAAGTTAACCTGTAGCTTGTGTGGATCTTAAACCGACTTCATGGGGTGCAAAGAGAACACAAAATTTGCAATAGGCACTGTCCTCTGCCTTTGAGTAAGCTAGCCAGTTATGCTTACTCAGCCAAGATGAGCAGAACTTCCGAGTGTGGTGAGGTTTTCCTTGACTTGATACAGCACTAGTGACAGTAGCAGGAAAACTGTAATTTGCATATGGTTCCCAAAGATTTTTTAGCGCTGTTATCCTATCTTCATCTGTGAGGTTAGATTTCTTGACATAATTAGAAATATCTGCAGCCAGAATTTCTATTTCAACTGTGTTTGGTATTGTGTTTTGTCCTACCTTTACCTCCTCACAAGCGTTTGAAGACAGCCCGGGGTCACGGCTGTTGCTTGCTTCGACTGCAGCCTCATCAATGTAACAAGAGCTCAGGGAAACGTCGTTGGGAACGTCACTATTTTCAATCTTACTTTTTTTTTTAAAATAATTTCCCAGTGTCTGTTGGCCTAGCCCTTTTCGTTTTTCACTCATTGTCTTTTTTTTTACCTTGCTCCTCAGTTATTCAAGAACAAAATTTGCTATATAGCCGAAATACGCACATAAACACACACACTGATCGTTAAAGATGCATTTCACTGTAAGATCAGTTGAAAGTTCAGGACCATTATTAAATTCAGCTATTCACCACGCAGGCCCTCGTTCCGAAACTACCAATTCACTGTTATCACCTTGTGTCGTAACATCGCACTTTATTTCAACTCACAGCAACACTTAATTCGCGAAGCGTTGGCACGATCTATTTATTCACTTCCACAATTTTCTCACTGGGTAAACGAAATCCTCGAGTTTTCGAGCGAACAGCCGCTTCCCCGCCGTTCACTCTTTATATAGGGCCACGGAGGCGCCTGTGACGTCACTCTACACAGCACTGGTATAGTACGACTATAGCGAGAAGGCATTTGGGTCACGTGATTTTGGACGAGTCCATTAGTTAAATTCAATCACAGGTAGAAACGTCTTAAGAAGAACGGGTTTCCAGAATTGGCGCCTTTAGTGCGAATTAATTTATAATTTGTACAGTACGATAAAGAGCTTTATATGTATAATTACATTCAGTGTAAGTGTTGGGATATGCTGGAATTGTTTTCTTCACAATGATTAAAATTATTTATTACAATAATGGTTGTAAATGTTTTTTTTTTATACTTTCTCGAAGGCAGACCTAGTTCTCCCTTGTGCTGACAGCGCCCTTCGCGTTTTGCTTTGTCAGCCCAAGGGGGGAGCCAGGGCCCCCTCGGCCCCCCCCGTGGGTGCGCCACTGGTTGTTATGATACATTTTCCAACACGTTTTAAACGAAATGTAAATTGTATTTATGTGATTATAGAAGTTTTCTGGAAAATCGGACGATTATTTATTATTTACTTCAGAGTGAATGTATAGGAAACTTTATATGAGAAAGCAGTTTAATATCAATAAGTAACGAGCTGGTCCATAGGAAAGAGTAATGCGGAGAGTCTGAACTATTGTGTATTTTTGTGATTTTGTATTTATATGGCGATAATATTGCCAATAGGTCTTGAATCCAATTTTTTAAAAGTAACCACTTTGACTTGGATTTCAAACATTAGTTTTGAATATATTGATTTTAGAGTATTAAATAACCACGAGTGAAGTAATTTCAAACATTAGTATTTTAAATTATTTATTATTCATTTTAGAGTATTAAATAACCACGAGTGAAGTAATTTCAAACATTAGTATTTTAAATTATTTGTTATTGATTTTAGAGTATTAAATAACCACGAGTGAAGTAATTTCAAACATTAGTATTTTAAATTAGTTGTTGTGGATTTTATACTATGTTACTTGGATTGTTTTAAGAGTATAGTAAAGATTCAGCCTCAGATTTTTTAATAGTGGCCACTAAGAACAAAATTTTTAGTGGCCAACCAAAAAAAGTTAGTGTTAGTGGCCAAAAAATTTTCAACAACAACGGCTGTCTTCAATCAAGTTTATATTGATGTGTTCCACATTTGGCTATTGAGGTATATTCATGGATAGAAAATACTTAAAAGTATGTAATTATATACTTTTATATTATGTTTTGTGGCCAGAGACACCAGACACTCTATTGAGAGAAAAAGTAATAACACAAAAGAATGAGATAAATTTAATTTGAAAAATCTGATTTAAATTCATTCAATTCATTTAATTTCATTCCCTAGCCATAAAATAGCAGCTATAAAAACTAGTATGTTTTTAAAATCAAGCCAGAAATCAGATAATGGCTATTTCCTTTTTTAAAATATGAAAATAAAGTCACAGCCAACATGAAAATATTAATAAAAGATTCGATAGGGTTGCCATGGGTGAGAAATATATAAAACATAACAAAATTCCCAAGTCATGAATTGATAAATAAGAGGATTTTTAAAAGATTTCTTTGACACAATAACCCTAAAAATATTAGAAAAAAATTATTTTTTTTTAAAGAAATAAACAAAGATGCTAAGATATTAGTGTTTTACAGATAGAATTTCGTTGGTTTAAATTCAACTTGATTCTGTATTACAAATGCCTTTAAATTCAAAATATATGAAGCTCATAATGTACAAAAAGCATGTCAGCTCATCTAAATAAAATATTTCAGATGAATATTTAAAACATAATATGATAATTCAGTCAGATACTCTAAAGTAGTATAATTAGAAGATGAAGGGAGAAGGATTATTTTATTAGCAGGGCACCTTAACAGGACCTGCCTTAAGAATAGTTGATATAGTAATTTTTCTTTTTTTTTTTCAGAAAAAGACACCAAAAGGGAAACTAATTTTCTTACAATGAAATGAGTTTTGTAAACAGACTAGTTTATTTAAATTTCAACTCAAATATGCTGAATTAGGATATGCTCATATACACAGGCATAGAAGAGTGAATCCCATTACAAAGTGTATACTTTTGTGAATGCAAACAGATTGCATAAGTTGAAAATTCCATAATTAAACAAAATATACAGAGGATCACGTATAAATGCCTTTTTGTGCAATTCTGCTGCAGAATAGTTCTCTATTTTATTAATAATATGTTTAAAAAATAGTTTTTCTGTATAAAACACAAAATAATTACAAAAATTGTAGTCGATGCAAACAGATAACAAAAGTGATTTTTGGGACATATATGACCGATTTTATGAAATTTTTGTAATCTGTAGACATCCTGTAAACTGGGGCAAGGATTTTCGCCCAAGGAAATAGGAGAATTCCTCGGAAAATATTTACCAAATTAAATGAAATATACCATAAATTGCGTACAAATGCAGTTTTGCAGGTTTTCATGATGCTACTGTAAATTAGCCCTTTATTTCATAAATAATACGTATGGAAAATAGTTTCTCTCTATAAAACGCAAAACAATTACAAATATTGTAGTCAATGAAAACAGATTGCAAAAGTGGAAAATATTTTTTCAAATTAAACAAAGTATGTCGAGGATCGTATACAAATTCAGATTTTCGTGCAAAATAGCCCTTTGTTTTATTAATAATGTGGCAGAAAGATAGTGTCTTTTTTATATAAAACGAAATAATTATAAAAATTTCAGTCTATGCAGAGATTGTAAAAATGGCTGAAAAACAATCCTTGATTATTTATTTCTCTTCAAAAACAGTGAGAATCGTCATATGCGAGTGCCAATTTCGCAATTGCGGAGAAACAGATTTTCAAGTGTAAGAAAGAGGAAAAGATGATCAAAATTCGTGGCTTTGTTAAAATTTCATGACATTTTTGGGACATATATGACCGATTTTATGAAATTTTTGTAATCTGTAGACATCCTGTAAATTGGGGCAGGGATTTTCGTCCAAGGAAATAGGAGAATTCCTCGGGCAAAAAATTAAAAGTGAGGGAAAGCACTCGGAAAGAACATAATAGCGAATGAGTGGAAGAATAAAAAAAAGCAAAGTTTATTCAATCGAATTTGCAACCCATGCATGTGGGGGAAGAACCTTTATGGTTTTCTCTAAAATATTTCGCTAATTAGGAACATGTAGTATCTTGAGTATGACTAAATCGCGATCGATTGCGATTCACGTGTAGCTATAGAATCACAGTCCGAATCCACGACCGGATGGCAATCTGCTCGTAATTCGTGGTCCATAACAAGGCGATTGACCGCAGTCCACGATCACGAAGCAATCGGCCTTGAAAAAGAAAAGATTCTGGAAAAATTTTGATCACCTGAAATTGCGACTTACTGCAATAATTTTGGTTGCCATGACTGCAAACTTAGTCGCCAATGGTGACCTGACCAACGTGAATCTGCATCTCTAGAGTATAGTAGAATATTTTTATGGATTTACATGTTATTAAAAATGTATATGTATGCATGTAATTTGGTTTTATGGTATTGAAAGTGTCATGAAGAAAATAGTGTAGAAAATATCGGCTACTGGGAGCGTTTGCCATGGCGGAAAAAGCTTTAACCGGAGAGATGGGGTCGCAACTCCCCGGCCATATCTTCTGTTACTTTACTAGCTTTATTATGAGTACATAGTTACTTGTCCTATTTGGGATTTTATATATATATATATATATATATATATATATATAAAATTGTAAATCCAATGTTAGAATGTAAGTAGTAACTCATAATATACTATTCCAAAATTTTCTACAAAATACAAAGAAATAAAAGAAATTCAAACATAAAGAGGAAATTATAAAACGTAATGCAGGTCATAAAGACAAAGACAATTAACAAATTTCAAAGGTGAGGAATGAAAATAGGAAAACAAAAAAATCAAGCAAAAAAGCTTGCACGTGGAAGAGCTTTAGGCTTAAGATAAGTTCATATCGAAAAAATTCTTGTCAAGTCCATATATCCCTTCGAAATGAACACAAAAATGCTTGTTTCTGAAACACAAGATAGATTTTATCTATAAACTTGTGTTATATGGACGACAAGCATATAGATTGGAAAAATAAAGGAAACATAAATACCTTAAAATACACTTCATTAGTACAACCATGACGAGCAAAATATGACTAAACCAATATTGCCATATGCAGAAATGAAAAGATGTGATTTGCTGTTGCCAAAGAGAGTAATAAAAACCATACTGCGTAAAAGCAATAAAATGAGATATTCTACAGTTAAAACTGCAAGATAAAAAGATGAAAATATAATAAATTCAAGAGAATGTAGAAGTACGGCTAAAATAAGATACTAAGGAGAGATTATGAGAATTTTAGGCTAATCAAAACTTATTAACTATACCATTTACTAAATATGCTGGATATTTATAAAATTTACTGGTAATTTTGAGGTTATTAATGTGCAAAGCATGAAATTTTTTATCTGATAATCTATAAATTCTAAAAAGTTAATTAAGTATAATATTTCTAAACAATTTAATCGAGTTGCAGGAATTAAAAGGTAATAATTTATTAATATTAAATTTAAAAAAATCTTTTTTATCATATAAATTAGTAACTATCCCATTAGTAGGTTCTATAATTAGATTTAAATCCAAATAATAAATATTATTACTAATAGTAGTTTCATTAGGTATTAATTCCAAATTATCCGGATAGAAATCTATATCTATGACATAGTTATCAGTAAATACAAGACAAATCAGATCATCTACATATCTGTAAATTTTATAATCTGTTGAAGTAAAGAATTTTTCATATTGATATAGGTATAAATTGGCTAACATACCACCTTGTGGAACACCTGAGACTTGTAAGTATAATTTATTACCTTGAAAGATATAATTATTGAAAAGAACAAAATGGAGAAGCTTAGGAAAATTGGTAAATTTAGTAAGATGAGATTGATTAGTAATATAAGCATTATATAAAGCTAAAATGACATCATATAGATCAGTGATCCTAATATTATTAAATAGATCTTTAAAATCAAAAGTTTGAAATCCTATTATTTTATCAAGTGTTTTTAATTTATTTTTTAATTCTTTACTGTTATTTAGAATAATGTAGTTATCACTAGAATCTCGTAAATTAATATTTAGTACATTTAAATAATTTAGTAATAATTTACTAGCAGTAGTAGAGTATGGATTATGACCACTAGTTACAGTTCTAAATTTAATAGGATTTTTAAGAAATTTAGGTATAAGCACAATATATGGAAATTTCAAAAATTTATTATTAATATCTAAATCACTATACATATTGATAATTTTCAATTTGATACTATTAACAGAGTGTGAATCAATTTTAAATAGACTATTATTTTTTAAAAATTCTAACAGATATTGAATATAGAATTTTTTACAAATAATAGCATAATTATTAGAGGCTTTATCAACATAAGTAATAACAAAAGATCTATGTAAATCATTAACAGTATTTTATATTATCCATATTATATATAGATCTAGATAAATTAATACTACAAATGGCATTTTTAATAGATCTTAAAATAGTAAATTTCCACATATTAAATGCCTCTAAAGGCTGAGATATATATATATATATATTTGAATTGGTTATATATTTCTAATATATATATATATATATATATATATATATATATATATAGTATAAATATATGTATATACATATACGTATTTTGGGCACAGTGAAGAGTGTATTAAGAATGTTTTAAGTAAACGGCGGATGTATTAAGTAAAATAACATACCTTCCACCTGCTCGATCGTTCATAATATTGCTGAACACATGTGGACGCATCCCCCCTGGTGGAAACATTATACAGTCTTAATTTACATTAAAGTAAAATTGTGGGGGCTCGTTAAACTGATAATTACACCCAGGGGGTTGAATAAAAAATATGCATATTCTGTGATACATACAGATGGTTCAGAGTCTCTAGCCACCAGTAAAATCAAAATCAGTGAATTAGGAGGCAAGATGGAAAATTAGGGGGGGGGGGCTAACTGAAGTAAAAGTTATGCTCAGGGATTTGTCACATTAAAGATGCATATTCAGGTGACATATACAAATGCTACTGACACTGTAGCCACCATCAGAACCATAATCGCTCAATTAGGAACATATATGTAAAATTGTGAGGGGATAATTAAACTAAAAGTTACACTCAGGGGTTGACACAAAAATATATATATCCAGGTGCCATGCACAAATGTAGCTGAGACTATAGTCACCAGCAGAATCAAAATCACTCAATTAGGAACTGAGATGTAAAATTGTGGGGGCTAGTTAAACTAAAAGTTATGCCCTGGTAGTTGGCACTAAAAACGCAAGTATATTATATCCATCAAATATGTATACCAAGGTGAGATGTACAGATGGTGCAGACTACAACCATCAGCAGAATCAAAATCGCTCAATTAGGAGGTAAGATGTGAAATTTGGGGGGGGGGGGGCTAACTGAAGTAAAAGTTACACTGAGAGAGTTGTCACAACAAAGATGCATATCTATGTGATGTGTACAAATGGTGCAGAGACTATAGCAACTAACAGAACTAAAATCGCTCAATTAGGAAACGAAATGTAAAATTGTGGGACTGAGCAATATAATCACCAGCAGCAGCCAAAATTTCAAGGGAAACTATGTCAGATAAAAGGATAATGTTGAAAATTTAATTTTAAAGTTTTTTAACAAATGCTTAGAATTTCTTTAATTTTTAGGTATTTTTAATATTAAATAGCTGAAAAAGTAAAACAGCCGGGTAGGTCAAATGACCCCTCAAACTAAATATCTGAAACAACACATTTCTGAAAGTGTCACTAAAAGTAGCCTAACGGTCACGGGTATGCCTAAAATAGGAAACTCTGACATTTAAAGAACTATCAAACATATTGGAATTCGTCACCAAGCAGATCAGACGAAAGCTCAGAATCAGATGAAAGCTCTTTAATAGAGCCAAGAAGAATGGTGATTGGCAGACTTATAAATCTGCCCTCACCACTTATAATAAAGCAGTTAGGGATGCCAAGAAAAATTCTTGGAGAACATACTGGAAGGTATTAATGATACTCCTGCCGTTGCAAAACTTGTTAAGTTGATGGCTAGAGACAGAAATTGTAAACTTAACACTGTTAAGAAGCCCAATGGTGACTTTACTGTCACTGGTGAGGAGACTCTTAGTGAGCTCTTCAGAGTTCACTTTCCGGTTTCTCATCCTGTTGTTCAGAATGACAGTGGAATTGCTTGCTCCACCTTGTCTGACGACAATAGCTGGGGTATTGCTAGGAGCATTGTTACTCTTGATAGGGTTAAATGGGCAATTAATTCCCATAAACCCTATAAAACTCCGGGAACTGATGGCATCATTCCTATTCTTCTCCAGGAGGGAATAGAGATGCTTGCTCCTATTCTCTGCAACATCTACAGTGCTTGTATTGCCCTTGGTTATATACCAAATGCGTGGAGGCATACTAGGGTAATCTTCATTCCAAAAATTGGAAAGGACAATTACTATGAGGCCAAATCTTTTAGGCCTATCAGCCTTACGTCTTTTCTGCTTAAGACTATTGAAAAACTTATCGATAGGTATTTAAGGGAAGTGATTCTGGCCTCTAAGCCCTTGTCTAGTTCTCAACATGCCTATCAACCGGGCAAATCTACGGCCACTGCTCTTTACAGTCTCTCCTTTATTTTAGAGAGAAATCTCAATGCCAAGGAAATTGCTCTTGCTACCTTTCTTGACATTGAAGGTGCCTTCGATAAAGTACCCATTGACACCATTCTTGTTGCTCTCAACAGAAGAGGTGTTGATACCACGATATCTTATTGGATTAAGAACCTGCTATCTAACAGGTATATCTGTGCATCTTTACTTGGAGAAAGTATGACTGTGCATGCACTTTCGGGCTGTCCACAAGGGGGTGTGCTCTCACCAATTCTTTGGTGTCTTGTTGTGGATTCTCTTCTGGATAGCATTGATGTCTCTGGTGTTTCTTGCATTGGATATGCTGATGATGTTGTCATCGTTGCCAGGGGCAAATTTGGCAACACTGTCTCTGACATGATGTCTACTGCTCTTAGGAGGGTTGAAGCATGGTGTAAAAATGCAGGTCTTACGGATAATCCGCAGAAGACTGCTTTAGTTGCGTTTACAAGGAAACGCATACTTAATCTTGGAAATATTTGCTTATTTGGGCAGAAGCTTATTTGCTCCAAGGAGGTTAAATTCTTGGGAATTTACTTTGACAAGGAACTTAATTGGAAGAGACACTTGGACTACTGCACAACTAAAGCCAGAAGAATCTTCTGGTCTTGTAGGAATGCTATTGGGAAAACCTGGGGCCTTAATCCCAGAGCTATTCATTGGATTTACTCGATGATAGTCTGTCCTATCATTTCTTATGGATCCATTGTTTGGTGGTCCAGAATTAGAAATGAAACTGCTAAACTTGATTTAGTTAAGCTTCAAAGGATGGTGTGCATTGCAATCTCCGGATGCATGAAAACCACTCCTACTGCATCTCTTGAACTTTTACTTGGTTTGCATCCGCTTTATATGCGTATTGAAGCAGAGGCACTTATCTGCATGAACAGACTCAAATATCTGAAACACTGGAAAGATTACTCAAGGTATCTATCTTGGGGCGAACTTAACAGTAATGTTGCTAGGCATCCTTATTTCTGTATGCCACCTGATGGCATACACGTCAAATTTACGTTTGATAAGCCTTATGAAATTCTTGTCCCCTCGCGGGATGATTGGAAGAGGACTCCAACCTACAATAAACATAATTGTTTTGTATGGTATACTGATGGCTCGAAGATTGGCACTAGTACTGGTGCGGGAGTCTGCTGCCCTGATGATGGCACTAAGCTATCTTATCCGCTTGGCAATTTTGCTACTGTCTTTCAGGCTGAAGTATTTGCCATTCTTATGTGTTGTAGAATTTGCTATGACAGAAAGTACGAGAATAGCCAGATTCTCATTTGTTCTGACAGTCAGGCTGCTCTTATGGCTCTGGGGAAATTCACTGTGACGTCTTCCCTTGTTTGGGAATGCTATAAAGCTCTCTGTAAAATTGCTAGTAATAATAGTGTCATTCTGTACTGGGTGCCTGGTCATTCGGGCATTCCTGGCAATGAATTGGCGGATGAACTTGCTAGGAAAGGCTCTAATACTCCTTTTGTGGGCCCTGAGCCAGCCTTGGGTATACCCAATGATCTTATCAGAAGAATTGTCTTTGACATCTTCAGGAAGCTTCAATGCAAGAACTGGCGTGACACTAAAGGGCAAAGGCAAGCGAAAATTCTCAATTGTAATTGTCCTAGTGCACGTCAAAAGGAACTTTTCAGGCTCAGTAGAACTGGCATCAGGAGAGCTGTTGGGCTCCTTACTGGGCACTGCACTCTCAAGAGACATCTTAATATTATGGGTGTCTCCAAAGATTCGCTTTGCAGAGGCTGCAATTACAGCGAAGAAACTGCAGCTCACATTCTGTGTGAATGTGAGGCCTACTCTGCTCACAGATTCGAACACATTGGTCGTCATGTGATTGAACCCTGGGAGCTGAACGACATTCCTGTCAAGTGCCTGCTTATGTTTGCATCGGCTACTGGTCTCTTCTCTTAGGGACCTTCACTTTTTGGGGTAGTACAATAGACCTCTGGTCGATGTGCTAGGCTCTTCTGGAGCCACCCACCTTCATATCATTCATTCATTCAAGCAGATCAGACAGAGCACAGAACTGCTCCAAATCAGAAATGACCCCTTTCCCGAAGGGAAAGGGGTCATTTCTGATGCCCCTACATCATTTCATATGCCCCTACATCAGAAATGAGTTCAATAAGTAAGACAGCTGGCTGGGTAAAATGATCCCTCAAACTGAGTGTCCCAAACAACACATTTTACTCACAATAGAAACCCTTAGTATATAATAAACAATCCCCCCACACCATCACCACACATGCATTTAATCCACTCACTTGTTCAAATGTTTATTTAAACTTCCAAATTTATTCATAAAAAAAGACAAGAGAACACACACATTCTTAAATGTAGAAAATTGATGCCAAATTAGCGAAACTGAGCCAATTTGAGAGGTCCCTCTTCATGTTTTACTACTCTTCTATTTCTCTTTGGCGAAAAGCACTCTCAAAACGCAGCTCATATCCAATGTCTACACTGCACTGTCTGTTTTATTTTCACGCCACATTTCTAATACTGTTCCCATACCATTCGTTCGCTCAGGACAAGCTGGTAAAAGGGCTTTAACAAATATCCCTGTATTTTTCCCTTATGTGTTGAAAATTCTATGCACTACAGCTTTTGTGAGAAAAAGGAGACTCACGAAAGCTGTAGTGCTGCCATCTAGTGACATATTGCATCACTGTTCTCGATTCAATTGAGTTGAAAATTCAGATTTTTTTTCAATAGAAATTGTAATAAAACTATATGACTAAAAAAATAATTTGGGGTGATTTCTCAATGGTGTCGCACGTCCCAGCGGCCTCCCCAATAACCGCACCTGAATAACAAATAACTAAAAAAATTTTACACTGTGTAGTAACTGAACTAAGCACATACTGCTTATTCTAAATTCACATAAATTGAAGCAAGCTAGATCTTCTTTTTAACTTCCACATCGCATGTGTAGTGCATTGCTAAATCCAGCCAATGCATATTTTTCGTATCCTGATTGCTGGTCTCAAATCACAACTTATGCTGAAATCACGAGCATGGTTACTATTCACATGGCAAATGTGTGATGTGGAAATGTATGCTGAGAAGGGCATGGATAAAACATAACTTTATTTACAAGACATAATTAAAATATACAGTGCTACTTACAACAATGCAGAGTATGTAGCTATCAAAACAAGAATGTTCTGAATCGCTCTGAGCTTGCTCATGTATACCTGCACAGAGAATCACGAATTTGGCATATGCAAATAATAGAGTCATTGCCACTACTTTAGCAAAGTTTGATGAAGTTTAATGTTCTGTGATTGAAAATGTTGAAAATAATAGAGAAAAGATTGCTTCTTGCTCGTCCATAATCACCAATGTAACAAGAATGTGAAAACACCAACTTGGCAGTGCTGGGGTTTGATCCCAAAGCCAAACTGTGGTAGATATCATAGAGTTAAGCTGAAGACGCCTCAAGGCATTTAATACTGCCTTATGATTGTTTGCTACAGTATAAAATATAACTATCAACTTTATCAAAATTCTGGCTTCTAGAGGGTCTTTGAAATTTATCTGTCTCGGGTTAAAAAAAATGTTTTGTGTGTATATAGAAGGAAATACTATTTTCCTCTTTATATCAACATTTTGGAGATTTTTTACAAATTTATTAAAAAATCTATCAATTTTTTTTAATTGTCAAAAGTTTCAGGACTGTCTCCAGTTCAAAACCTAAAATAAAATGCGAGCTTTACCGCTGAGCATAAGCTTTGGAATAGGTGATACATATATACTTATCATATTTTAATAGAAAAAAGAGGTTTTCTATAAATATTTTTAAATCTATCAAATTTTTAATTTTCAAAAGTTTTGGAACCATCTCCGATTTGATAACTGCACTTAAAAAAAACTAAGTATGGACTTTGGAATAGCAGTTACATACATGCATGGTCACATTTTAATGGTACAGTTATCAAGAAAATGCCCAATAATCAGATTTATATGAAAAACTCCAATGGCACTATGCCTAAATTAAAATAACAATAATAATTTGAGCTTAATACACATTGCATATTTTTCCTTACCTCATGTTTTTACTTTTTTATAGTCAGAACGATAATGTACAAAATAAAAAGACTGCAATATCAAATCAAACTTATCTGGCTTAATGAATAAAACAGTTAAGACAGAATTAGACAAATGAATTTAAGATAGTAAAAGGGATTTTAATAAAAACCTGATGCTTCCTGCTTTGTCAAGGGAATCCTGGATGATTTTATTTGTAAAAATGGCTGATGCCATTCTGGTTTATCTTCAGTGATCTCAGAAGTTTGTGGTAAAGCACCACTCTTTTTTAATATTGGTTTCTTTGTGCGTACAGCCTACAATAAAAAAAAAATAGTGAGTACCTCTATTATACATTATAGATTGACGTAAAACATCACTCCATTCATATTATTTGAATAAAAAAAGGCTGCAATAAATCAAAATGCTGCTTGCAAAATTTCATTGAATAAAGCTGATAAGAGGATCAACACTGAAATTTTTGAAACAGTGACAGATGATATGCGCTAGAAAAAAATTATTGGCCAGATATTTAAATTTGAACTCTTTTATGTCCGCAGATGATAATTTGTGGCAACAATTACAATTTAGCTATCGTAGAATAAATTTTGAAAGAAAAGAAAATGGAGTTGACGAGAGAGCATTATTGAGCTATGATTTTCTAAGATTTTAAAGTGGGGCTAAATCAAGAAGAATGTCTTCAACGTCAACAATTAGCATATGGAAATTATGCTCCATCTAGTACCACTGTATTCAGATGGTTTACACAGTTTAGAAGAAATCAAAATTCACTCCTGGATGAAGAACACACAGGAAGAACTTTGTCAGCTGTAGTCCTAGAAAATGTGTCGGCCATTCGAAAAATGTTAATCGATGATAATCGCTGTACCTACCAAATGATATAGAAGGAACTTAACATTGGATCCGCAGCTATTCATAAAATTATTCATGAAGAACTGCATATGAAAAAAATTTTTTGTCATTGGGTCTCCCATAATTTAACGGAACACCAAAAAGCGGAGCATGTCAGAATCAGTAAAGAAACCCTAAAATTACTTAATGACAGTGGGCACCGCATTATTTCTAAAATCATAACTGGTGATGAAACTAACATACCATTTTTTAGCATTCTAACACACCAAGAAAGTAAAGTATGGGTTTTTGAAAATGACCCCAAACGAACAATGGTGAAAAGACAACGAGCAATGAAAAAAGTAATGTATGCCGTGTTCTTCATAGTGTTTACCCTAGGCATTTTTAGGAGGGTGCAGTGCCCTGCCCATTTTTTATAGTGATAAAAAATGGTACAAAAAAATGCCGTTTTTGTACAAAGGTAAATGCGCCCTGTCCCTACCATTTTTTAATAGCGGTAAATGCGCCCTGTTCCCATTTTCTTAAAAAAACCTCAGGACTTCGCAAAAATTTCCGTCCTTCCGCTATTGATACATAGGAGCATGACTCATTATTTTCTGGTTCCAGGACGATCTCTTCTGGATTCTTCACATGAAAGAAACTCCCTCCCCCCCCCCTGACCCCTTCGTACACGTCCCTTTGTTGATAAATGAGTTGATAAAACCTCTGACTTCCTCCGAACACGTGTGAAGAAATCCTTGTTTTTTTATATAACTTTATGCTATTTGCATTACATGTGCGAGTATTACCATATATACTTGCATTAAAGTCGACTTCGAGTATAAGTCAAACCTCTACTTTCAGAGAAAAAAAATCCAAAACTCACGTATAAGTCAAACCCCCCCCTCCTACTTTCAGAGGGAAAAAAAATACAAAACTCGCGTATAAATCGATTCGAAAAAGAGAAAATAAAATTTTTCATAAATTATTCAAAAACACTTGAAAATGAAAAAAAAAAAATATATATATATATATATATATGGCTAATCCGGAGATTAGGTCACCTTGGTTAAATCGGAGAAGACGCCACGCACTTTGTGAGGTTAAATCGGAGAAGACGCCACGCACTTTGTGAGCGCTTAATGTTGCAATCTGGTAACCTCTTGTATCGGATGTTTTCGGCGGAAATTGTGTAACATCCAATAAGAATACGTTTTTGTGTTTGCTACAGTTTTTTGATGTAAAAGAACATTTCTATCAATATTTTTGGCCATTGTTGTGCGTGTTTGCTTGTTCTTTCGTTATATGATTTATTTTGGAGAAAGTGATTTTGCTACGTGCGATATGCACAGATAAAATTGTAGCATATTCTGTGTCTGGGCGCCGCAGGCGACCGTTCCTAATAAACCGGAGATCACTGGGGGCCCCGTTCCGGTATAGAACGACCTTTAGGTCGAACCCCTGCCCTTGTACGGACCAGGTACATACGGATCACCGATACATCCGTTCCACAATTTTCGATCTTTAGATCGAATCCCTGCCCTTACACGGACCTGTAGGTCGAACCCCTTCCTTTATATGGATCCTCAGTTAGATGGAGAAAGCGATCTTGATACGTGCGATATGCACAGATAAAATTGTAGCATAAAAATATTAAATTTTACAAAAATCTGATTTTGGAACGTTTACATGAGTATTATTAATTTTTTTATTCTGCAGTTTTATAAAGTTATTTAATTTTCTTAAAATACACAAAAATCTGATTTTGTAACGTTTTTTTTAGTATTATTCACTGTTATTTAAGTTAAATTAAATTATTATTTATATTAGAAAATCTTGTTTAGAACAAACACAATAGTCTGTCTTTAGAAATAGGGTTCTTCTACCAAAACATCATTTTGGTAGGAGGAGCCTATTTCTAATGACGGTAAATGACATCACTGAGGATGGGTGGAGCCAATTTCAAAACACGGAAGAAAGCGCCAACCACAGGCCAACTTGGCCCGATTTTGTACTTAGAAAAAAATTTGCGGTGACCTGATCTCCGGATTTACCATATATATATATTTTTATAAAAATATAATATAAAAATATATATATATATATATATATATAAATATATATATATATATATGTATATATATAAATATATATATATATAAATAAAAACTTCACCGGAACTCTTTAAAGTCCGATTCCAAAGGCCTATGATATATGAGCGTTGTTTCCCGTCCATTTTGGGGCCACTCGTTCTTGTGTAACAAGCTCTAGGCATTCTTTTACTCCCAGCAAGCAGCATCCTCAAAACGGTTGGGAGACCGCGCATCCCTATCTCTCAAGGGTCCTTTGACCCACCATTCAATCAAAATAATATCTGGCTTCTGCCCGTTATTTGAGCTGATTTTTTTGTTAACCCCCAATACAGTAGAAATTAGATACTGTCTTCAATAAACAAAACAAAAAAACACTTTCAACTTAAAATCCTGCATTATAGGTTTAAACAATCCGTGTTACAGAATTATTTCTGAAAAGAACCATTTTTTGAACGATCGACCGTAATCCGAGAAGTGAGGGATAAACTTCGAACAAAAATGTATGCATATTTTTTTGATGACGCGATACACTGGTAGTCGGGAGCATTCGGGAGGGCAGTGACTCATAGGAGAGTTTTGAAATGCAGAGAAATTTGGAGTGCGCGATTGTGTAATTACTACCGCATCATTTTAGGATGGATTGTCTTGCGAGAAAAAAGAACTTTTAGACTTATGATTTTTTTTTTTTAGACTCCACGTATAAGTACACCCCCCCCCCCCTTCTACTTTGAAGCTTTATAATTTGTAGGGCCCTACTTTTATAATTTGTAGGGCCCTAGTATCTGTGCTGAAAATTTTTATAAAAGCTTGCAAAACTTCCTTGAATAAAGCCGGCATATTGTCAGTAAGGAGCCATAATTATTTAAAAGGTGTTATAAGCCCCCTTCTTTAAGACAAATGAATAGGTAGAACAGTTATGTACCATTTGCCACTTCCCAGTACAAACTGCGGCAAAACAAACGATGAGCACTTCCAATATGAAATGGCTTTATCCAGAACTTGATTGAAACAATATATTTTGTACACTTTGGGGAGTTCATCATGATTTTCATCAGCCTTTTCGTAATCGAAATTTATTCAAATATTTGTACAGCCCTTTCGACGCTGGGCCCGATTGGCATAAGACCAACCCTGAGTAGGGTTTTTATACAGCTATACTAACTTTATGAACTATGTATAATTGCATGATTAGGGTTACGGTTAGTAACCGAAAACGCGCGTCTCATATCATCCCCCCAAATACGAAATGCCGTTGCAAAATGGGACTTATCAATAACAACTAGGAAATGTGTTCTGTAACAAAAGCAATTTTTAAATGACAGCGTCGATTTTTCATTATAAATGACTGGGGTATTAGCTCACTACTATATGAAGCATACAAATACATTTTTACAGATGAAGAACACACAAATAAAGATAATAAATTGTAAATTCCTTTGTGGAGCTTTTAATTTGCAATTTATTTTAATGTTTAGTCACAAATAGTAACCACGTCATAAAGTTTCTTAGAATCGTTAAATTTAATATAAGCTAAATCATCACAAAAACACTGTTTCATATGTAATGTTGTGAAAAGAGAAACTGTCTTACTCTTGGATTCATGGAATACATTTTTCCTATATATTAAAAACAAGCAAATGAATGAATGAAGCAAACTTCAGTTCATGCAGCAGAACTTTACAAGCCTCATAACATTGATGAAAGTAGTCCTGTTACTATAGGAACCAGACAAACACATTCTTTTGTACAGACAAAAGTACTCGGTAGAGAGAGAGACAGCATTCTCCAATCACAGATCGTTCTGGTGTTAGATAACATTTCTTATGTTTCCGGTAAGAAGAGAAGAGTGATCAGGAAGCTAAATTTATAGATGAGTTTCATGGCCGTAACGTTTATTGGCTCCATGATCATGATTGGCTCCAACCCTGGCCCTGAACATACTTACTACGGGAATCCTGTCTCAATATATACGTCCGTGCAACTCGTCTATTATTTTATGTTGTAAAATGTAATATTTATCAATTTAGAGTCAGGAGCCTCCGTCACCTTCGTGAACTAAACTTTAGATTTCGAAGGTGACGGGAGCCTCAAACCAGGATCATCTTGATTAACCAAGGTAAACCAAGAAGGCCCTACTCTAACCCCATGAAGAGAAATCAGTAGGGAAAAAAAAAACTTCTTAAAACTGACTGTAACCGGAATCATTAAAAGTGAACTGAACTGAAGTTATCAAATAGAATAATCGGCAAGCGGCTAATTTTCAACTTGCTTTTATTCAGTTGTAAAATTGTTCTATTTAACTATTAAGTGAAATTTGTCATTTTATCATGGTATGTTTACTTTTTTTCATCATTTTTTGGATTTATATTATTTAATGCTTTATTCCTGAAGTAATTTGTTAAAAGGATTGAAAATGTGTACTTGTATATGTAACTATTTGTAACTGCGTTTGTTTCATGTACTTCATGTACATTCTTTTAAAATATTTTAGAATATTAGATAGTGTAAAGTAATTTGACATTTAGTTCTTCAAGTTATTTGTTCTCGATAGCAAAACTTTCTATTAGCTTCTGGTCCCACCGCCATATTGGAACTGATATTATTTCTTAGGAGAAAGTATAAATTTACTTGTTTTTCCCTGAAATTAATGTTTTAATTAGTATTTATAATTAATGCCGTAATTTGCAGTAGTTATGTTTTTACTATTGAAATTTTGAGCAATCTAATTAATCCAAAGAATAGGTTATAGTTGGCGCCTTTTTTGGCGCAAACTCAACCACTTTAATCGCGATCGATGTTTCAGAAATTGTCTTTATAACGAAGCTATACCACATCTCTGTTCGTAATTTGATTAAATTTAACTATACTCTCCAATATGATTTTGCGAAGTATAAGAAATATGCCCAAATTCGCACTGCTTTTACGTTAAATCACAGAATTCCGTCACTTATTTTGGCGATGTCTCTTATGACGTTTTTAAAATTATCTTTGATTCATAAAAGTCAAGTTTTATGGGTCATTTCAAGTGTCATGTACTCATAAGGGTTGTAGAAAACCTAACTAAGTACAAAATTGCGTTCTCAGTGTTTTGAAATTGACTCCTCTCAACTGAAGTGACGTATATTCCCGTGTTTTAAAATAGGCTCCTCCTACCAAAGTGACATCGTATTCTACAATTTTATGAACTGGAATTTTGTTAAATGATATTGCAATTGAATATAAATAAAAGTGAATAATACTCATAAAAATATTACAAAATACGATTTTTGTGCATTTTAAAAATATTGCGTAATGGCGGAATAATTAAATTTTAGAAACCATATTGAAACGCTCGATACTTAAAATATTTTTTGAATTTAAATCAATATCAAAAACTTATAAAAATTAAAAAAAAGGCAATGCTTTAACAAAATTTAAGAAAAAGTGATACTTAGAAAAAAGATTGTATTTTGACTAAATTCAAGAGAAAACGATACTTAGAAAAAGTTTGTACTTTAACTAAATTCAAGAGAAAACGGTACTTAGAAAAAAGTTTGTACTTTAACTAAATTCAAGAGAAAACGGTACTTTAAAATTAAGAAACCCATTTTAAAAATACGGAAAAATACAAAAGACAATTTCAAAACAGGGGATGAACAAAGAAAAGAACTAACCTTTATGTAACGGATATCCATATTTTTAATTACATCCACACCGCAACACGTTTTCTTACACATACATTCAACACCGCAGCACGTTTTCTTGAACATACACGTACATTTAACACCGGAACCTGCATATCTATTGAAAATTTGCGTAAAATGTTAATGTCCATGAATTACGAGGAATGTTTTAAATATTTATTCCAAAAAGTTTGTACGTGTTTCAATCTTTGCAAATCGATCGAAAAAGATCTGTAAAAACAAGAGTCAAGGAATTCCATCGAAAAATTTCTGATGAAATACACAGAAGACTATTACTGCGTATGCAGATTCCCAAACAGTCGAGCGCTGATTGGATGTCAGCGGGTTACCAGAAGCTGCGGGCTACCAGTACCAGAATTGGCGAAGTATACGGAATGAATTTGGAACCTGAAGAATCGTGCCAACTTGGCGTGGGATCGTACTTTGAAAAATGTGTGGGGGTCTATTTTCAGGATCAACCCTAAAAATATTTACTTATTTTTTTATTATTCAACATTTTTTACTTCTGGGGTATTTGTAATGTATCTTTGTAACAAGCTAGTTACTGGCATTTCCGCACAGTAATGCTTCTTGGGCATTATACCAAAGACTGGTACGGTCTTGAATTGGTGACTTTACTGGCTCCCGATGTTAAGACAGTTGCCACAGTATCCAACCAACTCGCAAGGTTACCATGATTATGAAGAGTTAGAGTTACCCAGATCGCAACATAGCACTCCACTTATCACGATGTGGTGCGATAAAAAAAAAAAAAGGACCGTACCGGTCTCTGGGATTTAGCCGCTTCTTGTAAGTCTATATTCAATTTGGTATGTTATAACAAAACACTTCAGAAGTTTCATGAGCATATAAGCATTTCAAGCAATTTTAGTTGGAATGAAATTACTAAGGCTTGTTATTCCTAAGTTTATAACAATGCGTTTTTTAACAAAACCTTCCACAAGTATTGCACTTGAGAAAAAGTGCAAATTATATCTACAAAGAAAGTTCTGGTCATTTCTTTATGTGGTATATTTTATTGTATTTTTGTAATTGGAATCAATGTTTTAAGTTTTACATTTTTAAAGCACTTATAAGGATTTTTTTTTTAATTTAATAATCCAGCCAAATATGTGTTTATAAAGATAGTTAGGTGATTTGAGTCAGCATTATTTTGTAATATTTTTAGTTTTACATTTCTGAAGCACTTTTAAACTAGTTTTGAAATTTAATAATAGGGTAAGTGTTCCAGTTATGTCCATATTTTGGAAAATATAAGTTTAAAAATTTATCCTGCTTAATTGATAGACATAACATTTAATAGTAAATTTAATTTACTTTTAGGTAATAACAATGATGTCCCTAGTGAGTATTTAATAACAGTAGCCCTATCTTGTAGCTGTGAAATAATTAAATTAAAAAATTATTACAAAAATATTAATCACAAAATTGTTATGGAAGACATTTCATAATGAAGTAAATACAACGGTACAAATGTAGTATAATCCCTATTTCATTCTTGATGATTTTAGGTGAGATTCTAGCAATCCCTGTTATAATTTAAAGAACAATCCATTCTAGCAACCCTTTCCGCGTCTTTTGTCGCCAAGATAAAAATCACAACATTCCATTCTGGCAATGTTTTCCTCATATTTTGTCACCACAGAACAACTATTGCTACATTTGACTTCCGACAACCAGCAGGACTGGATTCTGTGATGTTCTTTTTAGCAGGCAAGTGAGTTAAGTGAGCTTAGGTTCATGTTTGAATAACTACAGATCAACTATTGCACAAAAGAAAACAAAAGGACGATTTTTACCTTGGTAACAAAAAAAAAGTGAAAATTGTTGCGATTTTTACCTTGGTGGCAAATGACACTGAAGTGGTTGCCAGAATGGAATGTTCTCCAAATCATAGCCATAATCTCACCTGAAATTGCCAAGAATGAAAAAGGGATTATACTACATCTGTTCCAATACACCACATATTTAGGATTGATAAATTGTATTATAAATTTCCTATTATTCAAATTCTGCACTATAGGCATCAGAATCTTCATTTAGATTGGCATAATTCATATGAAAGAAAACTCAGTCATCATTAGCCTGGCAAAAGTTCAAGAATGCAAGTTGCATTAGGTAACAATGCAACTAAGATTACGTTCTTTTCTCTGCAAAACCTGCTAAGCTGTAAAGTAATGTGGGATTTACCCCCATCTGAGAAATTTATTACTAGAAATGTTTATTTTTCGAATAAATAGGATAGGATAAAATACATTAACAGTATACTTGTAAAATGTCTTTTCAGTCATCCATTCAGCCTGAAATAGTATCTACTCCCCAATGTCCATGTGCTGATAAGTTTTTAAAACGGGCATACCATCCTAATTGCTATTATCACACTTTCCACTTAATAACACGCAGACTTTTCATTTTTACATCTAAGCCCACTTGCCATATGCAAATTTAGTGTAAAACCACAAAAGCTACTAATTATATTGTCTATGTAACATAAATTTATATTGTAGCATTATTTAAAATAATTAATGTACATTGCCAAAACTGGGGCACATTTGTTCCACTTTTAACCACCTTCATGGCCAAAAGTAGAGTATGTGGTATTTATTGTACCAGTTTTGGACACCTTTAGATTAAAGCCTAAAATTATTTCTAATAGAATTAAGGAACAAATCTTGCCTTTCAATTGCTAAAATATCAAACGTTTGTGAAATTGATGATTCAAAACAGTAGAAGAGTAAAAGTTTCAAAACCTTGTTACTTAGTAAAAAACCTTAAGATCTATTAGAAAAGAGAACACATTCACAGATTTATTTTTCCCGGTGAGTCCCATGGTATAGGTAATTAACAAATGATGGTACAAATAATCAAAACAATGTTTGAATAATGGAAGAACAATATTTATTGGTTAAATTAAATAACACATTCAATTGTTAATTATTTGTAAAATTGTTACAATGTGACCAAAACTCGAGCACTTACCCTATTCAATTTTGTTTTAAACATGATGTGTTTGTTTTTATATTTATTCTATATAAGAGAGCTATTTGAATTAATATTTTTAATTTTGCATTTATCAGAAGCACTTTCAAACCTATTTTTAAACATATTGTTAGCAGCACATTTTAATATTACTTTTTAAGCCTTATCTACAATGCAAATTATAATAGTCTTAAGTGTGGTTTTACCACTAAGCAACGAATTTTACTTCATCAGGTTAGCAGCTATAGTGTGTTATGTCCCAAAGTGTCCTCTCACATGGGTACCATTCGTTACTGTCTAGAAAATATATCGCTCATAAAATAGTACTAAAACTGTTGGGTTTTGCACATGTAATACTTACATTTTCATTTTACAATGCTTCATTTTAAAATGAGTGCTCCTCCAAATAAAATATTAGCGGTTTTTCGAAATTGGAAAAAGGACATCAATCCAGAAAATGCGGTCTTTATAAAAATGGCAGACATTCTGGAGCAGCTTTAGTATATGGAATCTTGGCATAATCCACAATTTGTTTTGTTGAACAAAAATGTTGCCAAGGAAGATGATGTTTAAAAAGTGATTATAAATGCCATGTCTATCAAGTAAAGAACCAGTGTGTAAATGATTGAAATATGTAAAATTCAAAATACATAAAGAGCATAAATATCATACAAAAATGGAAGATAGTTCATGTCAACACAGAAAAATGAATTAAATAAATGTAGAAACAAAATTTACATAGGAATGGTCAGTCGTTCAATGTCGAAGGTGACAGTGTGAAAACAATTGATCCATAGTAATTCAAACACAGACCTACATCCACTTCATGAGCTTACCTTGCTATGCTCGCCCACTAAAGAAATGTCACAGAATCCAGCTCCGCTGGCTGTCGGCTCGTACGTTGCAACCGGTGTTCCAGACCCCATAGAGCATGGGCCTACATCCGCTGTGTGGATGTAACATGAAAATCAGAAAATTTAAATTTTCATTCTAAAAAGAATGCAGTTGGTATGAACCATTTCAAATCAAAGCCAAATATGTTCTCTTGCATGCATCTCAGCATTCAATATCATGGTGCTGAGTTCTGCTGGTCCGAGACCAGTAAAAGTTTGATCGGACCAGAGGAATAAAAAATATAGGTAGTCCGGTAGATCAATGCCTCATAAGATCGCCAAAGTCCAATATTTCATTTCTAAGCAAAAGTTACTCTGCTCCTCGCTTTACTTTACACACATCCAGCATTTGGGTGCGGTAGCCCATTGATTAGTGCGCTGGAGTTGCACTCGGTAGGCCCGTGTTCGATTCCAGCCACTGCCAAAACTGCCGCCGTGTTCATGCGGAGTACGATCACGTTAAACATGTGGGTCCGAAAGTCCTTCCGAGAGGTTAGTGGTAAGGGAAGGAGGGTACGGTCCCTGTGGATGCCTCCCCCACTGGGTTCCGGTCTAAATTGGATGGCACTTCTCGACCGTCCAAACGGTTACCTTACACCTTTCTGGTAGGTCGGATGGTCTGGGTTTCAACAACACATCCTGCACTTATAGTATAAAAGCATTACAAACTTGTATAATGGAAAATTTTCATGACAAGATGATTCTTTGAAAACTGAGTTTTGTAAGAACAAATTTTTAATCTAGAAACTGGATTTTCTAAGTGAAGATTTTGCTTACTATTTATATCTATTTTTTATATTTTACAAGATATTTTAAGTGAAAGTAAACAAAGCGAAGCAAAACTCGCTAGTACAAAAACTTTTCAGATTTTCTTTTCAAAACAATATTTAAAATATTGAAAATTTTATATATTCCTAAACTATGTTTATGACAAAATAATTAAAATTGTCTACATTTTTACTTATTAGGTTTGACGATATGTGTCCAAAGAGTTTACATTCTTTCTACCACTCCAATTTAAACCAGAGATACCCCCAATCATAGATGTTATTTGCATTCAAAAAATGGTTAACTTTTTTTAACCAAAAAACCATGATTTAAACTAAATTTAAAAGGCACTTTTTAAATCAATGGGGTTTATTACACCAGCTAAACCTGCTGTTGATAATTGAAAGAAAAATCTGTAGGACTTGTGTTTGTGCATGCACAAGTGTTATCATCGTATCCCCAGAATGCAAAATTTTTCCTGGTGTAAATAGGAATATAATTTGTTTAAATTATGCAAAGGATATATCGTTTTCTAAAGTGTGCCAAAAATTATCTAAATGTCCATTACGATGAGATGATTTTTGACACTTTGTATTGATAATGGAAATTTTAATAATGAGAACACTTCTGAGAACTCTGATAAGCAATATTGGGTTTTTACTTCACCAATCTTTTGTGTGTATGTGTGACTCTGTGTGTATATATATAAAACAAAAATACATTGTTCACTTTAAATATTTAAAAATGCTTATAAGTTATCCAGGGTGTCCAGTGGCTATTTCCTCAACCATTAGTCACAGATATGTACTTCTAATTGCAAAAATGTTTTAAATTTTAAAATCTATTATCTTAGAAACAGTTTACATCAATAAATGCATTTCTGAAAGAAATACGAAATATAAATTTTTATACAATCCTACCAGTTATATTTAGGAAAATCATCATACAATTCATGCAAAATAACATATATATGACAAAAATACATTGTTCAGTTTATTATATATGTATAAAAATATTTAAAAATACTTTATACAGGATGTCAAATATGTTATACAGGATGTCCAATGACTATTTCCTCAACTTCTAATTGCAAAAATGTTTTAAATTTTAAAATCGATTATCTTAAAAACAGTTTACATCAATAAATGCATATCTGAAAGAAATATGAAATATAAATTTTTATACGGTCCTACCAGTTATATTTAGGAAAATCAACCTCATACAATTTCATGCAGGAAAAAAACATCATCCTTTTACGACCAAAATTCACTGAGTTATGAAGCATTAAACTTTATTACTTAAGTCTCTTTTCCGTGCATAAAAATGTCCTGTTTCAGTAAACCTTTAAGGGACCATATAAATATTGAAATTCCGTATTCAAATATTATGTTTCGATTGCATTTGCTGACATAATGTGGAGAATGAAACAAAGCTTTTTATTGAATAATTCGTTTAGAAGAGTATTATAATTAGGGCTTGACTAAGATCTTAATTTTTATACGGTAATAGACCAGTTGCAGCATACCTGCAGACAAAAATAAAAAATTACACACATTAAATCTAAAGTAATCAATGCATATAGGATATAAAAATAACATTTGTAGAGTGTATCTGAATAAGCTGAAATGAAGTATCATGTCTGATAAAATGCTCAGCAGATGATAAATATATAACATTTAATTTTCCTTCTAAAATGGCAACAGACAATGAATAAATTTTATACTTTGGCAGAGTTGAAAAACCGTTACAAATAATTATAACTAATATTGTTTAGTGTAATGTATATTGCTGCAAAATATTTGTCGCCACGGTTCATCCTAGGTGTTTTTCGCAGGGCAGCCCGACCCGCTTCCCTTAGAAATTAGAAAACCAACCCTGCATGTCCCAGTACTATAATTAATATGTGCTCTGATATCAAATGCCACCCATCTTTTTAAAATGACACTTCTCCATATATTCTAAAATTTTCAAAACAGAGAAATGTGCTACTTTTTTTCTCATTCATAACTTATTAAAGCCACACGAAAGTCACTGCAGTATTTTCGGCAAAGTAATTTTTTTAAATTTATAATTCGGCTCTTTTAAAAATATGTGCCTTTTTCAGAAGGTAGCATCCTGCCCTTTTGAAATCCTAGAATGAACCCTGTATCTCTCCAATTATTATGTGTATAACCTCCATTTCTCAGCACAAAGAGTGCCCCAACTTTAAGCAGTTACGAGTCTGTGAATTTTGGTCGTAAAAGGATCCTCCCATGAAATTGTATGAGGATAATTTTTCTAAATATAACTGGTAGGACCAGGGGACCGTATAAAAATTTATATTTCGTATTTCTCAGAGAAATGCATTTATTGATTTAAACTGTTCTTAAGATAATAGATTTTAAAATTTAAAACATTTTTGTAATTGGAAGTATATCTCTGTGACTAACGGTTGAGGAAATGGCTATTGGCCACCAATAGCACTGGACACCTTATTATATAATATTATGTATATAATATTAAACAGGAAAGGTCAATCATGCATAAAGCATTGATTATGAAACACTTTCCAACTTCAATACAATTTCATTTAAACATGTCTTTTATTTAAACATCTCATTCCTCGGTAATAGCTTTAAAATTATCACAATACTACATTCATTTATTATATTTAAAAACTTAAAACTTGATCAAAAAGAATGAACTTCATTCAAATGACGGCATTGAAATATAAATTGCCTGGTTTAAGCATCTCTAAAATGCGATACATTCCTCGATAATATTTTTAAAATTGTCATAATACTACAATAATTTATTATATTTGAAAACTTCATCGAAAACAACTGACATTCATTCAAATGACGTCATCGAAATATAACAAGCTGACTCTCTCTATAAAAGCAGCACTTCATTCATAAACATTTTTCCATTAATTTCATTCATCACAATACTAAATAATTTATTTTATTTAAAAACATAAGACCATGGAGATACAAGTATAATTAAACTCTATGCTTAAAACTTCCATCGAAAAAATCGTCCTTCTCTCTGTAAAATCAATTTATATTTCATTCATGTCAGCTATTTTGCAGACTCCATGAGCTAAATAATTTTGTGTTAAAGAAATGCAGCAATTCTTGTACAACTCATTCAACATCTTTTGGTGTTTACATTTTCCATAAGTGAAAAATAGGCTTCATTGTAGAAATAATCAAAGTTAGATGATCCTTTAAACTGAAATATATTGTAATTGCGTTATTTCAGTATGTAGATGCACAGAATTTAAGTAAAAATAAAGCGGTTTTAGGACGGATACAACACTAAATATGAATTAGAAAGAACTTTAAAAATCACGATTTTGACAAAAGATGGGTGCCATATTTTATTTTGAAGTGGGTCACGTAATCACTTCATATAAAAGGTGTAATTATTATTTTAATTTTTATTTAAAAAACTACTGAATATATTTTATGGGATAATTTGAATATTCCCTAAAATTTTCGAAGTAATTTGGTAATTTTAAATCCGCTTAAAAAATGTTTGAAAAATTAGGTCCATTAGGGTTCAATGTATTTCATTTTTTCAACCCGGGTTCAATTCAAAACTAATTAGGTGATATTCATTTATATTCCCATAGGTCCCACAGACCGTCTGAACAACATACTAAAATTTCATTTTGGTAAAGTCATTTTTACGGCAGTTATCGTACTAACGGACAGACAGACAGAATGAACAAAGTCATAAACACTTTTCAGCTTTGTTGTAAAGTGTTAAAAATGTTTAAAAAATACCCATTTGCATTTGATTGGGTGAGTAATGTGAGGCAAAAGAGATGATTTGTTCGAATTAAACATATATATATACAAGGATGAACACTAGATAAAAGCAAGATTCCCCCCCACCCCCCCTTTAATATTCATCACTGCTCTCTTCATATTTTCTGCATATAAGCTGCACATAGTCGGTTCCGTCATCCGCAACTTTTCGAATCTCAACCAGAACGATCGCATAACACTGCGAATAAAGTAGATCATGACGTATTGTGAGCGATCTACCCACGCATGCACTCTCGGCGGAACAGATAAATAAAACATCTCTGCGGCAGACCAATGAAACATGCCAGTGTTTATGCCTCTGTGAAAAAACAGCAAATTTTATGAATGAACTTGCATTTTATTTATAAAAAATGTCAGGAATGAAAAGACTTAAGAACAATTCCAGTTCATTCAGCCGACTGTGAGAGAGATTTTTTGCAAATAAAAATTATTAAAACATGTTTAAGGAATCGATTAAAGAACAAAACTTTAGATGCTTTAGTTTACATCGTCATATAAGGGCCAGCTATCAGCAAATATCCATTTGATGTCACTGTATAACACTGGATGCAGCAAAAAAAAACGAAGAATTCGTTTTAAAGAAAATGTGGCATAATAAAATTAGGCTTGAATGCAGTATACGATGCTCAAAACTAAACTTCGTTTTTAGCTTTGTTCTAGTTGGTTTGGTATAGCCTACTTCAAAAGCACGCGAGATTGGGGGTTTTTTTTAATATTATTTCATGGCTCATCTGAGACTGGATCAATTCATCAGAATTCAGTGTTTCCGTTTTGGGCATTGTATTCTGCAGTTTTGCCAAAAGTTAATAAGCCTGTAATTGTGTGTAACTTGTGCTATTTTAAATCAAACCATAGTTTTAATTTACTTTAAAATGACAATTACAAACCTTATAATTCTGCGCGTTGTATTTTGAAAAAAAGAAAACCACCCCTCCAAATTTTCTAGCTACATCCCTGTATATATATAGTACTATTAAAACATTTTCCTTCAACATCACATATGAAAAAATTTCATGTGTTATGAATTTTATGAAACGTATCGCAGAAAAAATAGTCTTCTAAAAATTTCACCTGCTTTTTTTCTTTTCTTCAGAATGAGTAAAAAGTAGCTTGTTCCTTTCTTGTTCTTTTTTATCCTTTTTCTAAAAATAGTCTTTTCTTCCTCAAAATTATAAAAAGTTAATGATCAAAAACTTCTTAAAGCAGTGTAGAAAGATAGATTATTACATTTCATTTTCAAATTAATTAAAAAAAAATTTCCGATCCACATCTCTAGATGTGGTTGAGTTAATAATATGCAAGTACCAAAAATTCTATACCATATATATATATATAGTGGTTTTGCTTTTAAAATAAACTTTTATTGACAAGTCATATTCTATTTATTTTATATTCTTTTCAGACTGTCAGCAGAAATAACAGGGTATTGCAATTGTTGCATTCAAAAATGCGTGTGATTCTGTGTGATAATCGCACATTTATCGGCAAATTCATGGCATATGACAAGCACATGAATATAGTGCTGCAAGACTGTGTTGAGTACAAGAAGTACAAACCAGCCAAGACTAAAGAAATTATTGAAGTAAAGAAAACTTACGGAGTAGTGATACTCCGTGGGGAGAATGTCATGTCTATCATCGTTGAAGGATCTGATGTAAGTTAATATTCTTATCTAATGTCAAATTTTATTCATGATAAGATAGTTTTTTTTTTTTGTGCATTAATTATATGAAGTATTTTTAATGTTTTCATACTTATGTCAGGGTAAGAAATTTCAGTTTACTCGCCAAAATCTTTTTTTCACTCACCTGCAGTACTATTTGCATTTGTCAGTGCTGCATGTAGTACAGTGTATTTGTCATTTCTTGTGAAAAAATTACATTAAAATTTATCTCCAATTGTGTAATTGTTATGTATTAATACATAGAACAGTAAAGTCTTATCTATGCACAAATAATAGTACCTACATACTAGACCTAAAAATTTCAAATTTTCACATAGTAGACAGTGACCAGTAGATAGTTTAAGTTTAGTGACAAATCTATCACGAATTTTAGTGTGTGTGTGTATGTATATATATATATATATATATATATATATATATATATATATATATATATATATTGAAAGATTTTAATCGAAAAATACGCATAAACTACTGTATGTACAAAAAAAACCCATCACTAGCATATCTGTTACAAATTAGTAACTATAGACCAAGACTAAGGATAAAGATAGAAGGTAACATATCACTACAATGGTAAAGGGGGATGTGAAGAATATTAGGATACAAAATTCACAAGTAAAAGTATATAAATAAAAATAAAACACTGCAAAAATGAGAAAAGGCAATAATAATTAGCTCAAAATAAAAGATTAAGACATAGAGAACAATCAATTGAAACTACACAAAAATGGCGGTTAGTTCGAAATTGCATTCTCATCAGGACAGCCATACAATTCGAATTAAAACCGATAAAATAGCCAGTTTCTGACAATGGCGATAGTATTTAACTATAGACACCATTGAAACTGGCTAGTGGAAGGAGAAAAATAAATCAATTGAATTACAAATCAGAAAAATAATACTTCCTCGAACAGAAATATGAACTCGTCACAAGCATTGCCACCGCGTGTAAGTTGAACAAGCGACTGAACATTTCCCCTCACTTCGTCAGTGCGAGTGGGCACCGGAATGAATGCAGTTGAACGATACATAATATGTAATATGTATGGAGACTTTCAAAAATAGTAATCAGTATAGGACTCAGGAAAAGTGGAAAACAGTCATTCGAAAATAGTAAACAGTATTAGACTCAGGCCAAGTGGTAAGTTAGGTGATAAGAAAGGGTGAATTCTCAAAATTGAGTTATCCAATCAAAGATAAATAATGCATGTGTAAAATGATTACGTGGTATATTTGAAATTATTAATAATATTATTTACAAATACTTCCGTATATTGGTAATTTTGACAAATGCGTTTAAGATTATTGATGTGGAGAAAGTAAAACCGAGGATCAGAAAGTCGATGTATTCGAAATAGCTGGTTTAAAATGTTTCTAAACAATTGTATAGAATTACAAGATTGATATGATAGCAGCTTTATGATAGTGAAGTTGTAAGAATCTTTTTTGTCATATAGATTGGTGATTACATATATATATATATGTGTGTGTGTGTGTGTGTGCACACACACAGTCGACTGTATATTAATTAGTTAGGCTTATAAATGTTATCGCCATGTTAGACTTTTTAAATGTATTGATGCATTGGATGTAAACAGTTAAATTTACAATAAATTAGAATAGCATATTAAATTCTGAAAAAGTTTATCTCCTGATACTGATTATAAAGGAGTAAATTACTTTTGAGCAGAGATTATCTTGGTTTTATACAGGAACAGAGTTTTATTAAAAAGCAAGAAATAATGACTGTTCATAGACTGTAAGAAAAAATGTTAAATCAAAAATCCTTGAACGACAACTAAATCAAAGTTTGAAAGTTTTAAAAACAAGCAGTAAATTTATAAAATTAACTAATTTTACTTTAAATGTATTGTAGAGTGATTTTTATTTGAATAACTCAGGATGTACCAATGTCTAATTTTCACACATTAGTTCAATCATGTACAAACAGGATAGAAGAAAAGCTGCTTTCCCACAAACCAAAATAAATGAAACAATAAACGTTAGTTCAAATCTTTAAACAAAATGATACGATGTAATCTTTCTTTTTATTTCTTGTATAAATTCTTAAAATTTTTTTTTTGTTGTTAATTTGTCTTTTTATCATTATTTTTACTAAAAATAAGGTTTAAGTATATTTTTAGTTATTAAGTCTGAATTTTATCCAAACGCTATAATCTGGAAAATTAATTCTAAATTCCGAAATTAGCATTATCCAGATTTTTGAGGTTGTACTGTATACAGATATAGAAAATTTTAAATGCTTTTTGTCACTGTCATGTGTTCATGGTAAATATCAGTTAAGGCTTAAAAAAATTTTTAATTGGTGTTAAAATAGTAAGTGCATAGTGCCTGGAATTTTAATAAAAACAACAGGGAAAACTCAGGGAATTTCACTTTGAAAAATGGGCATGGACCCTATCAAAATTACGACAGATATTTAATAAAATGCAAATATTTTATTAAAAGAAAATTTAATTTTTTAAATACGATATCATTTGGATAGTTAATATTCCCATATGATTGTATATATATACTGTGTTGCAATGCATATAATTATATATATACATTTTTTTTTTCCCAGCACCATCGTTCTCGCAGTGAAAGTTCAAGTAAGTTATTTTCTATATCATGTTTAATGTATGCAAGTAAGGATGTGAAAGCTTAGAAATGTAGTGTGTGGTTTGGATCGAGCTCATCTCATTGATCATCATTTTTATCAATATCATATAGTTTTGCATTCATAGCTAAAACTATATACTACTCTACCTAAAGAATTTAGTTCTGTTATTTATTCTGTTTATTGCCAGGCAAGAGCAATCAATATAAAGAGAGACATAGCTATTCAGTTCAATTTCTTAAATCTATTGGATTTTATAAGCCAGGAAAATTTATTATATTACTGAACTATCGTATTTTCATGTTTTAAGGAGACCATGGATGAATGTTTAAGAAATCAAAATATGACCGAAATCACTAATTTTAGAAAATAATCCAGCTAATGTTTAAAAAAATTCCATTTGGGGGGGGGGAGTTTGATACTGATACATAGCTGCCAACTCTCCCGAATTTTTTTTGGAGACCCCCCCTCCCCATAGTTTCTTACAATTTCCTGAAAATTATGAAAATCACCAGAATTTTAGACGATATCAACCAAAATCCCTTATTTAGGGATAAATCCATGCAATTTGTTAAAAAAAAAAAAAAAAAAATCACACATTAAGCATTTTTAAAAAAAGCAAAGTCTGCAACTTATCAATAGACATGATATTCTTCTGTGAATCAGAAAATGTTTGCTTTTTTCCCTCTTAGAGTACGTATACTTTTTACCTCAAGAAATTTTCTTCTCACAAGCAAAAATTATTTCAGGGAATTTTCCCATTCTTCCTCTTCAACTGCAGCTTTTGCAGGTAGTTATCTTTTGCAGCAGCATCACAATTTAGTTGTTTATAAGTGTATAATTAGTGATGGACTATTTTGCTGCAGCATTGTGAATAACTACTTTTGCATGGCTGCCATGTGTTCCATTTTTTTCAGTCTTGTTCCGAGAATCCGATTTTGAACCAAAGTAACAGTCCGATTTTTCATCTCCATAACATTTATACTTTATTGTATGCAAATCTGCATAAAAGTATCAACATGTCACAAAAGTCATAAAATCTGAAGTAGGTCATGAAATGAAAAGCAAAGTCAGGAATTTTAAGATTGAATTTTTCAGTTTTTTTTTTTCATCTAAAAATCTGTTTCCCTGGGATCACGTCCGTTTCTAATTAATGTGGAGAAACACATTTGTATAGACTAAAACTTCAATGATTATTTCTTGTTATATACAAGAAAGTTTTTTCAGGCGTACTATTAACCTTTTCACGACTGGCAATGGTTATATCCGGCATCCACTAAATGTGTCACATTTAAGTAGCGCACAAGAGAAGTTCTTGACACAAGTAAAATGTATTTGTTTTCTACCTATTTATGGAGTATCATAGTTAAAAGTAAAGTAATTAACATGTACGGTGTACACTAATGGCACAATGACTCATTCATTGGGGATGTACTGATGGCTAATTCCGCCATCATGAAAGGGTTAAAGAAATGAAAGACTATATTGCACCAGTACCAGGTACTGTTAGAAGGGAATCCTCCTTTTAATTTATACTGATTTTATTTATTCTATTTTTCAAAGATTACTATATTTAAAGTTATTTAATTTATTGATTATTTATTTATTCTATTTTCAAAGATTATTTATTATTGATTTATTTTAATTATTATTATTTTATTTAAATTGTCGCCAACACAAATGTTGGTGATATAATCCGATACGAAAAATTCACTACAAACACAATGATTACAATTTAATATACAATGCGGTTTGATCAACTTTACTTAACAAAAAATATTTTGTTGCATTGAAATTTGTGGCAGCCAAAAGTCAGCTAACATGAAGCCAAACAAGGCAACACGTAGCAATCATGCCAAATTCTGGTTTATACGGGTTGATAATATTATAAATATGTGGCACTGTTTTCATATTTCGTGGCTTACACCGGCTTTCAACATTTGAAAATAAACCATCGGTATAACTTTGTGGATCCTGAAACCAGGACTCGTACGCAGACCATAGAAACTCTGGGGATTTGCAAAATGGCGTAACAAAAAGCATAGAGGCACTGCGAGACAGCACTTGGACTCATATCTTGCAGAATTTATGTAGCGAAGCGTTACCAGTAGTGATAAATTTAATGACATTTTTTCGACAATAGCTGAGTTTTGGCCGCTACAAATTTCAATGTAGCACAATACTTTTTTATTAAGTAAAGTTGATCAAACCCCATTATATATTAAATTGTAATCATTGTGTTTGTAGTGAATTTCTGGTATCTGATTATATCGCCAACGTTCGTGTTGGCGACAACTCTGGAAAATTAGTCATTAACCCATGGTCCCTATAACTGATAAGTACCGAATTTAGCATTTGCAAATATTTGTCTTGCATAGTGATGGAAATTACAGCTATTTTTTATTAGCAGTATCTGCTAATGTTAAATTTTAGCTAATTTTTAGCAAATACAATTTTTAAAACTTTCAATATGTGTCAGTTTCAATAAAGATATTAAAGATCACTGAGCTATATACTATATCGCTCAACAAATTTCTCCTCAATCTAAGACCCAGGCCAAAAAGCTGTTTCTAATTTTACCATATTTTGCATTTTGACTTTTGCTATAAAGAGCTCATGATAAATAGTTACACTGGTGTTACTACATATAGAGGTTAACACGAACCCTTAAAATTTTTTTAATTTATAAGGAAAGCAAAAATATATATTAACATAATAAAAAAATATTAAATTTTTAAGCATTATTTTTACATTAGCAGTTTTACTGTGCATGTATGAAATCATATTCAGGGTTCGTGCACCTGCTTCAATTACACTTACCTGCACAAACTGCTACAAAAACTGCATTTTCAACTTGATTTATGCCACTTTGCTCCCATTTTACCATCGGCTTAGGAAAAATCTCAAAAATTCTAAAAAACAAAAAGAAAGAAATTAAGTCTTTAACAACCTTTAGCAAAGATAATGAATAAAAAAAATAACTTCAAGTGTGTTCCGATTGTATTCAGCCGGATGTTATTTATGAGAAACAGTATGTTCAGCAACTTCTCTGTTTTACAATTTTTAGGTCTGCATACAGTTGGCGATAGAAATAATCTGTGAAATCAAACAGATTATACAATATGCTAACTCTTTAGTTCATGTGTGAGACTGTTTTTTTTTGCTTGAATTACAGAAGGTCGCTTGCACTTTATGGAAACAACTGTAGCTCTAGCTCGAATTTTCTATGACAGTAAACTTTTTCTGAGCACCGTCATGTCAATTTTATCCCACTCCTCTTGGGTCATTTTCCTAAAGCTCATTTTAACAAACCGAAAGCGCAAGAATCCATAGGAGAAGCGTCAGGTGATTTTACATATATTTCATTAAATGAAATACATTTTATTCCTGTTTCTGATTCTTTCTTTGCTAAATATGCGGCAGTTAACTTAGGTGTGTGACTAGAGGCTTTGTCCATATGAAGCTCAACTTTATTGATGTCCTTTTCATAGAAGGCTGGAATTTCTTCTTTGAAAATTGGTTCTAAAATATTATGCTGATAATAGAGTGAATTAATTTTAGCTTTACTTGAGGCTTTATTTTAGTTTTAATTTACCGTTATAACAAAATCCTGCAACTATCAGGCATCCCTTTGGGAACTTTTCTGTACATTAACGAAGCCATTTCATACGGTCCTTTTCGTCATTTGAGCAATAGAAAATTGCTCTTTTTTTATTATTACAATCGCTTAAATACACCCATCGAGTGTTACCACAAATTTTCATTTATCAGCAGCTATGGATTTTTCATATAATTTTCTACAATTTGTTTTTCTTGCCACAATATGTTTTGGAAAAAGCAAATGAACTTTAGATTTAAACATCTTTTTTAACTTCAAATCTTTATGAATGATTTTACTTATAGTGCCAGAAAACATTCCCAGTTTCGATGCAATGGATCTTTGAGTCGGTGGATTTTCTTTTAGGATCAGAGGCTTCACTTTCTCGATATTTACCCAAATGATTTATAAACCAGAATATGAAACCTCTTGATTTATAAACCAGAATATGAAAATAAACTAGTTTAGTCAATCTAATATGCAATATGGGAATTGGATGAGAAGACATTCCCAGTTTCGATGTAATGTATCTTTGTGTCTGTGGATTTTCAAAACAACGATTTATGGATTCCTAAAATGTTTGCGTAGTTATATTTTCAGAAGTGCTAACTGTTAACAATTATTATAAATTCAAAGTTGAATCGGTTCCATATTCAACTTACTCGAAGGGCCAGGAGTAGTCCACGCCCCTTTTCCCGTTATTCGGAAAATTCGGGTATTGCAATAAAACTGCATGTTTCTAGCGATATAAAATGCCATTTTTTAAAATTCAAAACATCGAAATATTTAAAAAAATCAAATTTCTTCAAAAGGATATTCGTTATGAAATAAACATATTTGGGAAATTTTAAAATAAGAGTTCATAACGTCCGTTAATATAACGTGGAAAAAGGCCAAAATATCGCGATCGCAATGATTCAAAAATTAGAATAAATGATCAAAATATAAAACAAAAATATTAATTTATTAAAATTCGCCGAAAATCATTTGTAAAACCCTCGAAATTAAAGAAAAGTTAGTGGACAGGCTTCTTAAAGATAAAACAGGAATAAATAATAGTGAATGCTTCATAAGCTTGGAAAAGTAAAAAATAAAAAGATTAAGATGAAAACTTAAATGAATTGCCTCAAAATGTATTTGAATGCTTCATGATAAATGAATTTTTTTGTGATGTATTTGAAAAGAAATATTATAAAACACCTGAAAAGGTCTATAAGAAAATCATTGGCAAGATTAAAAAAAATTACAAGGTTAAAAAAAAAAATAGTGAATATGAATGTTTAAAATATTTAAAAAATGGATAAATGAAAAATTTTAATTTAACAAACATTTAAGAAATGGTAATAGTGACAATAACTTATAGAAAAGAATTCGTTTTAGAAAGAAAAGAAAACACTTAAAATAAGTTTTGAAAATTTATTAAATGTTAAAAATGAGAAGATAGCAATAATAAATGCATGTTAACAATATTACTCATTAATAAATTAAAATATTTCTGTGAATTTGTCTTTGTTACTGTCAAATAATAATAATAAAATTTGTATTTTACCAATATCTTAAATGTTCCCCAATTTTTAAAATCCTCCTGCGCCTCAACATCGAAATAATAGATTTTATAAAAGTAGATGTGCTAAGGAGTTTTCTTGCCAGCAGACATATAGTGATACCTTGATAAAGTACTCATCAGTTCAAAACATGGGGTGAAGGATCGGTTGTTTGTCTACTGTAAATCCATTATAGATAAGTAATAAGAGCAAATTTCTAAATTATTTTGAAACATACTTAAACACAATTTGGCATAACATTAAGCAACTTGAAAAAACCATCACATGATGTAATGTAAAAACACGTTGAAATTACTAAATTATTTTTTCTCGCTTTGCCTCTTTACGTGAAAAACTCATTCAATGTTTTCTGCTTCAAAGTTGATACTCGTTTTTTTTTTATGCTGCTTATCTTATACAATATATATAAATATTTTATAATCTTTTATATTCATTTATCCGTCTATCAGTTTTTAGTAAGTCGAGTTTATGAGTATGGTTGGGAAATTCTTATGCAAACAGATGATTGAAGAAAATCAGGGAAAACTCGTGGAATTTTGTTTTTAAGTTTCTGTAGCCACCCTGATTTGAGTTTAAATGATCATCAAACTTTGATTATTTCTACAACGAAGCCTAATTTTCACTTATGTAGAATGTAAACATCAAAAGATGCAGGATGAGTTGTATAAGAATTGCTGCATTTCTTTAACACAAAATTATTTAGCTCTAGAGTCTGCAATATAGCTGATATGAATGAAACATTCATTGATTTTACATAGACAAGCAGACGATTTTTTCGATGAAGTTTTAAGCATGAGTTAAATTACTTGCACCTCCATGGTTTTAAGTTTTTAAATAAAATAAATCATTGTAGTATTGTGATGAATAAAAGGAATAAAAAAAGTTTATGAATGAAATGCTGCTTTTATATAATAGAAAGCCAGGTGATTTATATTTCGATGACTTCATTTGTTTTCAATGAAGTTTTCAAATATAATAAATTGTGATAATTTTAAAAATATTACCAAGGAATGTATCGCATTTTAGAGATGTTTAAATAATATTGCATTGCAGTTAGAAAGTGTTTCATAATCAATGCTTTATGCATGATTGGTCTTTCTTGTTATTAGGTTCATAAGATTAAAACCGCTTTCACAACATACTTTAAAAACATGTAACACTGATACAATCTACAATAATACTACAAGGAAGATGTCTCTGAAATCAAATTAGTTTTTAAGGTATTTTACATTTTGTACAGTTTTAGTACAAATGTGTTCCTTAGCGACTGAATACTATTTAACACCTTCGAAAAATTATTTTTCAAACCAACTTTGAACAGAATTTATACGATTAGCAATCAAGGCTTGCATCTTAAATTCCAGGCAATGTCAAGTATATTTTCTAGAATATTCCCGTGTTTCCCAGTATTTAAGGTGCAAATCTCTAATAAAACAAAACTACACTAGAACACTAGGCTATTTCCAGAAAACCAAAGAACATTTTAACAATATTCTCGCTTATAACAAAAATAAAATAAAACAACTGTTGTCACTGCACATGTGACTATGTCACAACCGCTTATCTTACATGCCAGGTACATTTTCTAGTTGATAATAATAATCCTATACATTGGTGCAAGCTTTCCGTCTTTAAAAGAAAAATTTAAAACGGAGGCAGACGGAAATGCTTATGTTTCGTTTCAATTATTTTTTCCAATGTAATCCACAACGTTATCCATGAAGACGTGTTTGTTCCTATCGATGCCAGCTAATACGGATTATCCATAGTGTTCGCAGAAATCATCCTCATACAACGAGTGATGGAATTTGCATAATTTTTTACGGAAAATTTCCTTTTATCCAGGCTGAGGTATATTTACGGTCACGTGCATGGTAATGTCAATCAGCATGACAATGTGGATTTATAGCTATGTTCATTGTAATGCCAATGCGCATAACAACGGGGATATACGGCTGTGGCCAATGTAAATTAAGATCACTTTTTCCATGGAAGTAATAAATGTGCTCCTTTAAAAGTTGTCAAATTCGGCATAAATCGCTAAACTGTTAATTTTTTAATTATTTTCACATAAACAGTGCAATTGCAAAATTCTGTTTATGCTCTCGTAAATCGCAGAGAGTCCATTAGTATCTTTTCTCATCCAAACCCCATATTTTAAATATTGCATATTGGATTGACTAAACTAGTTTATTTTCATATTCTGGTTAATTATTTTAATTATATTTGTATAAACAGTATGCAATCAGTTTACGTTCTCGTGAATCGTTGGGAATCTATCAGTATCGCTTTCCATCCATCTTCTAGATATTACATGTTAGATGGCCAAAACTAGCTTATTTTCATTTTCTGGTAAATTTTGTTTAATTATTTTCGCATATATAGTACGATTGTGGAATTCAGTTTTATGCTCTTGTCTTCGTGAATTGCCAAAAGTCCACTAGTATATTTTTCTCTCCATCTTCTAAATATTGTATATTAGATTGACTAAACTAGCCTATTTTCATATTCTGGTAAATTATAAAGCTTAATTTTTTTAATTATTTTTGTATAAACAGTGTTATTGCTCAATTCAGTTTGTTTTCCTGAATCGCCGAGAGTCCAGTAGTATCTTTTTCCATCCATCTCTTAGTTGTCAACTTTACTGATTTTTCCGGGAAACTCAGCTTTGAGTGATTTCTTCGATTTCCCGATTTTTAACGAGAATCTCCTGTTATTTGTCCATTATTTTAGAATTCCCTGAAGTTTAAGATTTTTTTATAAAAGTTGTTACAGGGAATTTCAATTGAATTTGCAGCCGTCATTTTGTTTCTTCCATGCATGAACCTAGTACCACTACTAAGTTGCATAATTTTCACTTTATTGATGGATACTGTTTCAAATAAATAATTGCAATTCCGCGTATATAGATTACATTGCCGTGTAATGTTGAAACATTCTTTTCCATCCATATTTAGTTTCAAATTATATGAATTAGAAAATGCACAACATTCATTTCTTTGCAGTATATAAAAGCTATACTTTTTGCTAATATTTCTTCAAAGTCCCCTGATGTGTCATCAATGGATTGTTAAAGAGAACTTTCTAAACTCAAACCTAAAACAATGGGAGGACCTATAAAAAACTGCGAAAGAGGAGTGTAATAAAATACCACTCATAACTTTAAGAAAAGCTCTGTCTTAGAAATCAAGATGTAGAATAATAGTCCAGAGAAAGGACCATCAGATAGAATATTTAAAAAAAAAACTGGATAAAATATTTCTACCTAACCTTTTTGAACATTAAAGTAATTGTATAATTAATAATTGTGACTGTACTTCTAATTATTTTGCTTTTATTTCAAATCTAGGCTCCAGGAGCTAAATTGTCTCAACTTTTGACAACACTTCTTTCATCATGTGGATTCTTAGTATCATTCATCTTTATATACTTTTATTCTTAACTTTGTATAACATTATTATTTGTATTTCCTACCATTAAATGAAGTGTTAAATAAAAAGCTTTGTCTTAAATATTAACTTTTTATTTTACATTAATTCTGAATACTATGTGCTTTATGTGTATCTGTACACAGTTCAAAAAGAGAATTTTTCTAAATTTTCTCTCATTTTCTAAACTAATGGGTTGCCAAATTTGTCGCCATGTGGGACAGACATAGACTCTGTTAAAACATACATAACATCCGTTTATTAATTGGTTTAAATTCTAGTCCATTCATAAAATTTAAAATCAAAACCCTACTCATGTTTGATTCTAATTTTATCAATTTGTGTCATTTTCATGAATTTGGTGGTATTTAAATTTATCATAAAGTTGCACAGACAGATAGACCCTATTAAAACCTACTTGCACATTTGTTTATTATTGTTCCAATTCACATTTGTTCCACTCCATTTATAAAATTAAAATCATGCCTTGTTTTGATTTTAAATTTTATTAATTTGGGTGTCATTTTCATTAATTTAGCCTCATTTATCACCCGTTTATTAATTAGTTTGAATTTCAATCCATTTATAATCAAACAACTACTTATGTTTTGATTATAAATTTTATCAATTTGGCATTAAAACATCTCCACATTGTTTTGCCTTCTGGTAGGTCGGACGGTCTGGGTCTCAACAGCAGCAACATTTTGCCATGTTTCGAAGATTAAGTTATCCTTGATTAAGTTAAAGTGTCTTCCTAACTCAATTTTTTTATTGGCCGAATAATGTAAAGAAAAATAACGAAAATACTCGGAAAGAAGAAAAAAATTCCACTTTGCAATGCAATTGCTATATTTGTCTAAAAAATGTAGGATTTTAGGCATAAAGTAAGGGAAGACTTTGATCTAAAAATTCAAATTTTTAGGGGGATCTGTCTCATCCTATTAGTGAAAAATATCTGATGAATATTTCATGTAGTGGATATGCTGTTTGAATAAGGAAGAAAACTAAATTTACTACCTCTTTCTGAAATTCAAAAGACTTAATTTTTTTTTTGGCTTTTGAAGATACAACCATGCAAATTTGGAACAGTATTCTGCACTACCTTACCTTCCGGCCATCCAATCTACTGCTCTGAGTCCTAGGACGAGTCGGATGGCTTGGGCTTTCGACACTACCTTACCTTGAACCTTTCCAATGTGCCATATCAAATTATTTTAATCACTATAATTGCAGTGATAAAAAGCTTGTTGAAGACCCAGACCGTCCGACTCATTCTTGGACTTGAGCAACTATTTGAATGGCCGAGATAGAAAGCTTGTGTCAGTTTCAAAGTCCTGCTATAAATAATGAAAAATTTGAACTTTTGTGCAAAAATGACAGAATTGGAAGTTCGCTGGAATTATTGGCCAAGTGATATCAGTTGGAATGTGTCACAGTTAGTTTAGAACTAACTGGACATATTGTGTGTTTCTGTGAATTTTTATGTTTGAAAATCTGAATTTTACATTTTAAGTTTTGCCAAGAAAGCAAATAATTTCGAAATGGCCCTTTTGAAGAAACACTATGAGATTCCAGAGAAAATTTTCACATGGGAAAATACAATCCAGTACTACAACCATTCTAAGAAAGCTAGACCACCCAGAAAAAAACGACAATTTTCCAAGAAGCGCAATAAATGAAAAAAGATGCTGTAAGATAGGACGTACATTCTCTGTGCAAAAGGGCACAATACACGAGTTTTGCAAATGGCCAATTTAAGAAGAAAGTCACAATACTCTTATACCTTGCAACGCCCCACTTTACGACAGCCAAAAACTGGGACATTTGAAATAACAAAGAAGCGAAATGCAACGCAGACAGTTGCAATGGAAGCGGGAGTATTTATGACCTTCAGTTACACCTACAAGTACAGCAATAGCTATATGACTCTACTGGTGAGCAGCTATCACAGTTTATTCATTTTTTGTTGCCCAGGGATGTTTTCGACCTCACAAGATGCAGCGCTGTTGCTGACTACGTGACTGACAACTTTGACGGACGGATACAGGTCCATAGCGTACCGACCTGGTAATGCCGTTATACCTACGCACAGAAGCATATGGTTGCACCAGAGAGCTATTAGCAGAAGAAACTTGGATTCAAAAGTCGAAGGAAGCAGGGCTCCGGCCGCTGCTCTCCTTAGTCAATTTTTTTTGCTGCAATATGCCACTTTCTAATGAGATATCGAACGTAAAGGACGCTTCTGTACTGTGCTCCGGGACTGAATATGACTGGAGTCTTAGGACTGATCAAGCCACCTCATAAGAGAACAATTTTAACAATGTCGTTATCGACCTGTATTTGAATGCTGTATGGCCGAATAAGGAAGTCATACATACAATAATAATGATTTTATGCCAATGTGAATTGACTTAGATCTTCAAATTATTTGCTTACGACTGCCGGCAAATGACTTTCTTAAGCCCCGTTCTAGCAGTCTCACACTGAATGAAAGTCGACAGCAGCTGACGAACTGAATTCTATCTCCATTCAAAATCGACTGAAGTAAATTCATGGTGAATAACCTGAAATAGACTACAAAGAATGCTACGCCAAGCAGAGCCTTTAATGAAGTTGAAACTCATTGATAAGAAGTACAACGAATTGATGACGAATTTCTGCTTCTCGGGAAAATCAAAGAGATATTGATGCCCTTTTTTTAATAATGCTGACCTGAACTTTTCCCAGACAACCGTGACGAAGGAAGGAAACGTGATCCAGTGTATTAATGAATATGACGAGTTAATTACATGCAATTCTAATAAGCTCATATATAGAAACCAGTGAACTATAAAAGTGAATGAAGATAACTACATATGCATTATATAATGCAAGATAACTGTAAAATAAAAGAAAGAAACTTCTAAGAGTTTCAAAAATAAATGAGTATGTCAGTGACAATTTGTGATGAACATGTCACTAAAATGAGCATGTTTGTGAAAATTTCACAAATTTTTTCAATATCACAGCAAAGTCAATCTTGCATGATCTTGAATCCCATTATTCTATTTGTTAACTCTTTACAATATAGTTGAAAAGTGTTCATGACTTTGTTCCTTCTGTCTGACCTTTCGCACATAACTGCTGTAAAAATGACTATCAAAACGAAATTTTATTATTTTGTTCAGATGGTCTGTGGGACCTATGGGAATATAAATGAATAATATCACACTATTAGTTTTGGACTGAACCCGGGTTGAAAAAATGAAATACATTGAACCCTATGGGACCTAATTTTTCAAGCATTAATTTCTTTTTAATTTATATTTAGTGTCGTATCCGTCCTAAAACCGCTTTATTTTTGCTTAATTGCTGTGCATCCACATTCTGAAACAACTCAATTACAATATATTTGAGTTTAAATGACCATCAAACTTTGATTCATGCAGGTAAAAGTAAGGAATTAAATCTTCATATTAAGGAAACTCCAATATCGTTTGAGACAATATTTCAGGGGCTGCTGGGATAAGTTAAGTACTCCTGTATTGTATGCATTTCTATGGCGAAAGACCTAAAATATTTATTTAAACTGTCAATTTTGTAAAAATTATTATTAGTACAACACAAAGAATAACTGAAGCAATAAAGAATATTCCTACGTATTCAAAATTATTTTTCTTTCCAATTCTTTATCTCCATATATTCTGTACTCTATCCTACAACTATGAAAAAATACTGGTTAATTATACTCATAATTAAGGAATCCTTAATTTAAAAATTATTAAAAATACATATACTAAATACTGCGCCTTTCTATAGTGTCAACTAACATTAGCAACTACTTTACAAACACTAGTGACACCTAGATATAAAAGTGTTTTATTTCCTCCTTTCTGACTCCATGCTTTGATTATTTCTACAATGAAGCCTAATTTTTACTTATGGAGAATGTAAACACATAAAGATGTAGGATGAGTTGTATAAGGATTGCTGAATTTCTTTAACGTGAAATTAGTTAGCTCTGGAGTTGCAATATAGCTAATATGAATGAAGCATTCATTGATTTTACATAGAGAAGCAGACGATTTTATAGAAGACTTTTTTGATGAAGTTTTAAGCAGTTAAATTACTTTTACCTCCATAGTTTAAGTTTTTAAATAAAATACTGTAGTATTGTGATGAATGAAATATTTACAGCTTTTGCATAGAGAGCCAGGTGATTTATATTTCAATGACGTCATTTGAATAAAGTTCATTTTTTTTATGAAGTTTTAAATTTTCAAATATAATAAATTATTGTAGTATTGTGTTAATTTTAAAAATATCACAAAAAGTAAACATGTCTTTTTGAGAGGTTTTTCTTTTGGTATTGACGCTGTCCCACCCATAAACAAAAGGTTAATTAATTTTGCAACATTTAAAAAAAGTTGTCGCCAACCATCACAGGGACAGACGGACGGAAGGAGAAATGAGTTATACTTGTAATCAATTTTAAGTAGCTTGCAATTTTTTTAAAAATCTGTATCATTGGACCAAATGATCACAGTTATAACATGTAACCCTTTATTTTAAAGGCCTTAAGAAAAATATTTCAATTGATACCATACTTGACAATGTAACCCCTTCTCGACGGAACTAATGATGTCACGAACACAAAAATAATATTGTGGGGTTTTTTTACGATTGAAACCCTCATGATCATTGACCCCTAAATAATCCCTTTTATGCATGATTATGTCATATGTTATCCTATGCTGCCATGTTAAAAAATTACAAAATTTCGAATAAACTTCGAACTTTTTGCTCGAATTTTAAAAAATTCTATCTAGTTCAATATTTTTCGATATGATGTTTCGTGTAAAATTCATTAATATTTGCGGCAGGCAGTTACCGTGTACACAAAAAATAGACTAAATACGGGCATCACTCCAAAAATGGTAAAAACGTGTTCAGGAGGCCAGCCCATATCGGCATCAAAATCTCGAATTCAAAAATTTTCATGAAAACAATACTTTCTCTATACTATATTGCAATAGTATGAGTAAGTAAAAATAGCATATAGCAATGTATTTGTAGATGTTGAAGACCCAGACCACACGACCAACCCTAAGGTTAATGGTAGCAAAGTGTGTGGCCTGGAAAAAGTATTTGTAGATGTGAATATATCCTGCCAAAATGGTTGTTTTTCTTTTGCCAAAATAATTGTTTTAATTCCGTATTTTGGAAAATATCCCTTCATAGGGTTCATACCCATTTTTCAAAATAGGAAAATATGAATTACGCGAAAATAATTTAAAAACCAGTAAAGACAGTGCACTTTGTGTACTACGCTTGTCCAAGTCAATGTTTCTTTCAGGACTTTTTGGCCGTGGGGAGGTGAATGAAATTTTAAATGTGGCAAGTTATCTATTTTCCCTATATAAACATATCTAAATGCTGTACCACATAAATAGAAACTAGGTTAACATAAAATGTCCCGGGGAGGGGGGATGGACGCCAATGCCTGTAAAAGGGGATCGAACTGTTTGGGATAGGGTATATCAAATGCCTGTCTTTTTGAGAGGTTCTTCGTTTGGGATTGACGCTAAGTGGACTGATTGACCAGTAAGCAAAAGGTTAATATGTTGCCAAATCAATAAAAAAAATTGCCGTTAAAATGAAAAGAATGACACAAAATCAATTAAATGTGTTTTGTTAAGAAATAGTACTGTAATGATGTTTCAGTAGAGTTTGTCTGTCAATACAATCGCCCCACTTGGCAACTTTTTTAAAGGTCGCCAAATAAACGAAAATGTTTTCAAATTGATAAGAATGACACCTCCTTAATGAAAATTCAATATTTTGCAAAATTAACTTCAATTTCCTTAATAAACCCTGTTGCTTTGTGACAATTATTCATTTAATACCTTAATGTATTTCTCTATCTGTCCGTCCATAACGCTTGGCGTAAAATTTGGAGAGATATCGCCAACTTGGTGAGGGTTTTTTTTTTTAATTTAATATCAAATTGGGGGAAATATTGCCAAAATGATAAACATAGTGCTAAATCAATGAATTTAATTGTAAATAAATAAATAATTTGGTATCACATCTGATGTTAAAATTGATACTAAACTTATTGCCTTAAAAGACTGTTTGACTTATAGGTCTAGTTTTCCATACAATCCTACGATTTTCTGCCCCTTTATCCAATTTTGTTCTGAGTTTGGTTTCAGACCTGCACATTCTAATATTTCTTCTTTATTTAACCATATTCTGTCTGATAAACTGGGTGATAGGGATGGCTTTAAAAGCTTTGCTGGGGTGTATGTTGTCCACCGATGGTAATTTTAAATTTTATATTGGGAAGTACTAAACGCACCATTGGCATCAGTTTAGCAAAACATGCTCGGGATGTCAGGGATAGCAAACTTTCTACGGCTCTTGCTCAATTTGTTGTTAAAGATAATTTTCAGCCTCTTTTTGAAAAGACTTTCCTTTTGATTCGGTGTAATAACCCTCGTGATATTCTCCTTTTTGATTCCCTTTTTATTTATATTTACCGTGAGTCCGTTTGTAATTTTGACCCTGTTATGAATTTGAGTTACTCTTGGCTACTCATTCTCGACTCCATGCAATTCAAGTCTCTGCAAAGTTATCTTTGACGTCTTCCTCTTTGGGATTATGCTTGATTGCCACCCCCCTTTTTTCGATTTCTGTAATTGAATTGAAATTTAATATGCTGTTCTTTTGTTGTAAAAAAAAATTTTTGAAAAATTGTTTACGGTTTATCCTTATCTAGACGTAGATTCTTTTGGGGATTGTATTTATGCAAATTTTGTTGCTATATCTGTTCTATATATGAACGATTCAAACTTTATTTACGTGTAGGCACTGATGATTACGTGCATACCTATGCTCGAAAGCGCTATGGCCTGTTTTAAACTTTTGTACGTCTTAAGGAAGTGAAATAAAGACCTTCTGTTGTGGATGTGTGTTTGATTTTGAATTTAATTGTGTTTTATTACATCATCTTGTAATGATGTATCAGTAGCATTTGTCTGTCAGTCTAACTGTATCATGAAAAATCGTTCCAAATGATCACAATCCTGTTACCTGCATGTTACTTGGTACCGTTGTAAACTTTGGGGAAAAAAAAATCATAAGCTGTTTAAAAATGGATTCTGGTATGAGAAAGTCGAGTTGAGCCTATTAAAGATCAATATTTGTTATTATCTTTAGTTAAACGTAAATGTTTGTTTCCAACATAAAGTAATGTTCACTGGATAAAAACTTATATATACGAGTATATATTAATGCGTAATAATACATGTGTTTAAATAATTTTATGTATATGCATTTTTATATTATGTGAGTGTCATCTGCACTCAACATAAACATTGTTTTGCAATTTATGATCGTTCATTTGTCTTACAAATGAAGAGACTTGGAATTCATTTATAATCCACCCAAAGCAATTTACTACATTACGAAATTCTTGGGAACATAGCAAATCTTTTATCAGATACTTAGCTAAATTTAATACGACTACGGCTATGAAAAATATTCCCTGAGGCAAATTTAATTTGTCTACTAGTGGTGCCATTCGGTGCAGATTATCAAAACTAAAATGAATTTCGACAATATTATGAATCCGGTGTAATAAGTTTTGATTTAATTAGATTAAACTTAATATTTAAATTGCAAAACATCCAAATAAAATCTAAATATTAATGAATATCAAAGTTATAAAATACTTCCATAGCACGGTTTAAACTGTGTTAGTTTATTTAGCATTTTGCTAAGCAGCAAATGCTGTTATCAACTAGATGTTTCTCACATAATTGTAAAAATCTGATATGGGCAGCACATGACTCCCTGCAGACTTATATTCACGTTCTCTTTATTTTAATTACATTTAATTCACTTTTAAATCAATTTTCTTTCTCATTTGATAACTGGACTTCTTTTCATAGGTGGCGTAGAGAAAATACGAAAAGACTAAAATATCTCGAAAATGCCTAGTCCTAGTGTAATGAGGTTGGTCTTATTCTTTTCTTCGTTAAAGATTACGTATTAAATAAGCATTTAATTTGAGCATACATAGTTTTTTATTTTAGATTTTTGCGGGCCATTTTGCAAAAATGGGCAGGTTATTTTTTTCCGAATCATACCAAAATCTAATCAGCACCAGGGTATCCCATAAGTGACTTACCTACCGAATTTTGCGCAATTCAGTCCATTAGTTTTTCAGCTAGAGTGGATACAAGCTTTTGCGGGCCATTTCGCAAAAAAAGGCGGGTTCTTTTATCCCGAATCGTACCCAAAACTAATTAGCACCAGATTCGCCCACAACTGACTTACCTACCAAATTTTATGAAATTCGGTCCATTACTTTTTTAATTAGAGTGGATACAAAATCTGCACAGACAGACACACACACAGACGTCACGCTAAAAATAGTTTCTTTGTATTCTACAGGTCTCAAAACGTGTAGATCCGTCGAAAACTCGAGTTGCGATTTTCGGCATGATTCCAATACATTACCCATGTATTGCAGGGAAAGTAAAAAATCTGATGTGGGCAGCACATGATTTTCCCTGCAGACTTATATACACATTCTCTTATTTTAATTAAATTTAATTCACTATTAATTCAATTTTCGTTCTCATTTGGTAACTGGACTCATTTTCAAAGGTGGCGTAGAGAAAAAAACAAAAATATCTCGAGAACGGCTAGTCCTAGTTTAATGGGATTGGTCTTATTCTTTTCTTCGTTAAAAATTACGTATAAAACAAGCATTTAATGGATATATTTCAGCATACGTAATTTTTTATTTTAGATTTTGGTGATTTTTGCGGCCCATTTTGCAAAAAAAGGCAGGTTATTTTTTTCCGAATCTTACCAAAATCTAATCAGCACCAGGGTGTCCCACAAGTGACTTACCTACTAAATTTTGTTTAATTCGGTCCTTTAGTTTTTCAACTAGAGTGAATACAAGCTTTTGCGGGCCATTTCGCAAAAAAAGGCGTGTTCTTTTATCCCGAATCATACCCAAAACTAATCAGCAGCAGATCCGCACACAAGTGATATATCTACCAAATATGAAATTCGGTCAATTAGTTTTTACTTTCCCTGCAATACATGGTAATGTATAGGGAAAGTATTGGAATCATGTCGAAAATCGCAACTCGAGTTTTCGACGGATCTACACGTTTCAAGACCTCTAGAATACGAAAAAACCATTTTTAGCGTGACGTCTGTGCAGATTTTGTATCCACTGTAACTAAAAAACTTTTTGAAATTGACCGAATTTCAAAAAATTTGGTAGGTAAGTCACTTGTGGGCGAGTCTGGTGCTGATTAGTTTTGGGTATGATTCGGGTGGCCCGCAAAAGTTTGTATCCACTCTAACTGAAAAACTAATGGACCGAATTTCACAAAATTCAGTAGATGAGTCACTTGTGGGTCACCCTGGTGCTGATTAGATTTTGATATGATTCGGAAAAAAATAACCCGCCTTTTTCTGCAAAATGGCCCGTAAAAATCGTCAAAATCTATACTAAAGAACTGCGTATGCTCAAATATATCCATTAAATGCTTGTTTAATACGTAATTTTTAACGAAGAAAAGAATAAGACCAGCCGTTCTCGAGATATTTTAGTTTTTCGTATTTTCTCTACGCCATCTTTCAAAATAAGTCCGGTTACCGAATGAAAAAGAAAAGTGAAATAAATTTAATTAAAATAAAGAGAACGTGGATATAAGTCTGCAGGGAAAGTCATGTGCTGCCCACATCAGATTTTTTAGTTAGAGTGGATACAAAATCTGCACAGACAGACACACACACACAGACGTCACGCTAAAAATAGTTTTTTCGTATTCTAGAGGTCTCGAAACGTGTAGATCCGTCGAAAACTCGGGTTGCGATTTTCGGCATGATTCCAATACTTTCCCTATACATTAACATGTATTGCAGGGAAAGTAAAAATGTGTCTGGCGATCTGGAGAAGTCAGGGAAGTTTTTTAAGGAATAGTCGAAGAAATTTAAAATTTAAAAATGCAATAAATTCCATAATTTTCCTAAAATTAAGTAAAATAAATTATTTTTCCAGATAATTGAAATTCTCCTTATTGATATTTATTATTTTTATAAAATTTCATGGTTTTAATTTTGTCTATTATTATTATAAAAAAATCTCATGTGGGCAGCACATGACCTTCCTGCAGACTCATATTCACTCTCTTTTTATTTCTTCAATAATTCATTATATTGAGTTTAATGGCACAAAATAACACCCATAATTATTTAAAATGACACTGAATGCGCACTTTTAATTCAATTTTCGTTCTCATTTGGTAACTGGACTTATTTTCAAAGATGGCATTGAGAAAATACGAAAAAACTAAAATATCTCGAGAACGGCTAGTCCTAGTGCAATGAATGCGGTTGGCCTTATTCTTTTCATCATTAAACATTATGTATAAAATAAGCATTTAATTCATATATTTGAGCATGCGTAGTTTTTTATTTTAAATTCTGACGAATTTTGTGGGCCATTTCGCAAACAAAGACAGGTTATTTTTTCCCGAATCGTACCAAAATCTAATCAGCACCAGGGTGACCCACAAGTGACTTACCTATTAAATTTTATGAAATTTGCTCCATTAGTTTTTGAGTTAAAGTGGATACATACATTGCACAGACAGACAGACGTCATGCTAAAAATAGTTTTTTTCGTATTCCAGAGGTCCCAAAACGTGTAGATCCGTCGAGAACTCGAGTTGCGATTTTCGGTATGATTCCAATACTTTCCCTATACATTACAATGTATTGCATACCTGCCAAATCTCCCGATTTTTCCGGGAGTCTCCCGAATTTTGAGGCAATCTCCCGAACTCCCGAAAAATTCCTAAATCTCCCGAATTTTTACAATAATTAGAAAAAATCCCTACAAAAGGGATTTTCCTAAAAAAAATCCCTATGCAAACGTGCCAACTCTCCGGATTTTGGTCGTAGACTCCGGATTTTTCATTACTTCTCCGGCCTCCGGATTACTAACGAAATTCTCCGGCGTTTTTTGTTGGAAATTTATCAATTAACCAGACATGGTATAATTCCTCGAAAACACCAATTTTCCGCATTTTTAGCACTGATTTTTATCATTCCCGGGATCGTAGCAAATCCATAATACAATGCAGGGTAATGCCAATCAAATCAATCGGAGATTTACGGCCGCGTGTATTGTAAATTAAGATCTCGATCGCTTATTTTATGAAAGTAATAAACATACTTCTTCAAAGGTTATTGAGCATAAATCGCTAAAATGTTATTTTGTTCATTAATTTCGCATAAACACTGCGATTGCGCAATTCAGTTTGTTCTCATGAATCGCCGAGAGTACAATGGTATCTTTTTCCATCCATCTCAATCTTCTAAATATTGCATTTTTGATTGACTAAACTAGCTTATATTCATATTCTGGTTAATTATTATGGTTAATTTCTTAATTATTTTCGCATAAATAATGCGATTGTGCAATTCAGTTGCTTCGCGTGAATTGCCGAGAGTAAGTTAGTATCTTTTTCCATCCATCTCCATCATTTAAATGTTGCATATTAGATCAGCTAAACTAGCTTATTTTCATATTCTGATTAATTATTGTGGTTAATTTCTTAATTATTTTCGCATAAATAGTGCGATTGCTCAATTCAGTTACTTCGCGTGAATTGCCGAGAGTACGTTAGTATCTTTTTCCATCCATCTCCATCATTTAAATGTTGCATATTAAATTGACTAAACTAGCTTATTTTCATATTATGGCTAATTATTAAGGTTAATTTTTTGATTATTTTTGCATAATACAAATTTTTCTATTTTGTAAAATCGGTATGAACTCTGTGAAGGGATAGTGAAGAATTTAGTAAGGAGTTCTACTTTAAGAGCTACTACTTTATTTTTAAGTAATAAGAAGGATTGAATTTGACATTTTTTAGTTATATAGAACTTTTACGTGCTGTATTTTTACTTACCAAAAAATTTCTTTTATTCAATATTTTATCTGCAGAGAAGTGTTTCTGTGTCAAAGACATGTGAATGATTATTAAACAGTAACCAATGACATTTTTTTTTATGCATCATATTCAGTGTAATGAACATTGTTATAGACTTTGATGAGAATAACTCTAACGAATGTGCTTATTTTTTAAAAGATGATTTAATTCTTTTGTATTCGTTGAAATTAAATTGTGTTTATAGATACAATACAGATTTTTTATCATAATTGTCTATTTTTTATGGTGCAGTTTTGTAGTAGAGGGAAATAATCCCTATTCTGTCTTGAAAATTCCCTTTTATGCTTTCTGTAAAAAAAGAAATTGTTATCGCGCTGTGCGATTTTTCGATTTTTGTCGCGAATTGCAAATATTTAAAAATCTCCCTAATTTTCATTTTCCAAGGTTGGCAGCTATGGTATTGTAGGGAAAATAAAAATCTGATGTTGGCAGCACATGACTTTCCCTGCAGACTTATATTCACGTTCTTTTTATTTTAATTACATTTAATTCACTTTTAATTCAATTTTAGTTCTCATTTGAAAACTGGACTTCTTTACAAAGGTGGCGTAAAGAAAATACGAAAAAACTAAAATATCTCGAGAACGGCTAGTCTTAGTATAATGGGGTTGGTCTTATTCTTTTCTTCGTTAAAAATTACGTATTAAACAGGCATTTCATGGATATATTTGAGCATACGTAGTTTTTTATTTTAGATTTTGGTGGTTTTTGCGGGCCATTTTGCAAAAAAAGGCAGGTTATTTTTTTCCGAATCATACCAAAATCTAATCAGCACCAAAATGTCCTACAAGTGATTTGTCTACTGAATTTTGTGGAATTCGGGCCGTTAGTTTTTCAGATAGAGTGGATACAAGCTTTTGCGGGCCATTTCGCAAAAAAGGCGGGTTCTTTTATCCCGAACCGACCCAAAACTAATCAGCACCAGATTCGCCCACAAGTGACTTACCTACCAAATTTTATGAAATTCGGTCAATTAGTTTTTAAGTTAGAGTGGATACAAAATCTGCACAGACAGACACACACACAGACGTCACGTTAAAAATTGTTTTTTCGTATTTGGCAGGTCTCCAAACTCGTAAATCCGTCAAAAACTCGAGTTGCCATTTTCGGCATGATTCCAATACTTTCCCTATAGATTACCATGTATTGCAGGGAAAGTAAAAAACCTAAATATCTCAATAATGGTCTAATTTAGAGTAATGGGGTTGATCTTATTTTTTTCGTCATAAAAAATTACGCATAAAACAAGCATTTAATTAACACATTTGTAGTGTTTTATTTTAGGTCTTGATGATTTTTGCGGGCCATTTTACAAATACAAAGACAGAATATTCTTTTTTTAATAGTACCAAAATCTATTGTGCAACATATTTTTGTACGATCCCGATTCGATTCATACGATTCGAAATAACACACTATCGGATGTGTTATTTTTCTTGAATGCATGAATTTTACTTTCCCTATAATACATGTTAATGTATAGGGAAAATATTGGAATCATGTCAAAAATCGCAACTCTAGTTTTCAGATCTACGCGTTTCGAGCAACGTAGGACATGGAAAAATTATTTTTAGCGTGAGGTTTGTGTTTGTCTGTTACTGCGTCTTTCTGTGCAATATATATGTATCCACTCTAACTTGAAAACTAATTATCCAAAATTTATAAAACTTGGTAGGTAAGTGACTTGAGAGTTACTCTGGTGCTGATTCGATTTGGGTACGATTCGGAAAGAAAAGCCTGCCTTTTTTTAACACTTTACAACAAAGTTGAAAAGTATTTATGACTTTGTTCATTCTGTCTGTCTGTCCGTTAGCACGATAACTGCTGTAAAAATGACTTCATCAAAATGATATTTTAGTATGTTGTTCAGACGGTCTGTAGGACCTATGGGAATATAAATGAATAATATCACCCAATTAGTTTTGAATTGAACCCGGGTTGAAAAAATGAAATACATTGATCCCTATGGGACCTAATTTTTCAAACATTTTTTAAGCGGATTTAAAATTCACAAATGGCTTCGAAATTTTTAGGTAATATTCAAATTGTTGCATAAAATATATAAAAAAAAATTCAGCGAAATATATTCAGTAGTTTTTTAAATAAAAATTAAAATAATAACACCTCTTATATGAAACGATCACGCGACCATGATATGAAAAGATCACGTGACCCACTTCAAAATGATATATGGCATCCATCTTGTTTCAAAATCGTGATTTTTATAGTTATTTTTAATTCATATGGAGTGTTGTATCCGTCCAAAAACCACTTTATCTTTGCATAAATTCTGTGCATCTACATACTGAAGCAACGCAATTACAATATATTTGAGTTTAAATGCTCATCCAAATTTGATTATTTCTACAACGAAGCCTATTTTTCCCTATGTAAAATGTAAGCAGAAAAATATGTAGAATTAGTTGTATTAGAATTGTTGTATTTGTTTAACACAAAATCATTTAGTTCATGGAGTCTGCATAGTTGATATGAATGAAATATTCATTGATTTTACAAAGAGAAGGACGCTTTTTTTCGATGAAGTTTTACGCACAGAGTTTAATTACTTGCAGCTCCATGGTCTTGAATTTTAAATAAAATAAATTATTATAGTATTGTGATGAATGACATGAATGGGAAATTATTTATGAATGAAATGCTGCTTTTATGACCCAGGCGTGTTATTTTTTCTATGACATCATTTGAATGAATTTGAGTTGTTTTTGATGAAGTTTTCAAATATAATAAATTATCGTAGTATTATGATAATTCTAAAATTATTACCGAGGAATGTATAACATTTTAGAGATGTTTAAAACAGGCAATTTATGTTTCAATCCCGTCATTTGAATGAACGTCATTTTTTTCGATTAAGGTTTAAGTTTTCAAATATAATAAATTAATGTAGTATTGTGATAAGTTTTAAAATATTACCGAGGAATGTATTGCATTTTAGACTTGTTTAAATAAAATTGCATTGAAGTTGGAAAGTGTTTCATAATCAATGCTTTAAGCATGATTGATCGTTCTTGTTTTTTTTTTTTTTGTTTTTTTTTTTTTTTTTTTTTTTTTTTTTTTTTTTGCGAAATAGTCCGCAAAAATCGTATGCATCTACTTACTCTAGCTGAAAATCTAATTCACCAAATTTTACAAAATTTAGTATAAAAGTGACTTGTGGTTTACCATAGTTCTGATTAGATTTTGCTACAATTCGGTAAAAATAATTTGCTTTTTTGTGAAATGGCCCGCAAAAATTGTCAAAATCTAAAACAAATGGCTGCATATACTCAAATGTAACCTTTCGCTACATTTAAATGCTTGTTTTATACATAATTTCTGACTACGCAAATAATAAGATCAACCCCATTATTTTAAGTTGAACCATTCTCAAAATATTGAGGATTTTCAAGTTGGAGGAGCTGAAGATGTTTTTCACTGCAGTTAAAAACTATTTAATGAAATTTCTTAAAACTTAGTAGTTAAGTCTATTGAGGGTTATATGTTGATTCTGATTAGATTTTGGCATGATTCGAAAAAATATAATCAACCCCATTTTGCAAAATGGCGCACAAAGATTGTGAAAATCTGAAACAAATTACTAAAATTGCTTAAAATAACAATCATATACTTGTTCATCGTGTAATTTTTGTTGACAGAGTGAATAAGGCTGATCCCATGACACTAGGATGAACCGTTCTCGAGATATTTTAGTTTTATGGAATTTTGAGGAGATGAAGAATTTAAAGTGAATTAAGTTAAGTTGTCAAATGAAACAAATATGCAATGAAAATCGGATATAATATCAGAAAATTATCCATGTTATTTCCTGTAATTAAACTTAATTTAATGCATCATAAAATACAAATCTGATGTGGGCAGCACATGACTTTCCCTGCAGACTTATATCCACGTTCTCTTTATTTCAATTAAATTTAATTAACTTTTAATTCAATTTTCGTTCTCATTTGATAACTGGTCTTATTTCAAAGGTGGCGTGGAGAAAATACGAAAAAAACTAATAAATCTCGAGAACGGCTAGTCCTAGTGTAATGGGGTTGGTCTTATTCTTTTCTTCGTTAAAAATTATGAATTAAACAAGCATTTAATGAATATATTTGAGCATACGTAGCTTTTTAGTTTAGATTTTGACAATTTTTGCCGGCCATTCTGCAAAAAAAGGCAGGTTATTTTTTTCTGAATCGTACAATAATCAGCACCAGGGTGACCTATACATAACTCATCTACCGAATTTTGTGAAATTCGGTCCATTAGTTTTTCAGCTAGAGTGGATACAAGCTTTTGCGGGCCATTTCGCAAAAGAAGGCGTGTTCTTTTTTCCCGAATCGTACCCAAAACTAATCAGCACCAGCCTCGCCCACAAGTGACTTACCTACAAAATTTTGTGAAATTCGGTGTATTAGTTTTTTAGTTAGAGTGGATACAAAATCTGCACAGACAGACAGACACACACACAGACGTCACGCTAAAAATGGTTTTTTCGTATTCTAGAGGTCTCGAAACGTGTAGATCCGTCGAAAACTCGAGTTGCGATTTTCGACATGATTCCAATACTTTCCCTATACATTACCATGTATTGCAGGGAAAATAAAAAATAAGAAAATAAATTTTAATCTGTTGGGAAAGTCATGTGTTGTCCACATAATGTTTAAAAATGTGTTTGACATACATAAATATTTACTGTTGATCGGAGAATAAGATATTCATCGGTCAAAGATCTATTTATATTTTGTCGGACAATTTGAAAATGCTTTTAACACTGCAAAGTGCAATAACTAAAAATTCCCAGCTTTTACAAAACTCCCTTCCCAAAAAACCGATTGCAACTCTAATTACAGTTTATCAATCATAAAAATCTGATGTGGGCAGCACATGACTTTCCCTGCAGACTTATATCCACGTTCTTTTCATTTTAATTAAATTTAATTCACTTTTAATTCAATTTTCGTTCTCATTTGGTAACTGGGCTTATTTTCAAAGATGGCGTAGAGAAAATGCGAAAAAACTAAAATATCTCCAGAACGGCTAGTCCTAATGTAATGGGGTGGGTCTTATTCTTTTCATCGTTAAAAATTACGTATAACACAAGCATTTAATGGAAGTATTTGAGCAATCGTGGTTTTTATTTTAGATTTTGTCGATTTTTGCGGGTCATTTTGCAAAAAAAGGCAGGTTACTTTTTCCGAATCATACCAAAATCTAATCAGCAGCAGGGTGACCCACAAGCGACTTATCTGCCGAATTTTGTGAAATTCGGTCCATTAGTTTTTCAGCTAGAGTGGATACAGTCTTTCGCGGGCTATTTCGCTAAAGAAAGGCGGGTTCTTTTATCCCAAATTGTACCCAAAACTAATCAGCACCAGATTCGTCCACAAGTGACTTACCTACCAAATTTTATGAAATTCGGTCAATTAGTTTTTTAGTTAGAGTGGATACAAAATCTGCACAGACAGACACACACACACAGACGTCACGCTAAAAATAGTTTTTTCGTATTCGACAGGTCTCGAAACGCGTAGATCCGTCGAAAACTCGAGTTGCAATAATTTTCGGCATGATTCCAATACTTTCCCTATACATTGCCATGTATTGCAGGTAAAGTAATAATGGAGTGATTTTACCACCTTTATCGACGACCTATTTATTTTGTGACATTAAAGATGAATCGAGAAGAAATTATTAGTTTGCGAGATTGTACATTGAGTCAAAAATAAATGTATATGATCGCTTTCGCATTGGAGAGATGCAACGCATCCAAACGAACTCGAATAATATATATATATATATATCAAAAACCCTTTATAAATATTCCGTACAATTCCCTCTTAAATAATGAAATAAAAAAGATTCTCATATTGTATCAAAAGTGACAAAATAGTACAGAATGTAAATAGCATTCAAATTTTTGGAATAAGCACAAGACCTTTTCAAGGATTTTTACTTTCCTTATATACATAATGTATAAGGAAAGTATTGTGACGGGGTAGAAAATTCGATTTCGAGTTTTCGACGGGAGAGCACGTTTCAAGCACCCCTGATCACGAATCAAACATTTTTGAAGTGGTGTGTGTGTGTGTGTGTGATATTGCACATTTTTCAAAAAAAATATCAAAAAGTCATATAAAATAAAAAAAAATTCCAATTGAGAAACACGTTCACTTTTCATATGTAATACCATGCGATAAATTGGGTGACATCATTCTCATGGATCTAGCTCGTTCCATTCATAAAGAAAGATACTTTGAGTAATACTTTTGTATTTGAACGCCAATAATCATTTATCTGCTGTAAGAATAACTTATTTCTTCGTCCATAACGCTTGGCGAAATTTTGGTGACGAATTTGGCGGAATGTCGCCAACTTGGCGAATTTTTGAAATGTTGCCAAATTAACGAAAATCTCGCCAAATGGATAAAAATGACGCTAAATCAATGAAAATGACGACTAATTGTCGAAAATTCAATATCTTGGAAAGAATATACTATAAAAAAAACTATTTTTTACTGTAAAAGTAGTAAATTCATTACATTATATAAGGAAAGTCATGTGTTGCCCACATCAGATTTTTATTTATATATTGAAATTCATTTAAATATTTAGACTTCCATATTTATAAATGTTATTGTTTTATTTTTTATAACGCAAAAATAGCGCAAATTTGTGCACTTTCTTTGATGTGCTTTGACCGCCTTTCGTGATATGATGTCGGCAGCAGAATTTTTAAATTAATAATATGGGGCAACCCGGCACAAAAAATTTAGATATGCAGCCTGTACGTCTCCTATCTGAGACTAGTTTCCATACCATCCTATCGCACATTTTAACTACATTAACTAATGCACAATCTAAATAGACTGCTAAGAGCAAAGCAGAACAGAAGTCAATGGGATTCATACCTAAAAGCCAGTCTGAAACCATACTGACTTTTCGTGCCCCACCCCAGTCACTTTTCATTTAGTTTGATTGCTAAGAGCAAGACAGGAATAGATACAGCATGCCAGATTTGAGTCTCCGCACACCTTCCGTGTATCAGCTCAGCCTTATCTCCGCACAATTTAAATAGATGGAAAACGGCAAGGCATTTGATCCTCTGGATTCCTCTATCATTGCGACATGTGCCATCGCTCATAAAACACATTTGAGAAACCGCAGCTACCATATTCTTGTATCATGTGCATAGAAGATGCAGAAAACTCTGAAAGATCTATGAACATGCCCTGAGAAAGATACCGGAGGAATGTCCTTCTTCACTCTCAAAATAAGATATCCTTAAGTGCCTATACATATAGTAACCTTGTGATATTCAATTTGTTTCTGGGTTAATAGCAATTGCAAGCAACGATATTTCAAATAATTTCAATGCACAAGGACATACATTGAACGCTCAGAGGAATACTAGAACCCAATTTAAAGAAAATCTGATGTGGGCAGCACATAGCTTTCCCTGCAGACTTAAATTCATATTTCCCTTTATTTCTTTAATAATTCATTAGATTTGAGTTTAATTGCACTAAATAACACTAAATTTGCATTTTTAATTCAATTTTTGTTTTTATTTGGTAATTGAACATTTTTCCGATAGCGGCGTAACAAAAATGCAGGAAATCTCAAATATCTTGATATAATGGTGAGTCCTACACTATAATGGAGTGTGTTATATTCTTTTCCTCGTCAAAAATTGCGTATAAAACAAGAATTTAATTGATACATTTCAGCATACGTAGTCTTTTTTTTTTTTTTTTTTTTTTAGATTTTTGCTGGCCATTTCATAAAAAAAGACAGGTTGTTATTTTCCGAATCGCACCAGAATCTAATCAGCACCAGAGTGTCCCACAAGTAACTTATCTACCAAATATTGTGAAATTTGGTCAATTAATATTTTAACTAGGGTGGATACATGAAATTTTTGCAGGCCATTTCGTAAAAAAAAAAGGCGGATTCTTCTTTTCCGAATCGTACCAAATTCTAATCAGCACCAGAGTATCCAACAAGTAACTTATCTACCAAATTTTGTGAAATTTGGTAAATTAGTATTTTAGCTAGAGCGGATAAATGAAAATTTTACGGGCATTTCGCAAAAAAAGGCGGGTTCTGTTTTTACGAATTGTACCAAAAACTAATCAGCACCAGACTCACATCCAAGTCCTACCAAATTTTATGAAATTCGGTCCATTAGTTTTTGAGTTGGAGTAAATACATACATTGCACAGACATCACGCTAAAAATTGGTTTTTTCATATTCTAGAGGTCTCGAAACGTATAGTTCCGTCGAAAACTCGAGTTGCGATTTTCGACATGATTCCAATAGTTTCCCTATACATTACAATGTATTGCAGGGAAAGTAATATGTGTCTTTAAATATATAACAATTGTTCTCTACTTATGAATATTTCCGGAAGATAAACTTTTGTAATAAGTTAATTTCATAAAACCTTTTTATTGTAGAACAAAGAAAATATTTGATTACATTTTATTCTTGACTGGATGTTTTATAATTAAAACATAATCATAAAACTACAGATAGAACTCCATTTATAATAGAAATGGGAATATTATTTGAAACTCTCCAAAACGTACCTTTCCAACAGTCAGGTGGATAAGAGTCTCAAAATCTATAAAATTCCATGAAATTTGTACATAGAATAACATTTTTGTGAAATCATTAGAGAAAAGCTGATAAAACTGAGACATATAGCATATTAATTTTTGATGGGCTAATCAAAAATTAATATGCTATACAAATATAGCTACAGTTTGTTTAAAATTATTCTATTAAAATAAAATGTTATTCGTTTGAATTCATTACATTACAGATAGACATGGAAAAAACACGGGAATTTTGAGAAGCAAGAATACACCCGGAAATTTTGAGGAATAAACCTGGAATTTTGGAAACTTCGATGGGAATAAACTTGTTTACGCGTTTCTTATATATTCTGGTTAATCCGGGACTTTCCGCAGCTTAAACTTAATAATGGATCGCCATTTAGACAAATTTACTAAATATTTGTATTAATTTAAAGGTAAAGTCATTTGAAATAGCATTTTTAAAAATTTGAATTTACAAAAATGTTATTGAAAAGGTGCAAATTTTATTAGTCACAAAATTATTAAATTTTTATGGGGATCAATATGGATTTCTTATTACCATTCAATATTAAATGACTATAAATAAATAAATAACATTGTAATAGGTATTTCATCGTTAGGGAGTGTTTTTACTTGTAAAAATTGACAAATAATAATTTATGTGGAATTAATTTTAAGTTTTACTTGTATATAATAAGAAAGTCACGTAATTTAATTTATTTTCTTAGATCTAACAAATCTCTCACAATTTTCCATGCTTCAGCTCTTTACAATTCCGAGTGTAAAAAATAAATATTTGCTTTTGGTCATACACGTTTCTTTAAATTAATGTGTCTGGAATATAATATAAATTAAATGGATGTGTCCTGTATGGAGACGTGCCCGGTTTTGAGGAGTGTCCGCTGAATGACGATGTTCGATTTTCAGTAGTGTCCGTTAAAAAGGTTGTTCTCTATAAGCTTCAGAATAATGGGCAGCCTCAAGCTGCCCCAATATTTTCTAAAACTCTACGCCTTTGGTCTTGTAGTGTTCTCACCCCTTGACACTTAATTATCAGTGCAATGCAAATTATAACTTCATAGAAAACATTCCTACATATTCAAATTTATTTTTGTCTACAACTCCATATATTTTATGTCCTGTTCTGCAACTACAATCAAGAATAAAACGCTTGCTGCTTCTACTGATGCTATAATTGGATAACTTTAATAGAAACTATAGTCAAAAATACATATACTAAGCACTGCGCTTTTCAGTTCTGTCAAATTCAAATAGATGTGACGTAACTGGCACTAGCAACAGCTAGTTTTAATTCTCAAAGCATTGTGGTATTTTCACGCTTTCATCCATAGGAGTTTCATCTTCTCTCTAATACTGTCCCCATGATTATGACACCAATAAAGGACACTGGTTGTTTCCAAAGCTTGAAAGCGAACTATGGTGATTAAATTAAAGCCCACACAAATGAAATAATCTGAATAGCACATTACAAGTTTTATATAATCGAAATATTCTTAAACTAAATTTTGTGACTTTCAAGGACAAGTCACCATGGCCCTGGTGATGATGAGCCTCTGGAACTCCCTTACGAAGATCTCCCTCACTCTTCCGGTGAAGATGATCTGCAACACGAGATCCAGAACAGGTGTCAGCAGCGGAGACAAGATGTCGGCTAAGAAGCTGAGATTTAAGTTAAGAAGTGTGATGTTGACGAGCTTTGAGACTTTGTAGCTTTCCACAACGCAATTTGTTCCTGGGATAAATCTCTGCAAGACCGTAATTTGAACCACGATGTCCAAAGCTAGAACACGGATCAGAAGATTCACGACGTTACCCAGGAGCCGTGAAAGCGCTGAACCTAAGCTTCCCAGGAGGCCACCGAGTAGGTCTGAAATAGTAGCAAATAATATATAAGTAAAATATGTGATTTTGCTCACAAAACAAACAGCTGGTTTACAATGTAAAATGCAGTGCAAATAAAGATAAATTGGCATACGTTTCAGAAATTATTTGGATTACTTTCTTCAGTGCAATAAGTCTAAACCTAAGCATCTAATTAAGCACAAGACTGTTGGCCAAACTAAAAATAGCTAAGTGGCAGCATTCACTATAGAAGCGACACCTGACAAAAGGAAATAAAACGAGGAAAATGGGGAAATATGATTTTATTCTATACATTTTATTTTTCCTTGTTTGCTTCTTCTTACATAATGAAGGAAGATGTCTGTAGCGGGATATCTAAGCTTCGTACGACCATGAAATTTGGTATACTGGTACCCAAGGATCCAAATAGGTGCACCTCGGAGTTTCCAAATTAGATTTTCAGTTATTTTTTGTTCTAGGGCGATTTTCATAGCAACCTAAAATACACTGTTATAAAAATAATATATGCCCCCATAAAAATTAAGCTACATTTGCGAAACTCGGCATGCAAATATCGTGTTTAAAAGTTATGCAAGTGATCAAACTGTGAGCGTCATGATGTTATAGGGCTCATGCGACGCATTGTGCAGCAATTAACACTACCGGTGTTCGCACTCACGGACAATCGGAACTAGATTTTCTGTTTTGATACTGCAAGTTGTGTACAAAGATGTCTTTGAGAGGTACTCGACGGCCCTGTGAACAATTGTTGGATTTAGAGAGATGTTGCATATAATTAAGAGAAACTGGTTAATCCAACAGACGTATCAGTCGTCATTTTGGTCGGAGCGATATAGTAGTTGCTCGGTGTTGGCAACAGTAGATCAGAGAAGGTACATGTAACCGTCCTAGAGGCTCAGGAAACCCCAGATAGACAACTGCTCAAGAGAATCGTGCAATCAAGAGAAGAGCCACATCCACACCAATGACGTCGTTATCAGCCATTCAAAAGCATTTGTCAACCTTCATGCATCTTGTATCAAGAGATACTATTCAGCTACGACTGGCAGAAAGTAGAATTAGATGTCGACGTCCATTAAGGCATCAATCACTGACCCCTCAAAATAGGCAGATCAATCTGGAGTGGTGCTGAGTTCGGTCGGCCTGGACAGTGTCCGATTGGAGTCATGTTGACTTCAGTGACGAATCCCGCTTCTCTCTCAGTGCTAGTGACCACCGCATACGTGTGTAAAGAAGAACTGGTCAGCGTTCCGATCCCGCATTTGTTGTCGAGCCGCACACGGCCATCACATGTGGTGTGACCGTCTGGGAAACCACCTGGGACAGCCGATCTCCTCTAGTTGTGCTGCAAGCCAATCTGACGGCTTGCTTGTTCATCAATGATATTCTGCTACCGATTGTTCTACCTATGTTAAGCAGCCCAAGTTCCATTTACCAACAAAACAACGTTTGACCATATACTGTATGACTTTCTCAACAATATCTTCAAACTTCGAAGATTAATACCCTCATGGCCATCCAGGTCCCCATACCTATCACCTATAGAACAGGTCAGGGACATACTGGGACGGCCATTGCAGCCTTTTTAGAATGCCACTGAATTAACTGGTCAGTTGCTATATTTGAGCAGGATCTTCCGCAGAGCGACATAAGCAACGTAATTGACTCTATGCCGCACCAAATATCGACTTGTATAGCTGCCAGGGAATGATTTACCTCTTATTAAACTGCCATCTTCTTGTTGCAACCATTTCTTAATCAAATCCCCCCCCCCCCCAAATTCTGATCATTTACATTCGATACAACGATACAGGTATGTCGAGTTTCGTGGCTGTAGCTCAATTCCTTAAAGTTACATATATTTTTTTGTAACAGAAGTCTATTTCCATCTTGACGCCATTAGAAAAGCCGAAGAACGTTCTTTTCAGCAATGATTGAACCGAATCCGGGAGACAATTCCTTCATCATTTTTTTAATACATTGAAATTTGCATTTTCTACGTAATCAAATATGTATATTGTCGCATCGGAAAAAATCTAAGATTAGCGCAAAACTGATCGCATTCAGAACTTCCGCGAAGTTCTCCTACGTTGAACGGAGACTCCACCGTTCCCCTTCTCTGGATCACACCCATTTTAAAGTTTGAGGGGTGAGCGTTGTACTATCCTTCTCCCTCATCAGAAACGTCCGAAGGTATCTTGTTTCAGATTCTTTGCTAGAGGTTTTGAATCTTTTATTTTCTGCTTTGCTGAAAGCGTGTTTTGAGATTTGGAGTATGGTATTATCTATTTTATTGGAAATATAAAAATTGCGCTATTTGCGGTCGCCAATATATTTACATTGCGTCCAGTCTCCGTAGAACATACAGTTTCAGCACGTTAATGGTTTCGGGTTTTTTTTTTATAAAGGGGGGGGGGGGATCACGCCAGATGTTCACTATTATTTATGTGAATAAAATTTATTTATTTTGCTAATGTATGATTCCCGGGCAACGGAGTTTATTATAGAGCATTTTCAGTATGTTCATATTTCCTTGTTAAACGACATGGAAACGAAAACAGCAGTTTAGCTATTTTCAAAGTCTTGTGTTTATTTGACCATTCAGATCCAGACTTGTTTTCCTGAAGAAGTAAGTTCAAATAATTTCCGAAACGCACATATACTCATTTATCTTTATTTGCACTGCATTGCATGTTGTGAACCAGCTCCTATTGAATATAAGAGTGTTTTAAATTATATTACAAGTATTAAATAATTCAGATTATAACTGAAAATTGCTATGTAAAGGTACAAAAATAATTAAATTGAAACTGGAGTTACAGATTACATACCTGCGAGCCCAGCTAACCAACTAGGGTTTATAGCTTTCAGTGGGACATCGAGGCGCAACCACTACATCTCTTTTCCAGCAAAGCCGCAACCTCGGTCGCGAAACACGGCGGAATCATTCACCGGGCAGGGGCCGAAGGCACCTGCCGGGCCCGACTCCGGTCACCGGCCAGACCTGGGCTCAGGGCATAAATAGCCACAGTCCCGTGATCCAGCCACCTGGAAGAGTCCGGGGACTGCCTCGTCACTTCCGCGATTGCATCCGTGAGTCATCAGCAGCGAGGTTGATTACCCCCGGATTAATTTACCCCCCAGTTTGGAGGATCAAGGCTACAGAGCCAACATCCGAAACCACCATCTTGGGTGGCCCGCCCCGGAAGGGGAAAACTGGAGTTACAGTAAAATCTTTCTTAATGGCCATTTTTTATTACAGAAAGAATTTTACAGTTCATAGATATAATGTTTTTAATGTTACCCATATTAAGCTAATTATCCGTCTTTCATTACCCGTCTAAAACTATAAAAAGCTTTCAACGACCACAAACTTTTTTTTTTTTCCTTTAACACATCAAAAGTTTTTTATTACTTTGCATTTCATATCCCCAAATAAAAAGCTTTAAAGGAAAAAAAAAACAAATTTACAATTTTATATTTGTTCTTGCTCATCAAACATGTTGCACTACAGAAACCAACTATTAGTTTGTAGGTGAAATCTTCTTTTTATTTTATTTTTATTTATTGTTTGAAAATGTAATATGAGTAAAATTTTTCTTGAAGAAATAGTGAAAAATATATTTGTCATCGGCATTACAATTCTTTTTGATTTTATTATGGACGAATGTTGCAAAGTCCGTTCGCCCTTCATGGCGAAGCGAAATCAGCATTTGTCTGAATTTTGTCATCCCTTTTACTCGAAAAGTACAATAGGTAGAGAGATGAAATTGTGCATGCATACGTGAAATTGCACACATATTTGCAGAACCGCAATTTCAATTATTAAAATGAAATATAACAGGGCGTAAGGCCCATTTTCAAACCCCGCATATGCTCACTACACTTTATACAAATAACAAGTAAACATCTAATCAAAGCGCGTGCACTTATTTACATATATTGCGATTTAAACGTGGTCCTGTATATTAAGGAGACGGTAGACGTTGAAATTTTTTTTTATTTATTTATTGACTTTGAAACATGAAAATTTGTATAAATATCCCTCTTAATATTATAAAATACCATTAAATTTTTTTCAATGTTGTTATAATTTTGTATTTATTTTTAAATTCATTTTTTTTTTTTGTAACAAAAATTTGAAAATGCTCCTTGCGTGCCATTTGTTCACAGTTTTGATTCATTTTGCATTATGATCACTCAAAAACACGTTATGAACAAATTTGGGTATTTATTTTTAAATCCCTTAGAAAGTCAATTTTTAAAAAATATTTTTCTGCATTGAAACTTAATTTTCATCATTTAATTAGGTTCTTATTCACTTTTAATTACCTTTATGAAGTCCAATTATAAAATGCATACCCAGTTTCATTAAAAAGTATGAAAGGTGTCTTCTTGCCAAATTTCATGCATCTCAGACAAAAATTAAGATGCATGGAGCATTTTAAAAATGTATATAGGATCGCCATACACCAGGAGTATTGTTACCAGACAGCGGGATTTATCAAAGGGCGAGCGTTAAGTTTCCTTGTGGGTGGGAGTGAGCTGACGGGAAACTTTTTCCTTGGTTCTGCTTGATATTTGGATGGTCTGCGGGGGGTCTTGCGGTTGAAGGGTTGTTTGTTTAATGACCGTTTGGCGTCTTTTCTTCTTTCAGAATCTTTTGGCGTCTTTTTTCGTCGGGGTTAAAAAAATACTCATTTAGCTAAAAATATTTCCGCTTCTGTATTTAGCTGCGAAAATATGTAAAGCAAGTATTAAGGGGACGGTGGACGTTGAAATTTTTTTTATTTATTTATTGACTTAGAAACATGAAAATTTGTATAAACATTCTTCTTAACATTACTATATAAAATATCATTCAATTTTTTTTCATTTTTGTTATAATTTTGTATTTTTTTTTTTAATTTAATTTTTTTAAAGAAAATTTGAAAATTCTCCTTGCATGCCATTTGTTCACATTTTTGATTAATTTTCCATTATGATCATTCAAAAACATATTATGAACACATTTGGGTATTCATTTTTAAATCCCTTAGAAAGTTAATTTTTTAATATTTTTCTGCATTAAAACTTAATTTTCATCATTTAATTGGGTTATTATTCACTTTTAATTACGTTAATAAAGTTCAATTATAAAATGTATACCCAGTTTCATTAAAAAGTATGAAATGTGTCTTCTTATCAAATTTCATGTATTTCAAACAAAAATTAAGACGCATGGAGCATTTTAAAAATGTAAAACCTTTGAAAATTCCGTTTAAAAAAAATACATTTAATCTTTTGCTTACGGGTGGAACAGCGTCCATCCCAAACGAAGAACCTCCCAAAAAGACAGGTATTTGACTCGAACTGTTTGGGATAGGGTATGTCAAATACCTGTCTTTTTGGGAGGTTTTTCGTTTGGGATGGACGCTGTCCCACCCGTAAGCAAAAGGTTAAATGTGTAAAACAATGTTATATATTAAAAAAAAAAATTTTAGTCGATTTTTGCTCATTTCAACGTCCACTGTCCCCTTAAGTAACTTTTGTAAAGTGAAACTTTGCCCACTTATAGTATCGACCACTGGACATAACCGAAATGAGTAAATTTTTTTATTAGGACGATGATTTTCGACGCTACGTGTGTGTGTCCGTGAGTCTGTGGAGAAGATGTCTCACGAACGAATGGTGCCATTTGAACGAAATTTAATATGAAAATTACAATCAGAGAATACTGAAAGCCTTTTGATTTTAAACGCAATCGAGGGTTTGGAAGACCCCCCCCCCCCCCCTCCAATTTTCGAATGAAATTTAAAAAAAAAATTACTTTTAATTTTATAGGCTATCGATTAAGATAAAAAATAAATTAAAAAGGATCGCATATCATTTCAATCCGATCTTATTTATTTTTTATACAGTTATTTTGGGACATTATTGTTTACTTATCTTTTTCGTAAAATCATACCTTAACTATCGAATTTTGAAAGTGCACTTTTTCATGGCACTCCTTAAAAATTGCACTTTTACATGGCAAAAGAAGGGAGAGGTTGTTAGGTGCTATACCCTCATTAGTGGAAAAATTATATTAGGTATCCATAAGATTAGGTATCCATACCGTAAAACGAAATTCACCACTGTAACCCTTCATTCGGTCACATACTCCTTTTACCAGATCCTGCCTACGTTTATAAATTGAACATATATTAAGAATGCAGTGACGTGGACAGGAGGATTACAGATCCCCCCCCCCCTTATTAGTGAACAATTATATTACTGCTCTATCTGGTCAATATTGGAAAACGAAATCAGTCACTGTAAACCCCCAATCGATTGTTCTCAATCCTTCTTTTTCCATGATTATGTTCAGACATTTTGCGTAAGAATGTGAAATTACATACGTCTATATAAAATTGATCAAAATTGTTTAGTGAGATGGAAAAATCTAATTTTTAAAAATCGCGAACACAGAAAATAGCTTTTGAATTACAAGTCTGAAAAAATATATATATTTTAAAATAAATTTTAGGTTTGCATTAAGTTTGTTTATTAATTAATCCTTGCTTAATTCTATATTATTTTTTATATTTATTTTATTTATTTTTATACTTTTTAATATATATTTCCATAAAAAAAATTAGAGGATCACATTAAAAATGTCACATAGCTAGTAAGAATTTTACAAATGATATATTATTGAGAACATAATTTGTGTCATGATTCACCGCAACTATTTTAAATACGTATGAATAAATGAGAGAGTCCCAAATGACTTCATGACTGCTGTTGGCCATATTTTCTAAATTACCCTAGATAACATTTAACAATTTTGTAGAAATATACATCCCTTAGTAGTTCTGTATGTTGTTTTTGTATGTTCATTTCAATCTGAAATCTGAAGGAGGAGCATGTAGAATCATTATAAGAGCTTTCATTATAAGAGAAATGAATTTCTTCCCTGTTGCTTAATAGATATAGCCTCGATTGGCTAGTTAGAAGATGCTTGGTTTTGAATCCCGGTTGAGCACAGCTATTATTATTATTACACATTTATAATATACTGACACCTTGTTATAACACATTCATAATTTAGACTTCCTTAAAATATTTTTTATTTTTTTCTGATTCAAATTCAATTGTTAGCGAATATCTTCTCTTCAAAAGTTTTATGTTCTATCAAATACGATTAGAAACGGCAAGAGCAATTTTACTATTAAACACCATTTTTTAAACAGACAAACGAAATGAAAGTCATATCAAGACCCATTTATCAGTTGGTTTGATTTCACGAAAGTCATTCATTACATCAAAACATTTGGCACAATACATCTTTCATTGCAGACGATAAACAAGCCAATTTGGTAAACTCAATTTCAGACTTGACACTCTCTCCGATCCAGAAAGACAAGTGGTTTTCGGGGACCTCCCGTTGTTTTTCTCCTCGACCGACCCTCCGCTGTCTGGAAATAAAAATCGAGGTGTACTTCGGAGTGCTAGAATTGTCTCCATCACTTCATCCAAAAATACCACAAAAATCATTTCATTAAAACTAATGAAATTCAATAACACACACATAACATACACCCCGTCCTTAAAATTCATTGATGAACGGCCAACGTAAAAATTAATTATCTTCGTTCATTAAAACATTTATGAGCGTGAAGCTTTCCTAAAAATATTAAGTCATCGTTCGACTACCTGATTAAAATATTCATTAACACATTCAGAAATTAATTCTATTAAAATTCAATAACACGCACGTATTTCATTCAAGCGCCAATAGAGGGAGCCACCACCACTGTCCAAAATTTCGGAAATGTCTTCAAGCACTTTCCAAAAGTAAACCATAAAGAAAAATTACCCTCGTTCCAATCATTAAAAAACATAATCCTCTTATTAAAATTCAATTATGAGCACATTTCATTTTTTCATAATACATTTTATTCATTAAAAAAAATTAATTAAAATCTTAATTCACTCGCACCATCCCCTCGTAGAAGATTACAAAATGATCCAAGTACCCAACTCCTTTTGCAGGGAAGACATCATTCAATCATCGTCTACCTACAAGTCTCAGTTTGTATACTGGTTAAAGCACTTTCCTACGGTACGAGGGATCCCGAGTTCGAATCCGGCTCACTCCAGAACCAATTCTTTCCTTTTAGCTATCACAGTTCTCCAACCTGCCCATAGAGGGCGCCACCAAAATTTCCAAGATGGCCTCCAAGCTCGTCTTCAACCCCACTCATCCGATCACGTCATCCGATAATCTTATCGAGTGACGTCATCCGATAAGATAAGCCGATGACGTCACCCTGCACCGCTACACCGCCTCTTAAAAATTCCGTTTCGAAAAAAATGCATTTAACCTTTCGCTTGCGGGTGGAACAGCGTCCATCCAAAAAAGACAGGTATTTGACATACCCTATCCCAAACAATTCGATCCGCCATTGCAGGCATTGGCGTCCATGGAAATCGCCGACAGAAACATTACACCTGCTGCAGCACTGTTTGGGATAGGGTATGTCAAATACCTGTCTATTTGGGATGTTCTTCGTTTGGGATGGACGCTGTCCCACCCGCAAGCAAAAGGTTAAATGTGTAAAATAATGTCATATATTAAAAAAAAAACTCTTTTTCGATTTTTGCTCATTTCAACGTTCACCGCCCCCTTAAATACGTTTTAGCTATTATGTTGCTTTGATCTCATTGTTTTCCTGTATTCTAAGTTGTTTAATTTAATATTCCATTCTAAAAACTTATAGGCTCTTTTGTACTATGATTCTCAAATATTGAAATTAAGTTTTTATGCTTCTAATTTCATATTTATTAAATAAATTACGTTCTAATTTGAAATAGCTCGTATACTTGATATGCGTGAGTTCATTCAAAGCCTGCCTTTTTACTAGTTAATGTACATTTGTTATTAAAACTCAAAACTAAATAAATATGATTAAACTGGCTTATAAACTTTTGAAAAATCAACTTTGCAAGGTATCTTATGTGCCCATTCTGCGCCCGCCATAATTTTTTCAAATCTCTGTAGGCCCTTTTAGTTAGTTGGGTGACAGTTTGTTTGCAACAATGGTAATATGAATAGCCATTGTTGTGAGATAGTTAAAAATCTGATGTGGGCAGCACATGACTTTCCCTGCAGACTTATATTCACGTTCTCTATTTCTTCAATTTCTTCATTATATTGAGTTTAATGACGCAAAATAACACCCACAATTATTTAAAATACACTGGATTGGCACTTTTTGTTCTCAGTTGGTGACTAAACTTTTTTTTTCAACGGTGGCGCAGCTTAAATGCGAAAGACTAAAGTATCTCGAGAACGGGGGTAGCCCTAGTGTAATGGGGTTGGTCTTATTCTTTTCATTGTTAAAATTTTTGCATAAAACAAGCATTTAATTGATATATTTGAGCATACGTAGTATTTTATTTAAAATTTTGACAATTTTTGCGGGCCATTTCGCAAAAAAAAAAAAATCTGATGTGGGCAACACATGACTTTCCTTATATAATGTAATGAATTTGCTACTTTTACAGTAAAAAAATAGGTTTTTCTTATAGTAGATACTAATATTCTTTCCAAGATATTGAATTTTCGACAATTAATCGTCATTTTCATTGATTTAGCGTCATTTTTATCCATTTGGCGAGATTTTCGTTAATTTGGCAACATTTCAAAAAAGTCGCGAAGTTGGCGACATTCCGCTAAATTCGTCGCCAAAACCTCGCCAAGCGTTATGCACTAAGAAATAAGTTATTCTTACAGCAGATAAATAAATGACTATTGGCGTTCAAATACAAAAGTATTATTCAAAGTATCTTTTTTCATGAATGGAACGAGCTAGATCCACGAGAATGATGTCACTCAATTTATCGCATGGTATTACATATGAAAAGTGAACATGTTTCTCAATAGGAAATATTTTTATTTTATTTTATATGACTTTTTGATATTTTTTTTTAATGCACAATATCTCGAGAACGGTTCATGTTAGCGTTCTAAAATTTATGCCAATCGTTTTCTAATGAAAAATTACATAAGAAATGTCTATTTGCGTTACTTTATTAGTGGTTTTGATTTTTTGACGATTTCTTCAAAATTTCATTTGAAAATTTAGGGGGGTTCTGAACATTCGATTGCGTATAAAAACAATAGGCTTCCAGTGTTTACGGATTGTGATTTTTGTACCAAATTTCGTTCGAATCGGTCCATTCGTTCGTCGGTTATCGTCTCCACAGACATCACTTCAAAAATGTTTGATTCGTGATCAGGGATGCTTGAAACGTGCTCTCCCGTCGAAAACTCAAATTCGAATTTTCGACCCCGTCACAATACCTTCCTTATACATTATGTATATAAGGAAAGTAAAAAGACAGGTTACCATTTTCGAATCGTACCAAAATCTATTCAGCCCCAGGGTAACCCACAAGTGACTTAGCTACCCAATTTTGTGAAATTTGATCTATTAGTCTTTCAGCTAGAGTGGGTGCAGGCAATTTTTGCAGGTCATTTCGGAAAAAAAGGCGGGTTGTTTTTTTCCTGAATCGTACCAAAACTAATCAGCACCAGGTCCACACACAAGTGACTTACCAACCAAATTTTATGAAATTCGGTCCATTAGTTTTCGAATTAGAGTAGATACATGCATTGCACCGACAGACACACACACACAGAGACGTCAGTCTAAAAATAATGTTTTAGTGTTCTAGAGGTCCCAAAACGTGTAGATCCGTCGAAAACTCGAGTTGCGATTTTCGGCATGATTCCAATACTTTCCCTATACATTACCATGTATTGCAGGAAAAGTTATAAAAGGAGTCTATTCAGCTTAGCTTCTATAGAGAAAATTTTAATAATAGTAATAAAGTTAAATATTGGACTCTTATAGGATATATTTGGTCAGACAGAGGAACCCTGTCGCAAAAACACTCATGCACTCTTATACGGTAAGAACAGAATCACACAAATATAAAACTGCTGCTTGTGAGACTTACACTTTCAATATTTCGTAAACAGACATATGCAAATTACATGACAATTGTTTCGAGGGAGTTTTGATCCCTCTTCATCAGGTCAAAACAGTGCCTTTACTTAGCAAACGCTAAACAAGTCGGTTTTTACTTAACGTTAGTTAAGCAAGGACGCTATTTTGACCTGCCAAAGAGGAATTAAAACTCCCCCGAAACAATTGTCATGTAATTTACATATGTCTGCTTTCTTTAAGGAAGTATTGCAAGTGTTAAGAACGGAATATCCAACCAATTTCAGCTTCCCATGCCGTATGTCATTTGAGTTATTTTTGGGTCGTCAGAGGACCCCAACTCGGGAGGTAGCACACCTCCAGTAAAAATTCCTGACGCCAAAGTACTCACACCACCTTTTGCGGTCGCAACTAATTGCATGCCAAATTTCAGCTTGCTTGGCGTTCTTATTTCTGCAAATCTGGCACCCAGGTCACGAAAAAGTCGCCAAGTTTAAACAACCCTTCTTTCACGCATAACAGTGATGGTCGAATATAAAAGTGTTTTCTCCTTGTGAGACATCAAAGAGCCATACATTTTACACAATTCGTAATAATATGAAGAAAAATATAAGTTATGATAATCAAATACACTTATTTTTCAGGTACAGAGTACACCTGTACACCGCCAGATTCTTCCATTCCATGATATAAGTTAAACACGAAATGCAGTTGGATTAGAATATGGAATTCAATGAAGTGCCATGGGAAAAAAAATTATAAAATGGCGTTATCCTTACCATCCAGTAATGACAGCACATAAGTAACCAGGATCCTCAAGAAGCTGACCTCGATGAATATTCTGACCAAATTCCGTCCACAGGTGCAGCGGTAAGGCTTTCTTTCAAAATTCTTGAAGCCGCTGGCCTCACCATCCGATAATTCGTACTCTTCTATTGTAGAATCCCTCAAAGGAAAAGAATCTGGCATGTCGTTCCTGATTCGCTCCAGACTGCCATCCAGCATCGTCTCGAGCTCGGGTTTTATTCGGCAACCTGTTTGCCGGGGAATGCGCATTCTGCAACATTTCACTGATAAAATAAAAAAGGATTGATATATGTACATGAACTCATTTGACAGTGTTGAATATTACGGCGAATAAGTAAAAATATTGCTGAAAAACAATAAAAAATATGATCTGAGCATCCAGGGGGCGTTTCGAGGGCCAAGCTACCCGAGCGACCTCGTGGGGCCTCATGTTTGTAGAGGGCCTGAAAATTGTGTACATTATTTTAATCAGGACTTTCTGGCATTTTTTAAAAGAATCATTTGTGCAGCATAGCTACTCCAACATTTTAGGGCATTTGATATAGTTTTACAATTTACCTTTAGTCATTTGTGCACCAATCTTTATATAATGTTTTGACTACGACCTTTTTATCGTATAATCCTTACGGGAGTGATTTGGTGCTAGCATTTTATATATGTTTTGGTCTATTCAAGTTTCGGTATTTGACGATTTCGGGAGAGTTTAATGGACCTCAGCTTAAAAGGATTATGTATGGACTTATTCCTTCTTCCTAACTATGGACCTTTAAGTATTAGATAGCAAAACTATGGTTATATAACAAGGACCAAATTATTTATCTATTGGGAAATGGTAATTTTGAGCCCGGAAATATTTTTATATGATAAACAAAGGCCCCTAAAATAGTGTTAACCCGGGCCGGGGGCTCAAATGTCAGAACTTAACGTGAAAAAAACTGACGCAACGAATTGTTGTTTATTTTGAGCAAATAAATTGTAGGATAATCGATTTTTCGGATTACCAATTTTCAAATGTGTGACATTTTACTACATTTAATGTTCAAATGGAGCCTTTAATGGAAATTCACTCGGAGCCTCAAGAAACCTTGGGATACTGCTATGAGCATCACATGAATTTCTCTACAGACTCAAATTCGTTTACTTTTTCTTCCTTTCATAATTCAATAAATGGAGCTTAATTGCACAAAATAAAACGGATAATTATTTGAAACGACACTGAATTTGTGGTTTTAATTCAATTTTCATTTTCATTTGGCGACTGGGCGTATTTTTAAAGACGACGTGGCAAAAATGCAATATATATATATATATATATATATATATATATATATATATATAATTGAAGATTTTGATTTTTGCTTGTAATATATACCCGAGAATTACCATTAGAAAAATGCTATATATAAAAAAAAATGAAATGAAAAAGGACGGATGTGGTTACAAAAAGACTATACAACAAGCTGTTGTAACATGTAAACATGTATATGAGAGCATGTAAGTAAGTAATTTTACTCATATCTAATGCAGTCACCTAAAGTACTATTCCCCAGTTACCCTACAAAGACATACAAGGTGTAAATACAGAAGTTAAAAGATGAAAAAGAGCTAATCTGAAACTAAATGTAGCACGATGAGCTAGGCCTTTTTTAGCTTCCAATAAGTTAGGAAAAATAATTAATATGAATATTAAAAGGAATAAAATGAATATGAAAAGCATTTTTGAAACCATGTACGTTATCAAGGGTCATACATGTTTCATTAATGCTGATTCTACGTTTCTGTGTACACAACTGTAAAATGTATTACAGAAATAGTGTACATGGTCCGACGTAGAAGAAAATACAAAGTGGATCAAATACATAAGGAAATCAATTATGAATATAATATATTCTTTTACACCAGCTTGTGGCTAAATATTTAAATGAAGATACAATGTAATTGAAAGAAAAATCAAAAGAATATAATGAATATATATCTACCCCTTGTACTGTTGAACTTCAGAAATTGCTTGAAACTGACCAATCATCTCAGAACATGTTACAGTGAATTTTTGTGACTGACTAAGCAGTTTTTTGCAAAGCTGGTTATAGTTAATTGTACGAAATGTTTAACTGTTAGAAGATAACATGGAAATGATGAATTATTTCGAAATGTTAGAGTATGATCTGTCAATATGTTGCTGTAATTTTTGCAAGTTGTTGAATTTAAATTTAAAATGTGTTTTAATAAAAGAAAAAATAAGGTGAGCGGGTAATTATTTTTGATAGTGGTGTTTATGAATTTGTTCATAAACACCACTATCAAAAATAAAGAATTGGTGAAGATGTTCTTTGTAGTAACATGGTGTACTTAACATTTTGATTCTTAATAACTGGTTATTAATAATATTTCTATATACAGATTTTGAAAGATTTGAAGAAAAATGTTGAAGTTTATTTATTTTGAAGTTATAAGTTTCTGTTTTGTCATAGATTTTAAATTTTAGTGTGTCTGCATTTTGAATTTTTAAACTAACGTTTAGAAAATAGATCCAGTTGGATGTATATACATTTTCAATGAGTTGTACATTAGGTGGATAGAAATCGAAGTTCAATTCATTGGCCTCATTAGTAATTCCAATAATAATTAGATCATCAATATATCTGTACATTATATGACTGTTGAAATGGTTCTGAATTTCGTAAAAATATAAATAAAGGTTGGCCAGTATGGTGGATAATATACCTCCTTGTGGTATTCCCTTATTTAATTTGTATATGCATTTTCCTTGAACTATATACTGTTTGAACAAAATGAATTTTAATAAAGTTTTGAATTTTGGAAATGAGAAGTTTTTGCTTTAGTGAATGTTCATATAAATGTAGTATGACTTTATATAAATATTTAATGTCTATATTATTAAAAAGGTCCTTGAAATCAAAAGTTTTTACATCATGTATGTAAGGGATGAGTTTTATTTTATTAATTAGTTCTAAACTATTTTTGATTATATGCGTTTTTGTGTAGTAAAATAATCATAAATTTGATTTAGTATGGTAAGAAGTTGTTTGCCAGCAGTATTGTTATATGAATTAAATCCTATAGTGACTGTTCTAAATGAAATAGGTGTTTTATGGAATTTAGGTATGAGTACCAAGTAAGGAAAATTAAGATTGTATTTTATTTTAAGAAGTTTGTAGTAAGCTATTATTTGTTTACTGATAACATTGATATTAGTGTATAAAGGAGTTAATGAAATAGAGGCACTGAGTTGTAATTTCAGTTCGTCCAAATAATATTTTTTGCAAATAAACGCATAATTACTGGATGCCTTAACAACATATGTGATTACAAATTTGTCTTGTAGTAACTTGATCTCTTTAATTATGTCTTGGTAATTATGTTTATATATTGGAATTGGAAATTGATGGATCAATTGTTTTACATGGCACGTGATTTGTACTTTCCGGCTCTTGAAGACTTCAAAAGGGCAGTGGAATTTACCTGCCATTTTAAATATATATTTGTCTAGATCAATGTCAAAAGCTTGTATTATTTTCATTTTATTATGAAGAAGAGGTAGTCTGTATTTAGATCCATAGCTGAGAAATTGTTTGAGTTGAGGTTCCTGAATTAAATCGAGATTCCTGTGATTATGTGTCCATGTTGTGGGTCAACAAAGGGAAGATAGCATGTTTCATTGCACGAACAAGATATAGAATTATTCAATTGCTTTGATAAAAGATTGTAGTTATATATTTTACGTCCTAATGGTACTGGATATTTATATGCTTTTATGATATTAACATTTTTAATTGGAAAAAAGGATTGGAATTTTTTAAACATTTGTGTGAAGTTGAAATAATTAAATATAGGATATGTGTAATTAATAGCACAATAAGATAGGTTGGTTTTTCCTTTTTGGTGTGGAAGTGTGAGATGAACACCTAGAAGTTTTGCTCTTGTTAATAAAAGGTCAGAAACTAGGTGTCCGAAGTGCTTTTTATTATTGAGATCTATAAGTGAATTAAAAGTTTATTTAAATGTGGTTTTTTGATGGAGAATACCCAGTTTCTAATGTGTTTCCAATTATAGTTAGATTCAAAAAGTGTACAGTGATGATTTATTTGAGATTGGAAGTCTAAGTTAATGGAGTGTTTGTTTTTGTGTATTCCCCTCTGTGTGCGTGTAGTTTTGTGTGAATGAGTTTGCATCAAAGAATATACTGTTGAAGTTTTAATGGAAGCAGTGAATAAGTCATTTTTTACTATATTGTGACCATTAACGATTTGATTTAGTCCAAAAGGAAATGCAGTATTGTGCCTTAAAATTTGTTTGTTTTCAAAGTAAATTCTGTTTGAGTAATTTGGAATAATATCCAAAATTGAAATAATTACTGAATCAAATCCATGTTTGTAAAAATGTTCATACTCAAATTGATTTTCTGAATGGCGATCTTCATCATAATGTTTGATGTTATTGCGATGTACATTTATTCTTAGATGTAAAGGTGTACTAGTCTGTCCCACATATGCCATCTGGCATACTGAACATCGGAGCTTGTAAATGCATCTAAAAACTTTACAGAAAATAAGCAAACTCTTATCACTGTTGATTTGAAAGGGTTCTGCATTTGGGCAAGTTTTGCAATTTTTTTTTGCACGTTTGAAATCTAAATTCCCTTTGTCGTATCGTATCTATCTCAAAGTCTTCACACATATCAGGGTAACAGGATGTCGATCTGATCTTTGGAATGCCCTATTCATATCCAAATACCGGGCATATATATCCAAATACCGGGCATTTCCATTATAGTGATAAGTTACCTTTTATTTTTATCCTTATTCTTGGTCTATAGTTACTTATTTGTAACAGATATGCTAGAGATGGGTTTTTTTTTGTACTTACCGTAGTTTATGCATAGTTTTCGTTTAAAAAATTTCAATTTATATATATATATATATATATATATATATATATATATATATATATTAATACCTCAAAAACGATTAATTCTAAAGTTATGGAGTTGGTCTTATTCTTATTGCCGTCAAAAATTACGTGTAGAACAAGCATTTATATTTACGTGTAGAACAAGCGATACATTTGAGCATATGCAGTTTTTTATTTTAAAGTTTGGCGATTTTTGTGGACCATTTCGCAAAAAGAGGCATGTCCTTTTTTTTTTCCTAATCGTGCCAAAATCTAATCAGCACCATAGACCACGAGTGACCTAGCTACCATGAGAAGATTTGGTCAATCAGTTTTCCAGCTAAAGTGGATACATGTATTGCACACACATAACGTCACGCTAAAAATAGTCTATCGGGTTTTGGAGTGCTCAAAATGTGTAGATTCGTCGAAAACTCGAGTTACGATTTTCGACAAAATTTCAATACTTTCCCTATACATTACCATGTATTGTAGGGAAAGTAATAAAATAAATAAATAAAATAGATTGTTACTGACCCTAAAAACTTAGTTCAAGCTAGAGTCCAGATAGGTTCGTGCAGGCAGGAGCGTCAATCGTGATTCCACCATATTCTAAGGGGAGGCAAAGTCCAATATGTCTTTCTTGGTGTGGGACAGCCCAGTGATTAGCGCGCGGGGATTGCACTTAGACGATCCGAGCGGCTCCACCCAAACCGTCCCCGTGTTCACACAGAGTACAGGCACGGTTAATATGTGGGTCTATAAATCCTTCCGAGAGGTTTGTGGTACGGTACTTGTGGATGCCGCCCCCCACTGGGTTCCGGTCTAAATTGGGTGGGACTTCCCAGTCGTCCAAATAGATACCTTACATCTTCGGGTAGGTCGGACGGTCTAGGTCGCAGAAGAAGAATATGTCTTTCTTATGACTTGCAGATATGACTATTTTAACACTTGGAACTTTTATTACGTTCAGAAGCGAATTAATAAATTTGTTTCAAGGATGTAAACCTCTAGTTTTTACTAGTTGACATGGGAGTTTTGTGCGTTTTGTCTAATAAGCTATTAACAAGTAAAAAGAAAACTTTTTTTAATATATATTTCGTATTCTAATTATTCAAGTGTATATAAAAATTGCTTCGGTTAAAAACTTCTTATGGCTTCAGTATTACGCGAAAAATAATTGAATATACTTATTTAAATATCATGAACAAAAAGGCATCTAAGGGATAATCTACAAAATTATACGAAGATCGTAACAATATTTTAAGTACTGAATGTGTAAATCTGAAAACCATGCTTAGTTTAATTATTTTAAAAGAGAGAGAGAGCACAATATGAAACTTACAAAGAATTACGCTCTTTTTTCATTTTTAACATTTTCCAACATTGTTGAAAAGTGTTTATGACTTTTTTCATTCTGTCTGTCTCTCCGTTGGCACGAAACTGCTGTAAAAATGACTTTATCAATATGAAATTTTATTATGTTATTCAGACGGTCTGTGGGACCTATGGGAATGTAAATGAATAATATCACCCAATTACTTTTGGATTGAACCCGGATTGAAAAAATGAAATACATCGAACCCTATGGGACCCAATTTTTCAAACATTTTTAAGCGAAGTTAAAATTCACAAATTGCTCCAAAAGTTTTAGGAAATATTCAAATTATCCCATAAAGTATATAAAAAAAATTTCATACAAAATACGTTAAGTAGTTTTTTTTAAATAAAAATTAAAATAATAATGACACCCATATAATATGAAGAGGCCACGTGACCCCCTTCAAAATTAAATATGGCATCCATCTCTTTTTTCCAGAGTAAAAATCGTGATTTCTAAAGTTCTTTTAAATTTATATTTAGTGTTGCGTCCGTCCAAAAACGGCTTTATTTTTACGTATTTTCTGTGGATCATCTGCGCCAAATCAATTATAATATTTTTGAGTGAGTTTAAATGATCTTCAAACTTTGATTATTTCTACAACGAAGCCTAATTTTAATGGATGCAGAATGTAAACAAGTGATTGTAAGATGAATTGTATAAAAATTGCTGAATTTTTTTCACGAAAAATTTTCGATGAAGTTTTAAGTTTTCATGTAAAATAAATTATTGTAGTTCTGTGATAATTAAACAAATATCACCGCTGAATATATTGCATTTTAGAGATGTTTAAATAAAATTGCATTTCAGTTGGAATGTGTTTCATAATCAATGCTTTACGCATGATTGATCTTTTTTGTGGAAAATACATCTGTTGCTGTCTTAGTGTCAATTGTTTTGACATTGCTTTCTACGGCTGTGACTAGCAAGTCACACAGTCTTTTATTTTCCATTCTATGACTAGCAAGTTTAGTCTTTTATTTTCCATTGGTCTTTTATTTTCAATTAGTATTTTATTTTCCATTTCTATGACTAGCAAGTCACAGAGTCTTTTATTTCTTTTAAGACTAGCAAGTCACACAGCCTTTTATTTCCCATCGAATTCCTTCGATAATTTTTAATTACAAGAAGATGAACAGAATTTAATGACAAGAAGAAACTTTCATTGCTTGCGGTAGTCGCATGCAGAATTACATCCATTACTTTAAAAATTTTTTGAAATTCTAATTGTAAAATGCGTAAGCAACTATGTATTTCTTAAAGACTAGAGTTTTCGCAATTATTTTCGATGAGAAAAGCTTTTACAGTGTCCAATTCTGTGGTAGTTCGGGACTGGTAAAATCTGAATACTTTATAGTGAGTACTATAAATTATTTGGATTTCACCAGTGCCGAATTAATATAATTTTTAAAATATGTTTCATTTATATGTACCTCTGTATAATTTTATTTACAAATGTAAACCAGTAAGCCCAACGCACATCGCACATCTACTAGATGTAATTCATCAATTTGGCGTCATTTTCTTTAACCTAGCGTCATCTTTGAAATTTTAACGATAGTTTCGTCAATGTGGGGCGCAGTATCGCTAAGGTGGCGCTATTTCGCTAAATGAGTCTCCAGGTTAGCCAAATTTATCGTTAAGTGTTATACAGATAAACAGAGAGAAGAGAGTTTCTTATATATAAATTATTATGGACGAATTGGTAGGCGCCAAAATACAAAACTATTATAAAATATCTTCTCTCGTGAATGGAAGAAACTAGATCCACGATAATGTCAAATTTACCGCATAATATTACACATGAAAAGAAAGCATATTTCACAATAGGTTTTTTTTTTTTATATATAAATTTATTTGAAAAATGTGCAATATCTCGAGAACGGTCCATGCTACCATTATAAAATTTTTGTCAATCGTTTTCTAATGAAAAAGTACATAAGATATTATTATTTATGTAACATTATTGAAAATTTTAATTTTTTGATGATTTTTTTTTTCAAAATTTCATTCGAAAATTTGGGGTCTTTCGAGCATTCGATTGCGTCTAAAATCAATAGGCTTCCAGTATTCACTAATAGTAATTTTTGTACTAAATTAGGTGCGAAACGCTCCATGTGATTTTTTTGATAAATTTATTTGAAAAAAGTGCAATATCTCGAATTGTTTGTATTCTAAATGCTAGCATTTTTTCATGCTAGCATTCTAAAATTTATGTCAATCGTTTTCTAATAAAAATTTACATAAGGAATTATTATTTACGTAATATTATTGAAAGTTCTGATTTTTTCAAAATTTCATTCGAAAAGTTGGGGTCTTTTGAGCATTTGATTGCGTTTAAAATCAAAAAGCTTCCAGTATTCACTGATTGTAGTTTTTGTACCAAATTCCGTTCGAAACGCTTCATTCGTTCGTGAGATATCATATCCACAGACTCACAGACAGACACACACATATTTACACAGACATCACCTTAAGAACAATCGATTCGAGTTCAAGGATGCTTGAAACATGCTTTCCCGTCGAGAACATGAATTCGAATTTTTGATCCTGTCACAATTCTTTCCTTATACATTATACTATGTATATAGAAAAAGATAATATACGAGAATACGGCTCTTTATAGTATAGGGTAATCATCTTGTTGTAACACGTGTAAATATTCATAAATTAGAATTAGACGCTCTAACTAAAAGCGTCGTCTTCTTCTTCGACCCATATCGTCCGACTTACTTACCCGAAAGCGTAAGTTATCTGTTTGGATTGCAAGGAAGTGCCACCCAATTTAGATTGGAATCCAGTGGAGGAGGCATCCACAGAGACCGTACCCTCCTTCTCCTACCACTAACCTCTCGGAAGGACATACGAACCTACATGTTTAACGTGTCCGTACTCCGTGTGAACACACGACAGTTCGACCAAAGGCGGGAATCGAACTCGGATCATCCGAGTGCACTCCCTGCGCGCTAACCACTAGGCTATCGTACCCCTAAACTACAAGCTCAAAATTCTTATAATTAAAAATATATCAATTTGTCAATATTAAAATTTAGGGGTTAGTTCATCACCAGCAAATTCACGTTCGGCAAACTATTTGGAGAATTGTGAAATAAACATTTTTCTGTTGCAACCCCCAACCTGAACTTTTTTTTTTTTTTTTTTTTTTCCCCCCTTTTTTTTTTTTTTTTAATTTCTGGCGACGCTACTGATGGGTATTACATACTAACATAAACTGGGCAACGTCCCCGTATACACCATCTTTCTAGAATCTGCTATTTGCGAAATTGAAAATTTATAAATACGTATACACTGCTTGCCAGATGTCAAACTCAATAAATTGCTCGTTTTATTGGTGTTGGCTGAAAGCAACTTCTACGTAATAAAGTATATGCAGCTTTGCCGCGGTCATAGAGGCTTTAAGTTGAACCAAAGGTTTTCAAAAAATTGAGTGACACTGAGAATTCATTTAGACAATTCTAATAATGCTTATCTTCCGCCCCCCCCCCCCTTCTTCTCTCCAGAAGTATAAATAGGGCACACTTACCTTTGGAGTGGGCCACGCCTGCGGCCACCACCCTCATATAGTCCACACTCAGAAGGCAAACGAAGAATAAAGCCCATTGTTTCGCCTTCATCTTTTTCCTTCGGATGAAATCTTCTAAACCTGTCATGATACAAAATGTATATGCATAACCATATGCAAAAAGTGATGCACAGTAACTCAATATGCAACTTTAGTAAATAGTACTTATGTAATTAACTAGGGGACTCTGCTCCCTCTTCGTTCACAAATCCCCGCTTTGAATATGCTTTTAAAAGAAAATAATCTAATAATCTGACGTGGACAGCACATGGCTTTCCCTGCAGACTCATATTCACGTTCTCTTAATTTCTTGAATAATTCATTAAATTGAGTTTAATGGCAAAAAAAAAACACTCATAATTATTTTAAATGACACTGAATTTGCACTTTTAATTCAATTTTCGTTTTCATTTCATAACTGGACATATTTTGAAAGGTAGGGTAGTGAACATGCGAAAAAACTGAAATATCTCTAGAAATATCTCTAGAAAAAAATATCTCTAGAAATATCTCTAGAAATATCTCTAGAAAAAAAATATCTCTAGAAATATCTCTAGACCTAGAGTAATAGGATTGGTCTTATTCTTTTCATTCAAAATTTACGTATAAAACAAGCATTTAATTGATATATTTGAGCATACGTATTCTTTATTTTAGATTTTGACGATTTTTGCGGGCTATTTCGCAAAAAAAAGCGAGTTTTTTTTTTTTTCTGAATTATGCCAAAATCTAATCAGCACCAGAGTAACCCACAAGTGACTTATCCACTAAATTTTGTGAAATTTGGTCTATTGGTTTTTCAGCTAGAATAGATACGTTTACAGATAATTTTTGCGGCCATTTCGCACAAGAGGGGAGATTCTTTTTATCCCGAATCGTTCTAAAATGTAATCAGTACCAGGGTCAGACACGCAGAACCACAGGCAAACACACAAATGTATCGCTAAAAATAGTTTTTTGGCATTCTAAAGGTCCCAAAACGTGTAAATCCACCGAAAACTCGAGTTGCGATTTTCGCCATGATTTCAATACTTTCCCTATTACCATGTATTGCAGAGAAAGCAATATCTGAGTGTGAGACTCGTAGATACCTTTGTATCAAAATCAGTATGCGAAATATATAAACATGTATATTTTTTTATAAGAATTCATACACGTTATTCTTTTAAAACTTTTCTTGAATTATCTTTAAAAAATTCTGGAAATATTTCTTTCTTCAAGTTGGTAGTAGCTTTGTGATGCCCATGAATTGTATTTGGATCACTGTTCTAATATATACTAGTTTTGAAGCGAGGGAGCGAACTGACTAAGCTTATGATTTTTAATTAGACGTAATTTACTTTTGTCTATATGTCTACTTGGGTGCTTTTCCAACGATAACTTCCCTAAGAAACTTAACAAGTCCCCCCCCCCCTTCCCTCATGAAATTTGGATATGTGGTGTAAATTAATGTTTTACATGCAAACTTCGTTGGTCGGATAAAACTTGCTCGTGTTATGATCCCATTACTGTCTGTCAATAACTCCTCTAAAACCACACACCGAATTTCTCGAAATTTGGTTATATGGTCCAGTAGATGAATGTTAAGTCGAGTTAAATGTTAAGTCCTGTTAAATGTTGTCGGATGTAAAGTGTATCCCCAACATTCCTACACTAACCCCCGATAACTAATCTGAGAACCAACTGATTTTGGCAAAATTTTCCGTTGGTACGCATATCATGTTATGCTGTACAGATGATAGTAGGGGAGAAAAAACGGTTCACTTGCAGGTGAGGAGGGTGCGAAAATTAAAATGGGGAACTTTTGATAGCCTGTACCGAACGACTTATTCATACTCACGTGCAAAACTTCAACAAAATGCAATTGACATTTAATTAATATCTCGTAAAATAAACATCTATTGACGAATCCTTTGTTGTTAAAATATAAAACTATTACGAAAAGTAACTACTTACGTGAATGGAACGAACTAGATCCACGAGAATGATGTTTGCAGCTTTGTTGTATAATATTGCATATGAAAAGTGAACATATTTGATAATACTTTTACTTTTTCAATTTTGTGAAAAAATTATTTGAAAAACATGCAATATTTCGAGAACGGTTCATGCCAGAGTTCTAAAGTCATTCGTTTTCTAACGGAACATCCCCAACCAGCCATATCATATCAACAGGCTCACACTCACACTACCGTATAAATATACACACACTAACACGCGGGCCAACGGCCGTACCGTGCTTAAAACATCGGTTCTCGTTAGATCACCGAAGTCAAGCAGCATCGGGCGCGGTTAGTACTTGGTGGGTGACCACCTCGGAACACCGCGTGCTGTTGGCCATCTCGGGTGCGGTATCCCCGTGGTTTGCGCGCTAGATTTGCACGCTACCACAAAATGCCGCCGTGTTCATGCGGAGTACGATCACGTTAAACATGTGGGTCCGTAAGTCCTTCCGAGAGGTTGGTGGTAGGGGAAGGAGGGTACGGTCCCTGTGGATGCCTCCCCCACTGGGTTCCGGTCTAAATTGGGTGGCACTTCCCGGCCGTCCATACAGTTACCTTACACCTTTCTGGTAGGTCGGACGGTCTGGGTCTCAACAACACACTAACACGCACACGCACACACATAGTCATTGCTTCAAAAATGTTCGATTCGAGTTCAGGATGCTCAAAACGTGCTCTTCCGTCGAAAACTCGAATTCTAATTCAGGGATGCTTAAAACATGCTCTTCTATCGAAAACTCGAATTCGAATTTTTAACCTCGTCACAATACTTTCCCATACATTATATACTATGTATGTAGGAAAAGTAAAAATACTATCAAATTTTATTATCATGAAAAATTACTAAATCTATAAAATAGTCCCATCTAAAACTGTATTATATAATAACTATGCAACGCGTTGCTCGTAAGGCACATTACTCTCCTGAATGTAAAAATATATCATCTTTATTACACTATTCCTGTATTTGATGCTATCTCAATAAAGTGGTGCTCACGGAATATAATTCATATAATTTTATACATTCTTCAAGAAAGTGACCCCTTTATAGAACTCCATTACTTGCGCTTTTAAAAAAATAATAATAATAACTCGAAACTGCCATTTTCCATTACTAAGATTATTCCCAATTAATCGCAACTCAAGTCAGGATAATAAATTGACTATGTTGAAATCCAAAGTTCTCAAACTGAACAGAAATTAAGCTCCAAATGTGTTCAAATATACCATATATAGAATACACATTATGCCACAGAACTACCTTAATCAAAAATTCCCTCTAGTCACTTCACTTCATATCCATCGACTTAATTAACAAAATTGTATGCACTCTGAGTACTCACCTAGTGGCCACCGGACTGGTAAAATAATTTCAACAATCTGAGGTCCCTATTTCAAACCCAATGAAAGCTTTTAAGAGGAATTCACTTGGTCAGCTGAATGCAGTCATTGTGATCGGGGACATTACCCAACGCTGCATTTTCTTCAGAAATGGACACCTCTGTTGCAAGGTATTTAAAATGTCTGCTCTTAACGACAAAGGCCGCTGAGCAATCAGGGACGGGTAGACTCGCATTCTTTTGGCAAATGGCTAAACTTTTATAACCTGAGTATTCCAACATTAGATCCGCATTTCAGTAGCGGATCTATCGTTGGAATACCCAGTAAATAATCGTATCACCCGATACCAATAAATAATCATATCGACCATATTCACATTGGTTGATATGAGTATTTATTTTGAGGCTATCTGATAAAATTTAGTCGGTTAATCGGGAGGAGGAAGAGGGGGGGGGGGGGGGGGGGAGAATTGTGACATAAAGGTAATTTGTGAACTCTTGCGTTATATTTTGTACTTCCGATGCATAATGATTAGGGACAGGTTGATCCATTCCCCCTGTGGCAACCTTCGAGGAGAAATTATTTTTGACACTAACTCTTTGGTAGCAACCTTTAATGGTTTATGCTACTACAAGGGGAGGGGGGGAGACGAAGGGTAGATATCCGCAACCCAGCGAGGCTACGGCCAGGAAAGCGGGGATCAGCGGAGCCATTCACCGGACGAGACGAAGCACAAAATACTATATTATATATATTACAGGATACTATACTATATATACAATATATATTAGTCTATGGGGCGAAGACTCGACCCCAGTCGCCGACAGGTCTGGTAACAGGCCACAAAGACCTGCTCCTCTCCGTCACCTGGAAACACCTGCTTCAAGAGTCACAAGCACAAGCACCCGGGTCCATCCACAGATGGATTGACCCCCCAGGTAAAAGGAAGAACAGAACTACAGTGCCTAGAATACCAGTCACTATAGGATCCGTACACCACCATCTTGCGATGGGTCCTTTAGGGGAAGATGCGTAATGATCAGAAGCGACATTTTGGAGGACTGAGGGGTTGGATGCCCTCCACTCCTACCCCTGCTCCAAAAATTTACCAGTTATTATCTTTCTCGTATAATATCCCTTGCCGATCATATTTCCACCCTTAGAACAATAGTTTATGAACCCCCTCCCCCTCCAAGATGGCGCCACGGATAAGGATGACATAATTAGTAAAACTGTATACTGTCATGTACGTTAATTCGTAACATTACAGATACAGACCAGTGAAAAGCCAGACTTTGAATGAACTCCCGCATATAAATTATGCGAGCTGTGAAAGATTTCAAATTAAAACTTAATTTTACAAATAATTATGAATTCAGATGAATAAAAAACTAATTTCAATATTTGAGAATCTCAATACAAAAGAGCGTATCAGTTTTCAGAATCTGAATATTATATTAGGAAAACAATGAGATCAAAGTAACATAATTAAATAAATAGCAAACACGTATTTAATATACGGGAGCACGTTTACATACACGTTCACAGTACATGTAAATAAGTGCCTAAGCTTTGATTAGATGTTTAAAAGTTGATTTTTACTTGAAGAGTAGCAATCGTTGCGTTGTGAGCATACGCGGTTTAAAAATTAGCGTTACCCGCTATTACAGTTTGTTTTAATAATTGAAATTGTGATTCTGCAAATTTGCGTGCAATTTCACAGACGTCTGTAAAATTTCATCTTTCTACCTATTGTAGTTTTCGAGTAAAAGGGATCACAAAATTCAGACAAATGTTGATGTCGTTGTTGATTTTGTTGTTTTGTTTTAAATGTTTTTGTGAACCGCGTCGCTATTTTGGATGTTTGATGTATAGAATGAAACTTATTTCATGGAAATTTCGGGAGATGGTAAATTGGTCGAGAAAAGGTGTTTTTTTTTTCTTTTGAAAATTTTTGCTAACGATTGTGCATCGGGTTAAAAAATTAAGTGATCTTTTAAATGATGGAATTAAGAGCTTAGCATATGGTCATCAAAAATTTAAATGATTGAATTATGGTGGATTGATGGATTTTTTAAATGGATATTTTAAATGCTGGAACGATGGAATTAAGGGCTTAGCATATGGTCATTATAAAATTTAAATTAGCGCGCGGGAATTGCACTCGGTAGGCCCGGACTCGATTCCCGCCACTGCTAAAACTGCTGCCGTGTTCACGCGGAATACGATCACGTTAAACAGGGGGGTTCGTAAGTCCTTCCGAGAGGTTGGTGGTAGGGGAAGGAAGGTACGGTCCCTGTGGATGCCTCTCCCATTGGGTTCCGGTCTAAATTGGGTGGCACTTCCTGGCCGTCCAAATAGTTCCCTTACACCTTTCTGGTAGGTCGCGGCAGCGAGTTTGACAGGGTCAGCATTTTCAAGGTTAGCGAAAAGAAAACAGTGCTTTATGTTGGGTGAGAAAGCAGAAATTGTTGCAAGTAACCGATCTAGCATGGCTCATTATTAAAATAGATCAAACTATTACTACACCTATACTATTCAGACAACAATATAAAAAAAATCTGATGTGAGCAGCACATGACTTTCCCTGCAGATTTATACTCACGTTTTCTTTATTTTAATTAAATTTAATTCAGTTTTAATTCAATTTTCATTCTCATTTTGTAACTGGACTTATTTTCAAACGTGGCGTAGAGAAAATACGAAAAAACTAAAATATCTCGAAAACGGCTAGTCCTAGTGTAATGGGGTTAGTCTTATTCTTGTCTTCGTTAAAAATTACGTATTAAACAAGCATTTAATAGATATATTTGAGCATACGTAATTCTTTAGTTTAGATTTTGAAGATTTTTGCAGGCCATTTTGCAATAAAAGGCAGGCTTTTTTTTTTCGAATTGTACCAAAATCTAATTAGCACCAGGGTGACCCACAAATGACTTATCTACCGAATTTTGTGAAATTAGGTCCATTAGTTTTTCAGTTAGAGTGGATACAAGCATTTGTGGGCCATTTCGCAAAAATAGGCGGGTTCTTTTATCCCAAATCGTACCCAAAACTAATCAGCACCAGACTCGCCCACAAGTGACTTACCAAATTTTGTGACATTCGGTCCATTAGTTTTTTCGTTAGAGTGGATACAAAATCTGCACCGACAGACAGACAGACAGACACACACACAGACGTCACGTTAAAAATGGTTTTTTCGTATTCTAGAGGTCTTGAAACGTGTAGATCCGTCGAAAACTCGAGTTGCGATTTTCGACATGATTCCAATACTTTCCCTATACATTACCATGTATTGCAGGGAAAGTAAAAAAAAAATTGAATTAAAAATGCAAATTTAGTGTTATTTGATGCAATTAAACTCAATCTAATGAATTATTAAAAAAATAAAAAAAATATGTGAATTTGAGTCTGCAGCGAAAGTCATGTGCTGCCCACATCAGTTTTTTACTTTCCCTACAATACATGGTATGTATAGGGAAAGTATTGGAATCATATCGAAAATCGCAACTCGAATTTTCGACGGATCTACACGTTTCGGGACCTTTAGAATTCAAAAAACTGTTGTATGTGTGTGTGTCTGTGTGTTCAAAAACGTCTGTGTGTGTGTCTGTGTGTTCAAAAACGTCTGTGTGTGTGTCTGTGTGTTCAAAAACGTCTGTGTGTGTGTCTGTGTGTCTGTCTGTCTGTGCAATGTATGTATCCACTCTAACTAAAAATCTAATGGACCAATTTCATAAAATGTGGTAGATAAGTCACTTGGGTGAGACCCTGGTGCTGATTAGGTTTTGGTAGGATTCGTAAAAACAGAACTCGCCGTTTTTTGCTAAAATACCAATTGACCAAATTTCACAAAATTTGGTAGGATACTTTGGTGCTGATTAAATTTTGGTACGATTCGGAAAAGAGCAACTTGCCTTTTTTTACGAAAGGGCTAGCAAATATCGCCAAAATCTAAAAAAAAAAAAAAAAAAAAAAAGAGTACATATGCTCAAATGTATCAATTAAATTCTTGTTTTATACGCAATTTTTGACGCGAAAAAGAATGTAACACCCCCCATTATATTTTCGAACTAACAAGTTATTTGAGATTTCTTGCATTTTTGTTACGCCGATTTCGAAAAAATGTCCAATTACCAAATAAGAATAAAATTTGAATTAAAAACGCATATTTATTGTTATTTGCTGCAATTAAATTAAATCTATTGAATTATTAAAGAAATAAAGAAAAAAAGAATTCGAGTCTGCAGGGAAAGTCATGTGCTGCCCACATCAGATTTTTACTTTCTATGCAATACATGATAATGTATAGGGAAAGTATTGGAATCATGCCGAAAATCCCAACTCGAGTTTTCGACGGATCTACACGTTTCGAGACCTCTAGAATACGAAAAAAACTATTTTTAGCGTGACGTCTGTGTGAGTGTCTGTCTGTCTGTCTGTGCAATGTATGTATACACTCTAAGTAAAAAACTAATGGACCGAATTTCGTAAAATTTAGTAGGTAAGTCACTTGAGTGAAACTTAGTTTTTGGTAGGATTCGTAGAAACAGAACCCGTCTTTTTAAGCGAAATGGCCCTTAAAAATTTCATGTATCCACTCTAGCTAAAATACTAATTGACCAAATTTCACAAAATTTGGTAGATAAGTTACTTGTGGGATAGTCTGGTGCTGATTAGATTTTGGTACGATTCGGAAAAGAACAACCTGCCTTTTTTTACGAAATGGCCTGCAAAAATTTCATTTATCCGTCCCAGCTAAAATACAAATTGACCAAATTTCATAAAATTTGGTTGATAAATTACTTGTGGGATACTCTGGTGCTAATTAGATTTTGGTACGATTCGGAAAAAAATAATCTGCCTTTTTTTTGCGAAATGGCCCACAAAAATCTTCAAAATCCAAAATGAAAAACTACATATGCTCAAATATATCAATAAAATTCTTGTTTTATACTTAACGTTTAACGATGAATCGAATAAGACCAACCCCATTACACTAGAACTAGCCGTTCTCGAGATATTTTAGTTTTTCTCATTTTCGCTATGTCACTTTTGAAAATAATTTCAGTTATCAAATGAAAACGAAAATTGAATTCAAATTGCAAATTCAGTGTAATTTTAAATAGTTATGGGTGTTATTTTGTGCCATTAAACTCAATATAATGAATTATTGAGGTAATAAAGTGAACGTGAATATGGGTTTTCAGAGAAAGTCATGTGTTGCCCACATCAGATTTTTACTTTCCCTGCATAATACATGGTAATGCGTAGGGAAAATTTTGGAATCATGCCGAAAATCGCAACTCGAGTCTTCGGCAAATCTACACGTTTTAACACCTCTAGAATACGAAAAAACTATTTTCAGAGTGAAGCCTGTCTGCCTATCTGTCTGTGCAATGTATGTATCCACTCTAACTCAAAAACTAATGGACCGAATTTCATAAAATTTGGTAAGTAAGTCACTTGTGTGTGTGACCCTGGTGTGTAATAGCCTTTGGAACGATTTGGGATAAAAGAACCCGCCATTTTTTGCAAAATGGCCCACAGAAAGCATCAAAATCTGAAATAAAAGACTACGTATGCTCAAATATTTCGATTATATGCTTGGTTTATACGTATTTTTTGACGATGAAAAGAATAAGATCATCCCCATTACACTAGGAATAGTCGTTCTCGAGATATTTTAGTTTTTTCGTATTTTCGCTACGTCACCCTTGAAAAAAATCTGATGTGGGCAACACATGACTTTCCTTTTAGAATGCAATGAATTTACTACTTTTACAGTTTAAAAAATCTGATGTGGGCACACATGACTTTTCTTATATAAAGCAATGAATTTACTACTTTTACAGTTAAAGAAAAAGGTTATTCCTGTAGTAGATACTTATATTCTTTCCAAGATATTGAATTTTCTTCCATTAGTCGTCATTTTCATTGATTTAGCGTTATTTTTATCAATTTGGAGAGATTTTTGTTAATTTGGCAACAATTAAAAATGTCGCCAAGTTGGCGACATTCTCCCAAATTCGTCGCCAAAATCTCGCCAAGCGTTATGGACGGTGAAATAAGCTATTCTTACAGCAGATAAATGACTATTGGCGTTCAAATACAAAAGTATTACTCAAAGATCTTTTTTCATGAATGGAATGAGCTAGACTCAAGATAATGATGTCATCAAATTTATCGCATGGTATTACATATGAGAAGTGAACATGTTTCTCAATAGGAAATATTTTTTTTTTTATTTTATATAACTTTTTGATAAATTTTTTGAAAAATGTGCAATATCTCGAGATCGGTTCATATTAGCGTTCTAAAATGTATGTCAATCGTTTTCTGATGAAAATTACATAAGAAATGTCTATTTGCGTAACTTTATTAGAGGTTTTGATTTTTTGACGATTTTTTCAAAATTTCACTCGAAAATTTAGAGGGGTTCTGAACATTCGATTGCGCATAAAAACAATAGGCTTCCAGTGTTTACGGATTGTGAGTTTTGTACCAAATTTCGTTCGAATCGGTCCATTCGTTCGTCAGTTATCGTCTCCACAGACTCACTGACACACACACACACATACTTTCACACACACACACACACAGACATCACTTCAAAAATGTTCAATTCGTAATCAGGGATGCTTGAAACGTGCTCTCCCGTCGAAAACTCGAATTCGAATTTTCGACCCCGTCATATTACTTTCCTTATACATTATGTATATAAGGAAAGTAAAAAGTGTTGTTCTTATAGTAGATACTTATATTCTTTCCAAGATATTGAATTTTCTTCAATTAGTCGTCATTTTCATTGATTTAGCGTCATTTTTATTCATTTGGCGAGATTTTTGTTAATTTGGCAACATTTAAAAAAGTCGCTAAGTTGGCGACATTCCGTCAAATTCGTCGCCAAAATCTCGCCATGCGTTATGGACGGAGAAATAAGTTATTCTTACAGCAGATAAATGACTATTGGCTTTCAAATACAAAAGTATTACTCAAAGTATTTTTTTTCCTGAATGGAACGAGCTAGTTCCACGAGAATGATGTCACCCAATTTATCGCATGGTATTACATATGAAAAGTAAACATGTTTCTCAATAGGAATTTTTTTTTTTTATTTTATATGACTTTTTGATAATTTTTTTGAAAAATGTGCAATATCTCGAGAACGGTTCATGTTAGCGTTCTAAAATTTATGTCAATCGTTTTCTAATGAAAAATTACATAAGAAATGTCTATTTGCGTAACTTTATTAGCGGATTTGATTTTTTGACGATTTTTTCAAAATTTCACTCGAAAATTTAGGGGGGTTCTGAACATTCGATTACGTATAAAAACAATAAGCTTCCAGTGTTTACGGATTGTTAGTTTTGTACCAAATTTCGTTCGAATCGGGCCATTCGCACGTCAGTTATCGTCTCCAAAGACTCACTGACACACACACACACACGCACACACACACATACTTTCACACACACACACACACACACACACACAGACATCACTTCAAAAATGTTTGATTCGTGATCAGGGATGCTTGAAACATGCTTTCCTGTCGAAAACTCGAATTCGAATTTTCGAACCCGTCACAATACTTTCCTTATACATTATGTATATAAGGAAAGTAATATGTCCAGTTACCAAATGAGAACGAAAATTGAATTAAAATTGCAAAATCAGTGCAATTTAAAATAATTATGTGTGTTATTTTGTGTAATTAAACTTAATTTGATGAATTATTGAAGAAATAAAGAGAACGTGAATATAAGTCTGCAGGGAAGGTCATGTGTTGCTCACATCAAATTTTTATTTTCCCTGCAGTACATGGTAATGTATAGGGAATGTATTGGAGTCATATTAAAAATCGCAACTCGAGTTTTCCACGGATCAACACGTTTTGGAACCTCTAGAACACGAAAAAACTATTTTTAGAGTGACATCTCTGTGTGTGTGGGTGTGTGGGTGTGTGTGTGTGTGTGTGTGTGTGTGTGTGTGTCTGTCTGTCTGTGCAACGTATATATCGACTCCAACTCAAAAACTAATGGATCGAATTTCATAAAATTGGTAGGTAAGTTCCTTGTGGGTGACCCTGGTGCTGATTAGACTTTGGTATTTTTCGGGATAAAAAAACCTCCTTTTTTTTCTGCGAAATGGCCCGCAAAAATTGCCTCTATCCACTCTAATTAAAAAAGTAATTGACCAAATTTCACAAAATTTGGTAAAAAAAGTCACTTGTTGGTTACCCTGGTGCTCATTAGATTTTGATACGATTCGGGAAAAATAACCTGTCATCTTATCGAAATGACCCTCAAATATCGTCAAAATCTAAAATAAAAAACTACGTATGCTCAAATGTATCAATTGGATGCTTGCTTTATACGTAGTTTTTAAGAATGAAAAAAATAAGACCAACCCCAGTACACGAGAGCTAGCCGTTCTCGAGATATTTTAGATTTTTCGCATTTTCGCTACGCCACCTTAGAAAATAAGTCCAGTTACCAGATGAAAGCTAAAATTGAATTAAAAGTGCAAATTCAGTGTCATTTAAAATAATTACGGCTGTTATTTTGTGCAATTAAACTCAATTTAATGAATTATGTTGTAAGATTTGAATCTAAACTAATTTATTTATAATCATATGTACACGCATAAAGCCCGACAGAGGGTGCAGTTATATACAAGATACGTCATAATTTCGTAATGACGGCTTACAATGTATTTAAATAATAAAGAGCACTTGAATATGAATCTGCATGGAATGTCACGTGTTGCCCACGTCAGATTTTTCAAATAGGCGACGTGGCAAAAATGCAAAAGAAAAAAAAAACTGAAATATCTCGCTAAAGGTTGGTTCTGGTGTTATAGGGTTGGTCGTATTCTTTTCATCGTCAAACATTGGGTATAAAACAAAGTTTAATGGATACATTTGAGTATATATAGTCTTTTATTGTATATTTTGCTGATTTTTACGGGCCATTTTGCAAAAAAAGGCATGTTCCTTTTATTCGAATCGTACGAAAATCTATTCAGCGCCAGGGTTAAACTACAAGTGACTGATCTACCAGATTTTGTGAAATTCGGTCTAAAAGTTTTTTAGCTAGAGTGGTTATATACATTGCATTGCACAAATAGACACACACACACACACACACAGACGTCACGCTGAAAATAGTTTTCCGAATTCTAGAGTGCTTGGAACGTGTAGATCCGGTGAAAACTCGTTGCTAGTTTCGACACTATTCCAATACTACTCCGGCCGCTTACTTTGCTGCTCATACTCTCGGGTGAGTCGAGCGGCCTGGGCCTTCTACTATTCCAATACTACACCGACCGTCAAAACAGCTGCTCATGTCCTAGGACGAGTCGGACGGTCTAGGTTTTCAACTATTCCAATACCATCGACCGTCCAAATAGCTGCTCTAGCTCTCGGGTGAGTCGGACGGTCTGGGTCTTCAACTATTCCAATACTTCCCTATGCATTACCATGTATTGTAGGGAAATTAATTTAGGTGAGATATTGTTTTTATAAGTGTGAATACTATTTTAGTTTTTCATAAATGATATTATTTTTTAGAATGTTTATTATTTTTAAAATAAACGCATCGATATAAACTTGAAAAATCTAATGTGGGCAGCACATGACTTTCCCTACATAACGAAATGACATTACTTCTTTCACAGCGAAATAATAATGCGAAAGTTCCACAATACAATGTTTTTGGCATTGAAAAAACACCACGTAAATTGAAATTTGGTTTGGCACGTCCGACGATTTTATTACTTAGAATAGAATGACTTATTCATACTCACGTGCAAAATCCTCATTAAAATACATTTGGGCATTTAATCGATGAAATAAATGACTATTGGCGAATTCTTTGATGTCGAAATACAAAAGTATTGCAAAAAGTACCTTCTCTCGAAAATGGAATGAACTAATAGAGATTTCACGAGAATGATGTTAACAGATTTGTTGCATAATATTGCACATGGAAAATAAACGTATGTAACGATGATTACTGCTTTTTGAAATTTTAGTAATATTCTTCTATATAATAAAAGGCAATGTCTGTGTGTGTGAGTGTCTGTCTTATACACTATACGTTCAGCGACCGTGCGTCGGAGAGCTACGAAATTTGGCAATCCCGGGGGGGGGGGGACACGTGAAAACCGATTTCTAAAATTTTAATTATTTTTTTTTTGCTATTTAATGTTTTATGCGATTTCGACCGTTTTTTGCCCTTTTTTCTCCACGATCCAGACGTTGTAGAAAAAAACAAATCACACCACCGGAAAGAGCAGTCAATTGCGAGTAAAAATATATAAATTTCAAATCTCAGGGACAAATTCTAATATTTTTTAAAGATTTTAAAACAAAAGTCACTTTCGGTTAAAAAAAACCAACTTTCGTTTTTAAATCCTCCCATCGTAAAAATTACTCATAATTTCGACTAATAATTTTTATTTTTAGAAAGGTCAAAGATCTGGCATGCTTACAAGTCCAATCTGGTCAAGAAATAATGAAAATTGCCCGCAGGATCGCAATTTTAAAGACGTCATGATTTTATATTTCTCGGCCAATTCTCTGCCAAGCTCCAATTCTTCCCCGACAGCCCCGCCCAGAAATGGGGAGGACGTCACGCTGTTGCAGATAAAATTAAGAGCTTAGCATATGATCATTATAAAATTTAAATGATTGAGTTATGGTGGATTGAATTATGGTGATCTATTGTATACATCGGGTGAAATTATTATATTTATATTTTAAATGATAGAACGCCGATGTGGTGGCCGAGCGGTCAAAGAGGCAGGCGTTTCCTCGTGATGGCTCGGCTGCCAGATTGCGGGTTCGAGTACCGCCTGCGGGCATGGATGTTGTATTGTCTTATTTGGGGCAGAAGTCAGACTTCTACCTTCGGGTGCCCCAGGTCATTAGACTAAAACAGAAGCAGTGCACTCATTCTTCCTTAAAAATGTAATGTTAGGGACACGACAACAACAACAACAAATGATAGAACGATATGGATATTTTAAATGGATATTTTAATTTATGGATATTTTAATTTATGGATATTTTAAATGGATATATGGAACTATGAAATAAGGATATTTAAATGATATTAATGAAAAGCTTAAATACTGAAGAAATAAAAAAATAAATAAGAAGGAAGTTATGGAGATTGTCGCGGTGCCTTAAAATTTCATTATTAGTTTTAACGTCATTAAACTAAACCAAACTTTGTTAACTCCACGGGGTTGAGGGCGCGGTAGCCCAGTGGTTAGCGCGCGGGAATTGCACTCGGTAGGCCCTGGTTCGATTCCCGCCACTGCCAAAACTGCAGCCGTGTTTACGCGGAGTACGATCACGGTAAACATGTGGGTCCGTAAGTCCATCCGAGAGGTTGGTGATAGGGGAAGGAAGGTACGGTCCCTGTGGATGCCTCTCCCACTGGGTTCCGGTCTAAATTGGGTGAATAAAAAGAAAGTTATGGATATTGTCGCGGAGGGCGCGGTAGCCCAGTGGTAGGCAAGCGGGAATTGCACTCGGTAGGCCCTGGTTCGATTCCCGCCACTGTCAAATCTGCCGCCGTGTTCACGCGGAGTACGACCACATTAAATATGTGGGACCGCAAGTCCTTCCGAATGGTTGATGGTAGGGGAAGGAAGATACGGTCTCTGTGGATTATTCCCCCACTGGGTTCCGGTCTAAATTGGGTAGCACTTCCTGGCCGTCCAAACAGTTACCTTACACCTTTCTGGTAGGTCGCGCCAGCGAGTTTGCCACGGTCAAAATTTTCAAGGGTAGTGAACAGGCTGGTCGCCAAAGGCGGCTAGTAATAAATATATTTGAAAAACGCGCAATATTTCGAGTACGATTCATACTAATATTTTAGAGTTTTTGTTATTTCGTTTCGTAATGAAAAATTACGTATAATATGATTATTTATTTAACAGTATTGAAGGTGATTTTTTAATGATTTTTTTCCCCCAAAAAATCATTCCAAAATCTTGCATTATCTCAAGAACGATTCAATATAGCGTTCTAAAATTTGTATAATTCGTTTTCTAATGTAAAACTACATTTGAAATGATTATTTATTTATCATTATAAAAATTTCTGAAGTTTAGTGATTTTTTCAAAAATTCATTTGAAAATTGGGGAGTCTTTCAAATATTCGATCGCTCTTAAAAGCAATAGAGTTCCAGTATTCACTAATTGTAATAATCGTGTCAGGAAGATTGATTTCGAATAGCTCTATTCGTGATATATCTGTTCTACAGACACACGCGCATTTATGCACACACGTACACCACACACACACCTCAAAAGCGTTTTACTCTATTTTATAATTTAATTCAGGGTGACTCGTGCATAGGCACTGCGAGAGCGACAGTGCTCTCTCTTCCTCGCAGCTTGGCGTGCAGCTTCCTACTTGCACATGCGCACAACAGTCAAACACCACGCCGCTGGAATTGTGAAGGGTGGTGTTTGACTGTTGTGCGCATGCGCACATAGGAAGCTGTACACCAGGCTGCGAGGAAGAGAGAGCACTGACGCTCCCGCAGTTCTTATGTACGAGCCGCCACTACATTTTAAGAAACCCAGCTGTTAAAAATAAATTAACATTTACAGTACTTTTTTTTTTACTAATTTACAATAGCTAGCTTCTTAAAATTAAAAAAATAATTGTTTTTATTTTTTGCGAACGATAACATTTTGTTTTTATATAATTTTTATTTTAATATTTCCATGATGTAGCCTGAAAATGTGTGAATTTAAATTTAGAGATCCATAAAATATTGTGGCAGGGTTCCCGAAAATTCTTAATCTGACCTGAGGCGCACACGAAGCTCTTTCAACAACTAAATCTTACTTTTCTTTTCCATGCCTTCTTTACAGATAGTGTTTCTTCACCTCAAGTCTTAAATTTTAAAGTAGTATTGTTAAAGTAATATTCTTCGCATTTGGCTGAATTTTCGTTACTCGTTTCAACCAATATTCTCGATTTATAACTCATTCCTGTGACATTCTTTTGCATCTACTGAGTACAGTCGAATATATCATCTATAATCAGGGCCGGGGCCAACTAGCAGGGTCAATGTGGGACTCAGGGTCTGGTGTTAATTGAGGGGCTCCCATACACTCAGCGCATACCAAATACATGCAAAAATTCCTGATGTGGGCAGCACATGACTTTCCTTATATAATGCAATGAATTTGCTACTTTTACAGTAAAAAAAAGGTTATTCTTACAGTAGATACTTCTATTCTTTCCAAGATATTAAATTTTCGTCAATTAGTAATCATTTTCATTGATTTAGCGTCATTTTTATCCATTTGGCAAGATTTTCGTTGATTTGGCAATTCGTTGTCAAAATCTCTCGAAGCGTTATGGACGGAGAAATAAGTTATTCTAATATTCTTATAGCAGATAAATGACTATTGGCGTTCAAATACAAAAGTATTACTCAAAGTATCTTTCCTCATGAATGGAACGAGCTAAATCCAAGAGAATAATGTCATCTCCAGTACTGACCTAGGCGACCGCCAGTACTGATGTCTAAGGTGCAGAAATTCTTAGAATTAGCAGAAAATTTTCCTTTTATTATAAAGAAAAACATAATATGATAATAGTTCATCGTTCATAATAGTATATTATAATTAATTCATAACCCGTTCATTGTTCTTAACAGTAATTTGGATCTCACATATATTTTTATTTCATTTTCAAATGAGCTGTAGCTGTTAATAATCGACCTTCTGAAGTCCAGCACTGCAAATAAAAGACATAAAAAGACAAGAAGTAAGCAAACAAGAGGGTTTGCTCCTGAAATACCTCTATAGACAAAAAGCAAATCAGAAACATGAATATAACTGTATTGAAATTAGTACTAGGGAAGCTGGGTATGGTGCTCCTACTACACATGATATATTCTAAGACAGGAATTTCCCAAATTGAAAAATTATCTTCTCAAAAATACACAGAAGAAAAAGACTGTAATTGTGATGTGGCTGAATTGAATAACAATGACCCTGTCTAATGGGCCTACTGTTGCAGGGATAATTTGTGATAGCTTCTAGTACAACATGAAATACAGCAGGATTTTTTGTCCAATGGCCAGGCATAACATTCGTCTATAGCTGCCGAGACGTGACCCAATGTAATTTAAAATCCAGTGTATTTTGCGCTAACATGTGCTCTTAAATGTAATTCTACCAAACTAGCCTTAGCAGAAGCGGTAATCAAGATGGCCATGGCTCTGGTCCGATCGTTTTCACATGACATCTTTTTACCAAATCTGACTAAAAAGACTCTTTCTAGTTAGCCTCTCCGTTGGGTCGTTATAGTCCTGAAGCACCTGACACCGAAAGGCATCTATATCTTCGGTTTCCGCTTTAGATGTATGAACCTTTGACATTAGCTGTGTATTTCTCGATAAGTCTGTGGCGGTTAACTATCGCCATTTATGCCACCTGCACCAAAACGAACTAGAAGCGGCTTTTCTCTATGTATCTGATAACTGAGGAAACCGCATACCATTTCCTGTTTTGGGACGCTTGACTTCCAAAGATTCCCGATGGGGATTTACACATAACTTTAACGCCGGTGACAGTATGTTGGCATGTGAAAGCCATAATTTTCGTCACCGGCATGTGTGAAAAACAATACCATGGTGCACACCGAAAACACGTGGCGTGCATGGGGGGCACCCCCATTAATGAGCCCCAGACCGACGACGACCAATAAGATGGTCGGTCACTCCTTCTGGGGCGTTTGCAAAATTCAGTTTAGAAAAGAACTTTCATCTTTTCGGACAGAGACTCGCTCCTGAAATCTCGACTTGATCGGTCGACTCTCGGTCGACTTGCTTTCGAACTTTGGAACCACGCAGTCGAAACCTCCTTCCGACTGCTTCGAACTTAACGTTCCAACAATCCGCTTGCCTCAGAATCTCTCTGCAAAGTATTAGTATGCAGTATATATATTTGTAAAATTTAATGTAAATAAATGTTATTTTTCGCAAGTTAACGTTCTGCCTAGAGAACAAAACAACAACAACAAATTTCGGGGGATTGTGCTAAGCATTAATACCGCATGTCAGGTTCAGCCCACACAAACAAACAAATAAATAAAACCCCGCAATGGTGACCCTATGGACTTGAACGCCCGAGCATATGGAACAATTCTCTACGGATGTCAACAATGGAGCAATACTCTACTTGTCAACAGCAATAAATTACTGCTCATATAAGACTGCTCTCTCAGAGACAAGCATGCTCGCAGACGCAAATAGTGCTACCCAACAGGTGATGATGACTTCGCAGAGCAACTGAGTTCCTTCCTGACACAATGAATGAGCGCTTCCGATTACAAGCAATGAACGGAAAGTCAACCCAGGAGAAACCCCGTAGAGCAACTTCTCCTTCCTCGAACCCCTGGCCTTCTTCTCGCGGAAATTATCACCGGCAGAGACAAGATACAGTACTTACGACAGAGAACTTTTAGCTGCGTATTCGGCTATCAAGTACTTTAGACATATGCTGGAAGCGCGAAATTTTACCCTGTTTACCGGCCACAAGCCGCTAACGTTCGCATTTCAACAAAAATTGGACAAATGCTCACCTCGCCAAAATCGGCAACTCGCATTTATTTCGGAATTCACTACTGATATACGTCATATAGAAGGTACTAATAACATCCCTGCTGACGTAGTGTGTCTCGCATAAATATGATTACGGTACCTGGTCCAATTGATTATGAAGAACTCGCAGATTTACAAAGCAACGATCCGGAGCTTCAAGATATCTTAAAAGGAACATCCTCGATCGACTTAAAGCAAATCGCTATTCCAAATGCGTCAGCTAAATTATTTTGCAACGTATCCACGGGTACGGCGCGTCCTTATGTACCGCAGCTTATGAGATTCAACGTTTTTTCAAATTTACATAATTTATCTCATCCAAGTATAAGAAAAACTTCGAAGTTAGTCCGCGATCGTTTTGTCTGGCCAAATATGAATAAAGATATTAACGATTGGGCGAGAAAATGCATCCCTTGTCAAAAGAGTAAAATTCAACGACACACTGTCCCACCCATTGGTTTTTTCCTCAAAACTTCTCAGAGGTTCGAACACATACATATCGACCTCGTGGGCCACTTGCCCTCATTTGAAGGAATGACCTATGTACTGTCTATGATTGACCGGTTCACAAGATGGCCGGAGGCAATCCCAATTCCAGACATCACGGCTTCTACAGTGGCACAAGCTCTGATCGACCATTGGATTTCTCGTTTCGGTGTTCCTTCCAGAATCACCAGTGACCAAGGCCGACAATGTGAATCTAGACTTTTTCAGTCTTTAACACAGTGCTTGGGAGTCCAGCGAATACGCACAACTGCTTGCCATCCTTCTAGCAATGGAATTATAGAAAATTTCCACCGGCCGCTGAAAGCAGCCTTAAAAGCACACGGTAATAAACAGTGGACTAAGACACTGACAATAGTTTTGCTGGGGCTTCGATCTACAATCAAACCGGACATAGGTGCAACGCCAGCTGAGCTTCTCTACGGAGAAACACTGCGCCTGCCAGGCGATTTTTTCCCCAATAGCTCCCAAGTCACTGACCCCTCAGACTTCATAGTGCAGCTAAGAGAGTCAATGCAGGACCTTCGTCCCCCCAACACCTCTCACCATCGGAAACCGAGAATTTTTCTCCCACCCGCTCTTCACACAGCGTCGCATGTATTTGTGTACAAGCTCCATACGATGGACCATATCAGGTCTTAAAGAGAAACGAAATTTTTTTTTAAATCGATATCAAAGGTAGGAAAGAGAACATTGCACTTGATCGTATTAAACCGGCATTTTATGTGAATAATGATGAAGTACATGCACCGGCAACAACCGGTTTCGACCACTCATGCTTCATCAGTGCCAAATATGCCTCCGAAAATTACGACACGATCAGGCCGTCGTGATCGTTTCACGGATCGTTATGGTTTCACTGGAAACCTTTAAGGAGGGGAGTGTGTGGCGGTTAACTATCGCCATTTATGCCACCTGCACCAAAACGAACTAGAAGCGGCTTTTCTCTATGTATCTGATAACTGAGGAAACCGCATACCATTTCCTGTTTTGGGACGCCTGACTTCCAAAGATTCCCGATGGGGATTTACACATAACTTTAACGCCGGTGACAGTATGTTGGCATGTGAAAGCCATAATTTTCGTCACCGGCATGTGTGAAAAACAATATGATGGTGCACACCGAAAACACGTAGCGTGCATGGGGGGCACCCCCATTAATGAGCCCCAGACCGACGACGACCAATAAGATGGTCGGTCACTCCTTCTGGGGCGTTTACAAAATTCAGTTTAGAAAAGAACTTTCATCTTTTCGGACAGAGACTCGCTCCTGAAATCTCGACTTGATCGGTCGACTCGCTTTCGAACTTTGGAACCACGCAGTCGAAACCTCCTTCCGACTGCTTCGAACTTAACGTTCCAACAATCAGGATTTATCCGCTTGCCGCAGAATCTCTCTGCAAAGTATTAGTATGCTGTATATATATTTGTAAAATTTAATGTAAATAAATGTTATTTTTCGCAAGTTAACGTTCTGCCTAGAGAACAAAACAACAACAACAAATTTCGGGGGATTGTGCTGAGCAGTAATACCGCATGTCAGGTTCAGCCCACACAAACAAGCAAACAATAAACCCCTCAAGTCCATGAGAGCGCCCCAAAGTGGGCGGGGCGTCAGTTGATTCCAGAGAAGGACCGGTGATGACACAAGGTGGTGCAATAGCAGGTGTTGGAAGGAGCTGGTGAGCAAGAAATGGAGAACGCAGTATTCTGATGTTCCATGCTGCAGTCCCTGAATTAAAGTTTAATTCTGGGGACTGGGGCTTTTTTTAAGTCGGCGATCATTTTAATGACGCAGAATTTTTTTGTCATTGGATCATCATCCGAGATTAAGTATGGAGTTTAAGATGTCCTGTAGGTTGCTCGGGTCGAAGTATCTCTCGACCTCCTTGAGAAATTTCAAGAAGTCGAGAAATGCATTCGAGGTCTGAGGGGGCTCTAGTCCTGTATCAGGTCGTGCCTGGACAGAGTGCTCTTCGCTTTTTCCTGAAACCGTCTCAGCACTCGCCTGCACTTCCTGAACAGGGGGGATGTTTTTTGAAGGAAGAGGTGGAAAGTTTCCCTCACCAAGACTGGGTGGGGGATCGATTTCAAGTTTTTATTGTTATTTTTAGGGGCCTAGAGCTTTTTACGGCTCCAGGGGTTTGGGGGGCAGTGTCTAAAATTGGCGGAGTGTTCTCCGCCGCAGTTACAACATTTAGCTGGGGTTTCCCTAGTTTTGGCGCACTCCCTACTCGGGTGGCCTTCGCCACACTTTAAACAAGGGGGGGGGGTACATTGATCGCTGTGATGATTGAAGAGCTGCAGTTGTAGCACATTTTAAATTCCCTACTTTTAAAAGTTTCGATTTTAACCTGCATACAGTAGAGGCTATTAATTTCATAAACCCTCGTCCAGTCCTCTGTAGGCTCGAGGCCTACCAGAAAAATGGGGAAGGAGGTCCTATCTTTCCCATTCCTTAGCTGGGAAATTCTGATGATTTTAAGTCCTTCGTTTACAAGGGCAATTTTGATTTTTTCACTGTCGGTGTTCGACGGGAGGTCTTTTATAACTACTTTCTTTGGTCTCTCATTTCTCAATCTGATAGAATTGAATGGGATCCTCTTAAGGGGGTCAGATGACTCTGTACACTCCTGTAGTCCTCAATGGACCCAGGAATGATTCGAATCACCCTTCCCATAAGAAGGCCCTGAACTTTAGAACCTAACATTCCATTTAGTTTCTCTATTAGGGCTCCCCAATCGCTTGAGGAGTCCACATAGAAGGAGGAGACTATATCCTTAAGGGGGGGGGGGGTGCATCAGCCATAGTGGCTTCCTCAACCGTTAAGTCGGAGAATTTATTTTCAATTTGCACATCTACTTTTTCAGACTGCACCGAAGGTTTAGGTTTTTTCCAAGAATTTGGAGTGATAAACCCCTCTATTGTTTTGAACATTTCGTCCTTGTATATGATATACAAGTCGTCATCCGATTTATTCTTCCACTCTTTGATCATATCATAGATAAAATTATACGTATCACGGTAAACTTACATGTTTGGGTCAGGGGATTGCAGCAATAAAGAAGCATCAGCGATACTACCAGTGGCTATCGTTTGAAGGATCTTTTACTGGTTCCATTCAATATCCTCGTCCTCGAGTTCCTCTTCTAGTCTTGCAATGACGAAGTCGTAGCAGGATAAATAAGTCACCACCTTCCAGTCGAAGGAGTCTCTTGGAATTTCTTCTTTTGGGATTCCCAAAGTCTTTAGGTATTCTGTCTCGAAAGTCGCTGTCGTTACGCAGTTGATGTCCTTTACCTCTGGTTCACGATCCATACCACTTGGTCCAATATCAGCTTGCAGATATGCCCCCGGTACATAAGGCTTCTTCACAGTTCCTTTCATCAGTTTCCTGCTCTTTAGAAGTCCTTTCGTTTTGTAAATAGCTTTCACATTCCTCGCACCCTTGCTTTTTGTCACTCCGTCCGACATGGCCAATCTAAACTAAATTCGCACACATCCAAACGTTAGAAAAAACAAGCGAAAAGTATTCCACATGGTAGAAAAGTCCGGAGCTCACACAAGTACGTCTGTACGCTATAAGACAGAAGGTATCCCAATTCAGAACATTCAGAAGTAATCTATCATGCCACACGCCAAACGTCGTTTTATCGCCAGTTCTGGTTTATTCTAGCTACACCTGCAATTGGAGGGGAAAGACGAATTGTTTAACCCTTTCGCGACGGCGGCAAGAGAATGACGTTAGATACATTTGTCTTATCAAAGCATACAGTAGCATTTCGAATACTGGTTTGATTATTTATTAATCAAATAACAATCCGACTACTGTTGTTTTCAAGTAATACTATTAAAATACATGTATTTAAGAACTTTGTGTACTGCATACGGATTGTTTGAAATTAGCTAAAGAAATGTTTGACACACATACATATAATTTATTATTTGAATAAAACGATTCTATGAGAGATTTCGTAGTAAATATATGTGTAGAATCCGTATATTATTCCAATTCTTATATAGTACAAGAATCCGTAACGAAATTTGAAGATTATTTGAAAGGAGGAAATATTTGGCATTTTAAAAATGCAAAATTTGTAACATTTTAAGGAAATTTGCTTGACATTTTACAGTTTGTGAGAGCAATTTCCGACACACATAGGATAATGCAGTGTTTTTGAAGATGTGTTGTTCTGCGGAACCCTTGGGGTTTTGCAACGTGATAGTTTCAAGAAAATTTTCTTAAAAAATTAAATGGGGTAAAATTTTAATGCTTTTATACTTTTAAATTATTTTAATTTTAAATATTTTATTATTAAATGGAAGAATTTTAAATGTTATTGGAAAATAAATAAAAATATTTCCTAATTTAAATATGGTAAACAAATATCATAATTAATTGCACTTTGCATTTAAAAATTCTCTGGTCAATTACATTTCCGGCAACTTACGTACGTGTAATCGTTCATTCAAATTAGTAATATATTTTACAATTATTTTTACGTCTAAGTTTGGCAAAATTGAAATTTTTAATACAAAAAATTATAAAAATATGAAAGAGCCTTTATGCAATAGAAAGTGATGTGTACACTTCAATTTCGAAAGAACTATTAAGTATTTCTATACATTTTAGCACACTTATTTCATACAGTCATATGAATTAATGGAAAAACCAGAAGTTACATATTCAGACCAGGAAATCCTTAGTAAACCCTACCAACCCCTCCAGAATTCAATGTTTAATCTATATCAGTCTTCATCTAAGCTGTACCTAAAACAAAGTCTGAAAAACAGATGTTGAAATGAAAATATAAATTTTTGAATAGGAAGTGACATCTCTCCTCCGAACAAGAAGTGGAAATCCTTCATGAACCCTACCTTCTCCGCAATTTTATGCTGCATCCATATTAGCCACTATATCTTTTTAAACATCTAATTCCTACGAAATAGATGTTTAAAAAAAATTCGTTAAAAACAATGGCAAATTGTAACATTTTCCCACCAAATTCTGCATTTCAAAATTATTTAGAGTAAAATTATATTATTATTTTTTGTACACACATGAGATAAATTGTCTGTGACTTACAGTTTTAAGTGGGTTGTGAACAATATACATTTACACTCAGTTTTATCCGTCACAGAAATGGATCTAATAGAAAAATTATAGATCTGAAGGACTAAATAAACTTTAATTGTTGTATACCGATTTAAAGGTATATTTATGCCGTAGAATGTAAAATCTCACTAATTTGATATTTCTGGATTTTTTCTTTTGTGAAATATATATATATATATATATATATATATATATATAATATATAAATTACCAATATCCGGAAGTATTTGTAAATAATATTATTAATAATTTCAAATATACCACGTAATCATTTTACACATTCATTATTTATCTTTGATTGGATAACTCAATTTTGAGAATTCACCCATTCTTATCACATAACTTACCACTTGGCTTGAGTCTAATACTGTTTACTATTTTCGAATGACTGTTTTCCACTTTTCCTGAGTCCTATACTGATTACTATTTTTGAAAGTCTCCATACATATTATGTATCGCTCAAATGTATTCATTCCGGTTCCCACTCGCATTGACGAAGTGAGGTGAAATGCTCAGTTGCTTGTTCAACTTACACGCGGTGGCAATGCTTGTGAGTTCATATTTCTGTTCGAGGAAGTATTATTTTTCTGATTTGTAATTCAATTGATTTATTTTTCTCCTTCCAGTAGACAGTTCCAATGGTGTCTATAGTTAAATACTATCGCCATTGTCAGAAACTGGCTATTCTATCGTTTTAATTCGAATTGTATGGCTGTCCTGATGAGAATGCAATTTCGAACTAACCGCCATTTTTGTGTAGTTTCAGTTGATTTGAGCTAATTATTATTGCCTTTTCTCATTTTTGCCGTGTTTTTATTTTTATTTTTATTTATATTTATATACTTTTACTTGTGAATTTTGTATCCTAGTATTCTTCTCATCCCCCTTTACCGTTGTAGTGATGTGTTACCTTCTATCTTTATCCTTAGTCTTGGTCTATAGTTACTCATTTGTAACAGATATGCTAGTGATGGGTTTTTTTGTACATACAGTAGTTTATGCGTAATTTTCGATTAAAATCTTTCAATTTTTATATATATAATATATATATATATATATAGTATCTTATTCTAGTGCTGCCATCTATCGTTATTATTTCTTACTAATTTATTGGTTTTGTGTTTTTATGACTGGGTAACTGCAATTGGGATTTTTGTATTGGTGTTATAGATACCTTTTATAAACTGTACTTTTTAGTGCAATCTTTTTATTACTTTTTTGGACAGGATTCTATGTGAATTCCAGATTTAAACAGCATATATTTTATTATACCTTGTGTTTTAATTAATCTAGTTTAGAACTGATTATATTTATATTGTTAATCAATTCTTTTTATCTTGTAATATCCTACTTATTACATTTTATTAGGTTTTACATGGACTTAGTTGTATATATTTTTATATATAAGCAATTATTTTATTTTTATTTATATTATTTATAAATGTTAATGCTATTCTCTTTATATTACTTTAACTCTTATGAATTACACATCTTATTTGATTTAGTGACTGGCAAATATATTTATTCTTGTTATTATATAATTTGATAAATATTGCCCGGTATTTACAATTTAGTTGGGAATTGTTTAGACCGTTATCATTTTACCAACAGTGTGCCATGGATTGTTTTGGATATAATAATTGCCCAGCTAAAAATTATAACTTCAATAAATGTAAGAATAAAAATTGTAAAACCTGCCCATATGCTTCTAACTCACAAATTACTAATCTAAATAGTCATAAGACTTTCTGTAAAATTTTTAATTGCATCTACAAATTATCTTGTAATATATGTAATATATCTTATATAGGACAAACCAGTAATCCTATTCATCTACGTATGAATGTACATAGAGATCATGTTAAAAAATATATCCACAATAATAATTTTCTTCCTACTTCTAATAAAATCGAATATAAACACTTTGCTCATCATGGTTTTGAAAATATAACTATACATATTTTGGACATTAAAACAAATACTGCTGATAGATTATTCTTTGAAAACTTCTATATTAAATCACATTGTACTCTGTTTCCATATGGATTAAATCAATTATATCTCAATGGTAATATTGTTAAGAATAATTTTGTAGATAATAAATATTCTATTTTTAATCACCTTTTTTTTAAACCTCTTTTACATAATAGTAAATTGGCTAAACTCAAAAGATTTAAACGCGGTAAAGGAAGCTCCTCCCAATATGATATTAAAGCGGAGATTAAAAGTATGCATCAACAATTCAATAACACATATCAATGGAAATTTATTAAATCATGGGTATTTGCAGTTAAGAAAAAACAATTAAACACAGTTTATGCTATTTTCTTAAAGTTAAATCTTACTAATGAACATTTTAATCATATTTTCTATGATTTGCTCATTACTAGATCAAAATATTTAAAAATAAAACTTAATCAATTTCATCATAATAACTGTTCCAATTCTTATTGTGTAATATCATTTAAGCATCCTATTTATAATTCCATAAACTTTAAGAATTTATTTAATCAATTTCATCATTTATTGCCTGTAAAGGATTTGAATGTTACTAAAACTTTTAAATATAACAAGCCTATTATAAGAAACATTTTTAATTACAATGCAATTTCAAAATCTCTCTCAGTCGACATAGATTCCTCAACAAATTTAGATGGTGAATGTATTTGTAGTGCTGATAATTATGCTGAATTTATAAATCCACACTTGGGTCATATAGTTACTGGAGACTTAGCCATTGTAAAAGATAAATCTTTAAGAACTATAATGTCATTTGGCACTAAATTCAGGTTACCTTCATGTAATAATTCTAAACAAGTGTTAAAGTCAATCAATCTGGACCTTGATAAATTTATTTATGGATTAGCTTCTAAATATGCTCAGCCTTTAGAGGCATTTAATATGTGGAAATTTACTATTTTAAGATCTATTAAAAATACCATTTGTAGTATTAATTTATCTAGATCCATATATAATATGGATAATATAAAGCATTCTGTTAATGATTTACATAGATCTTTTGTTATTACTTATGTAGATAAAGCCTCTAATAATTATGCTATTATTTGTAAAAAATTCTATATTCAATATCTGCTAGATTATTTAAAAAATAATAGTCTATTTAAAATTGATTCACACTCTCTTAATAGTATCAAATTGAAAATTATCAATATGTATAGTGATTTAGATATTAATAATAAATTTTTGACATTTCCATATATTGTGCTTATACCTAAATTTCATAAAAATCCTATTAAATTTAGAACTGTTACTAGTGGTCATAATTCATACTCTACTACTGCTAGTAAATTATTACTAAATTATTTAAATGTACTAAATAGCAATTTACGAGATTCTGGTGATAGCTACATTATTCTAAATAACAGTAAGGAATTAAAAAATAAATTAAAAACGCATGGTAAAATAATAGGATTTCAAACTTTTGATTTTAAAGATCTATTTAATAATATTAAGATCACTGATCTATATGATGTCATTTTAGCTTTATATAATGCTTATATTACTAAACATTCTAATCTTACAAAATTTACCAATTTTCCTAAGCTTCTCCATTTTGTTCTTTTCAATAATTATATCTTTCAAGGTAATAAATTATACTTACAAGTCTCAGGTGTTCCACAAGGTGGCTGTAGTAGCAGTATGTTAGCTAATTTATACCTATATCATTATGAAAAATTCTTTACTTCAACTGATTATAAAATTTATAGATATGTAGATGATCTGATTTGTCTTGTATTTACTGATAACTATGTCATAGATATAGATTTCTATCCGGATAATTTGGAATTAATACCTAATGAAACTTCTATTAGTTATAATGTTTATTATTTGGATTTAAATCTAATTATAGAACCTGCTCATGGGATAGTTACTAAATTATATGATAAAAAAGATTTTTTTAAATTTAATATTAATAAATTATTACCTTTTAATTCCTGCAACTCGATTCAATTGTTTAGAAATATTATACTTAATCAACTTTTTAGAATTTATAGATTATCAGATAAAAAATTTCATGCTTTGCACATTAATAACCTCAAAATTACCAGTAAAATGTATCAATATCCTGCATATTTAGTCAATAGTATAGTTAATAAGTTTCGATTAGCCTAAAATTCTCATATTCTCCCCTTATTATCTTATTTTAGCCGTACTTCTTCATTCTCCTGCAATTATATTTTCATCTTTTTATCTCGAAGCTTTAACAGTTGAATAACTCATTTTATTGCATTTGCGCAGTACTGTTTTTATTACTCTCTTTGGCAACAGCAAATCACATCTTTTCATTTTGGCATATGGCAACGTTGATCCAGTCATATTTTGCTCGTAATGGTTGCGCTGAAGAGGTGCGTTTTGAGGTATTTATGTTTCCTTTATTGTTCCAATCTTTATGCTTGTCGTCCATATAACACTAGTTTATAGATAAAATCTATCTTGTGTTTCAGAAACAAGCATTTTTGTGTTCATTTCGAAAAGATATATGGACCCGATGAGAATTTTTTCGAAATGAACTTTTCGTAAGCCTAATCTCGTAAGCCTAAATCTCCTCCATGTGCAAACTTTTTTGCTTGATTTTTTTTGTTTTCTTATTTGCATTCCTCATTTTTGAAATTTGTTGATTGTCTTTGTCCTTATGACTTGCATTATGCTTTATTATTTCCTCTTTTTGTCTTAATTTCTTTGTATTTGTAGAAAATTTTGGAATAGTGTATTATGAGTTACTACATACATTCTAACTTTGGATTTAATAATTTATTTTTATATATATATATATATATATATACATATATAATATATATATATATAATATATATATATGTATATATATATATATATAGGGTGACCAGAAAAAAGCGCCCCAAAAGTAAAACGAAACGACAAAAAAACGGGTGAATAAATATGTTTTATTCCAATTACAGAAAAAATATATATATTCTAAATTTATGAAATCACAAGTTCGATATGTTTGCCATCACCTGCAATGCCATTTGGTTGTCAGTATTTCAGTATTGTTTATTCCCAAAGTTTGAACGATTTATGTACATTGGTTTTCGAGATATTACAGTTCTTTATTGGGGCGCTTATTTCTGGTCACCCTGTATATATAATATATATATATAAAATATATATATACATATATATATATATATATATATATATATATATATATATATATATATATATATATATATATTTATATATATATATTGACAAGTCAGGAAGTCTTCATAATCGCAAACTATAAATTGTTATTTTTTCCTTGAAGGAGATGCAAGTTCCAAATAAAGGTTTAAACTATGTTAGTTTTTTTTAGCATTTTGCTAATACATGTTCTAACATTAAGCAACAGGTTTCCGGTTTTCCCTAATTGTAATTTTGTACCAAATTTCGTTCGAATCGCTTCATTCGTTCGTGAGATATCGTCTCCACAGATTCACTGACACACACATGCACACTCACGCGCTCACACATGCACACTCACGCACTCAGACATGCACACACACACACTCGCATGCACATACACACACTCGCACATCAAACACATACATGCATGACTTTAAAAATGTCTGATTCGTGGTCAAGGTTGCTTGAAACGTGCTCTTCCGACAAAAACTGGAATTCAAATTTTCGCCTATATATATGAAAGTAAAAATCAATCCATTGCCTTAGAGCTCTCACCCACCCACCTCCACGTTATAGAAGAGGAGAAATATCACGGGTCTTGCTCCGAAATAACCTTGAGAAGGAAAGTCTCTCCGCGCGTCACGTGATACATTTGGCGATCCCTTCGAAAGCCAGCCAATATCCGCGTGTAATGTGAGCGGAGGGCATGTTCCGAAAACGTACCCACTATACCGTCACCTCCGAAAGCAGAGGCCGGAGCACTAATTTTTGACGTCTTGGCTTGTAGGCCCACTGCGAGTAGGTCTTCCAGATCGCGATCGAAGCTTTTGCTATTTGTTTCCCTTTTAATTCTCTGTTCGATGTAAAGGAATCATAATTTATCAGTAAATCAAATAATATTCATGAAATTTGGAAGTATTTTCGATAATGTTCATTAAAATGGGTGATTTAAAATATTAATATTGCTGTACATTTCCTTAAAATAAAATATTTATAATGACTCATTCACTGTAGGAGCAAAGATGAAAGGATTCCATTCAGTTAGTGTTTTAATAAAAGTTTGAAAAAGAACCCTGTATATTTATTGCTTAATCAGGCATTTTATTTGAATAATTCTTCAGTACATTCAGCTAAAGTATGCGTGCTTACAGATAAAGTATGCAGAAACTAAAATGATTACTGAATACTATATCTTTAAATATCATAAGATAATCATTAAAAAGAAACTCAGAATTTAACTTTTAATATGCTTACGTGTTTATTTATTTTTATTTCATTTTATTTTATTCATTTTTTGTTGTTATAAATTGTAAAATGATTTAGAATTAAGATAAAATACTAGTTGAATGTCATTCATTAACCTATGCACTATAAATTGTAGAAATTCAGGTTTTCTAATATAGCACATCTTATATTCCCTTTTTTACTACCAGACATTAACAAATTGTAAACAATTTTGCTTAATTATAGAGTTTGAAATACCTCAGGGGCTTTGAAAATTTAATAAAGCTGTATAATAAAACTTTTTGGTATTAATATTTCATTTACAATTCCATTGAAGTGAAAATGTAAGAAAGATTAAATTAGCTTTGTATTATTAAAATAACATTAACTATAATATAATGAAATATACAATGGTAACTTGAAATTGTAAGTTAGTTACTTTGCTTTTTTCCAAGTTATTTTAACAATTTTCAATAACATAATAACTCGCTACATAAAAAATAAAATGTGCCCAACCTAAACACAAATGACTTCCTAACCTATTCTTCTAAAATTTCAGCATGCCATAACAAATAATAAAAAATATACGTGCAATATATTAAGATACTATATCTTTTATATGCAATTACTTACTTATCAAACAGTTAAAATATGTTATTTGATGTGTGAAATATTCCATTTTACATTATTTTACTTTCATAACTTTAGTGTAGCATTTTTATTGCTACGATTTCTTACTATTGACAATATCTTAAAAAGAGAATGACATTTTTTTATCTATATAAATAAAATTGAAAATACATGTATCTGTCTGTGTGTTTATCTATCTCATCATCACGGTAGAACTGCTGCATCGAATGTCATGAACATTCTGTGGGTAGCTTTGAAATAGCCCTACTTAAAATTTAGTCCATGTTTCGAGTTTCTAGGACCAGGGATTGTCGAGATATGAATAAAAATCCCACAATTAAACCTTCCATAAAAATAGAATTATGCAGATGATATATTTTCCACAAATTTATTAAGAAAATTATATCATGATGCTTAGCAACGCAATTAAATCAAATGTGTTTATTAGGCAGACGATTATTAAATTTTTTAAGATTTAAATAATAAAGAAATCAATATAAAACAAAATTTTATAACCATTTTTATACAATTTTAGCGCTTTTATTTTAGTTTATATTGATCCAATTTCATATATATTTTATAATTTGTTTTCAAACGAGAATGTTTTATTCAGATCTGCTTGAAGATAATTTTGTATAGAAAACACAGAAAGGAGAATTAAATGAAATATTTTAATAGAATGTTTTGAGTAAGAATGTCATTTAGAATACTGCAGGAATTTGCACAGATATTAAATCATGGGCAATGTCGGGTATATCTGCTATTAACAGTATACATAAAATTGTATGTTGTACATCTATCTGTCTGTTTATTATCTCAGCACGGTAGAGATCATTTCATTAGAATTATTATAAAATTTCAAAAATTGAGACTCTAAATATTAAAACTTCACATCAAATTCTGAATTTTAGGTTTCTTGTATTATATGGTCAGTATGAAGAACGGACATGCTGCTAGTCTATTATAAAATATTACACAACTAACAACATTATTAAAGTAATTTTAAAATATTTTCAGGAGACTGTATAATTTATGTATAATGACACATGTATAATAGCTGTATAATGACACAAGCTAACTTGATAAAATATACATTTTAAACATTGAATGATTTTAAATACTTTACAATTACTTAGCAAAGCTTAATTTTACAAGTACCTGGGCAGTTCTTAATTAATATGACAACAATAAAATTTTAAAACAAACTAAGAAAACTCTAAAAGGTTTGTTGACGTTATAATTAGCAACAAAACAATTTAGAATCCAGTTAGCGTTAATTGAATAGCAATAATTTGATTGCCATATATTTAAAATTCTATATAATTTTAAATGACATGATAATAAGCAAAAAATGGTAAGCACTTACTTCTAAATAGCATTTTTCGTTTTTCACATTACGGTAATAAGGTAATTAGTAATCCAATGTTATAAGGTATGTAGTCGAAGGTATGCTGGTCAAAATGTTTATTAAATGATGAACTAACATATAAGACATTCAAAAATACGATAAAAAGACCGTTATGCATCCACACGCGCGAGCCCACGTACTGCACTGCACATACGATACTTCTCTGTGTGGGGGGCGCGGTAGCCCATTGGTTAGCGCGCTGGAGTTGCACTCGGTAGGCCCGGGTTCGATTCCAGCCACTGCCAAAACTGCCGCCGTGTTCATGCGGAGTACGATCACGTTAAACATGTGGGTCCGAAAGTCCTTCCGAGAGGTTGGTGGTAGGGGAAGGAAGGTACGGTCCCTGTGGATGCCTCCCCCACTGGGTTCCGGTCTAAATTGGGTGGCACTTCCCGACCGTCCAAACAGTTACCTTACACCTTTCTGGTAGGTCGGACGGTCTGGGTTTCAACAACAACAACTTCTCTGTGTGGGCTACTCTACTAGGGGAGAACTTTCCAGAAAAGTTGAGACGGAGGAATTCGAATTCGAAGGCCAGAATTGGGCCTACAGGTCATACGTCACGAGGTACAGGGGGGGAAAGTAGTTCGGCCTTTTCTACCGGGGGTGACGACTATACCCCCTGCTGTGAGACAGATTCTCCGCTATTGGCTAAGTTAAATGACGTCATGGGCGGAGCCCAGTATACACTTTGAAGTTGTCGCATTCGAGATTATACATGGAAAAAAATGTTTGTTATTAAATCGGGAAGAAAATTATGATAGAAAGAAATAGTGCAAAGTTATAACGTTGTGTGACAATATACGGAGATATATACACGTTCGTAAAACAACAAAAATATCTTAAATTTAGGTAAGTAGTATATAATATATTTATTACAGTTTTTGCGAGTAAAATGTTGACACTGGAACGTTTCGGATGAGTCGGACGGCCTGGGTTTTCAACACTGGAACGTTATACTATACATCTATAATAATCCGATTGAATGATTTTCAAACTTATTTTTTATAGTACCTAATTTTAGATAGAAGATCGCCGACCAAATATGAATATATCAAAACTTGTACTGCAATATTTCACCTGGCCCGTTTAAATAACTTAAGTGGTCAGATGTTTTTATTGTTGTATCAGTTAAATTAAAGGAGAAACTTTGATTTATTTCCTTCTAAGCTAATTAAATTTGTGTAGAATACAGCAATATATTTTTTAATGTGATTCATAGTTAATTTGTTTATCATAGTAGTGTGTTATAGTATAAGAGTGCCGAAAGCCCAGGCCAGCCGACTCGTCCGAAGACTTAAAGAGTGTTGAAGACCCAGACCGTCCGACTCGTCACCAAGGACTTGAGCATCTATTTGGACGGCCGGGATTTAAAGAGTGTAAAGATGTTATACAAATTAATGAAATTACTAATAAAATTAATATATATTCTATATGTATATACCAAGTTGTAATTTAAATAGCATATATATGAAGTTTCATTTCAATTGTATGGGTGTTGATTTTGAGATTTTATTGATATCAAGTAACATTCTGAAGAAAGCAAACACTAATGGCCATTATTTAATATTTATTAAATACTTTGAAGTTTGATCTGTACCCGGTAGTGAGCTGCCAAATTTTTAACAGCCAGTAAGCTATTATGCAAGATTATGGTTTCAAATGCTATCATTCTTCGCAGTTCACACTAACATAATATACATTTATTGTGCGTTTAGAATTCATTTGGTGTTCGAGTTAAAATTATTTACATTTTAATTCGTTGTTGTTGTTGTTACTTATGACCTCCTGATTTCGACGGGCATTTTAACTCTTAAACATGTTTATTTCAAATTATGTTTAAAATTTAACAACCAATATTTAAACTTTGGAAATGTTTAATAACAATTACAAGTGTATTATCCTACACTTTGAATTTTGAATATACAAAATTTTGATATTCAAATTTAAAAGGCATGTATTGATACATCATTCAAATTTTTCAGAACATTTTGAATTTAACTCAACGTTAATTCAGTTAAAATCCTCTTTACACTTGCTATTCTGTATAGCACATCTGAAATATAAAACTTGAAGTTTTATCTTTCAATCTCTTGAATAATTTCAGTTTGAAACATTTAGTCAAAATATTATTAATTTCTAAACCCAAAATTATTTATTTGAAACAAATATTAATTTCAATATCTTTATTACTTCAACAACTATAATTCGATTTAGATAATATATTACAATCTAATCTTAACGAAATACTTTAGCATCGGTTGGACGCAGTGATAACTAGTCAAACTTTTAACTGGTATGCATTTTCAGCTTCATTATATCTCATTACATCAGGATAAATCAGATAACATCAGTATTAACTAGGTAAGTCAATTTGCATCTATTCATGCATCCTAGGATATCAAATCCATCTTCATATAAAATTAAATTAGTATAATTACTGTCTATTATCTTCAAAAACAGAATTCCGTAAGTTGATTTAAAATATCTGTTGGATAAACTCCTTCTTTATAAAATGTTATAAATTGAAATTAGGTAATATCATGCATCATTATTATTATGCAGTTAAAGTTGTTCAAGCAGATTGTACTGTTAAACAGCAAATGCATATTTTTAAGTATAGTAAAGCACTATTTATACACTACTCTAGGGACCAGTGAAGTAAAGTGTATACCTGTGAAAGTATGTAATTGAAATTAATGTCACTGGATAGAAACGTTTGACGAGCTATGTAGAAATGCATATAAATGATGTATGTACTGTATTTCAAATATTTGAAATTTAATATTCACTGATTAGAATGGGAAATTAGACTATATAAGATTTAACAAAATATTTTAAACATTTTTATGTAAATAAAATTAACATTTGTTTTGATTTGACAACAAATTATAAGTACACATGCTTATCTCAAAAGCATTCAATTCGAAAATAAGAATATTTAAAACAAAAACATGCAAATTCATTGATAGTTCAAATATTTGATCCTATTACAATATTTTCCTTTAATGTTAGTATTATGTGTGTAACAGTAGCATAGCATCCCCAGGCAATTCTTTTTTTGAGGAAGAGGAGGGGGGGGGGGGGGGTTGAATTGGTAACCAAACAGTTTGCTTCCCATTTCGCTAAATATCATTTCTCTGAACTTAAATGGGTTTCTAGGGAATATGATTTCCCTACTTGGTAATGCTATTGGTAGGTAGAGACAAAAAATACTTCTTAAATATATTTCTTTAATTTTAAAGAATCAAGAGTACTTCCTTATTATAGCAGCCCCGAGGATGAATCACCAAGTGTCAGAGATTTATCGCCAAGGTAGGTTGTAAAATCTCACCAAACGTTTGCAGTCCTAAAGAAACAGTGCTTATATTATTGTCATATTGCTTTTTCGTTAATGAAAACCTTGGCGAAATCTTAACTGCGACCTTGGCTCAATCAGATTTATGGGAGCCACTAGATAGTACTGAATCAAGCTATATATACAATTCCTTTCTAATAGTACAATGATTCTAGCTAAAACTAAATCTGCTTTTCAATTTCGTCGTCTACAGTTACAATTGCAATATATAGATATTAGTTTATTAAATGGGATGTTTTTATTTACTTTTGAAATTTATTTTTACCTTTACTCTAAGGCAGGAATTTACTTTTATGCATCAAAATTCTATTATCTGTACTACTGATGGGAAAAAATTAGTACAAATATGATAACCATATGCATTACCTAAAAAACATATTTTAGTTCATCCGATGAACAATAGCTTGAAAAATTATAAATATTTAATCAACTGAACCTGATTCACTAGTACCTACTTAATCAAATTTACAACATTATAATTTTTATTACATAGTGTTTATGTTAATCCATGTCTAGCCAATCCAAATTTCTTATAGAAAGCTGAAGGTTAATAGGTCCTTGTATATTGATCATCATTCAATGAATCGTGAGTACAGTTAACCAAATTTAAAAGGTAGTTGCAAAGTTTACAGTTAGTACATTACAAGGGCAGATTCAGGCAGAAATAAAAAGGGATTTACTTCGACACGTTTCTTTTATTGAACATTTGGTTTTGTAGTATATCAGTAAATAGTTATCGAAATTGATAAATTTTTTTTGATTAATCATAAAATAAAGCAAACTAGCCTGATAAAATGAATTTTATGTCATTTTGGGATTTATGACATTGCAATAAACTTTTATAAGTGAATCTATAGAATCACAAGAAATGACACATATATCTGAAAAATGGGGGGGGGGGGGTAATTGCCACAATGACTCATACCTGGATCTACATTAAGTTTCTTAAGCATTATAGATATCAGATATTCTATATAGACGAATGCATAATAACCATGAAACCAGTCCAAGAATGCTCATGCTGGTATCTGTAATAGGAATATCACCCATATTTTTTAGAAAGCCTCTTATAGATGGGTTTTGTGTTTATAAACTTTGCCTTTGCAGCTTCATGTGGCCTGAGCTAAATTGTATATGAATTTTGAGCCGGCCACGTGGAAGAACTGAAAATGTTAGTTCCCATAGAAATTCTAAAAATAGAATTTCTATTTGTTCCCATAGAAATTCTCTATTGTGGTGCATGCTAACTTTCATCAGGGGGGTGCCACTCCTCTGCCACGAACACTATCTGTGACGTCAGTTGGAGTTTACTTGCAGAGATGCACAAGATGGCGCGCGGGTTTTTTTTATTTTTTGTTTGAAACACGTGTATTTTTAAAGTGTTTATTGGTTTCGAAGACTTCTTACAAGTTCAACTAGAATTTTAATCAAAGATTTGCATCTTAAATTCCAGGCAATGCTAGCTTTTTTTATGTGAATATGTAAGTGTTCTTTTCGTAATATAATGTATATTTTAGAGTCGTGTTTCCCAACCTCAGATACATGCAAAAATTTCAGTATTGAAGAATAGGACTCATTTAAATTCGTTTATTAAACCAAAGATATTTTTTATTAAGAAATTAATGACTAAAAATACATTTATATTTTCAAAATTTATTTATATTCCTTTTTTTAAGGTTGAATAATGCAAATTTTAATCAAAAATTTTCTTTTAAAGTAGTCAACATTGTAAAATTTATATTAATTTGGGAAAATGCACTTCTTTCTTGAAACATTAGTTTAGTTCATGAAGTTCCATTATGTAGGATTTTTAAATCTTAAAAGATGAAAGTACAGTAAACTCATTCATTTCACTTTACAGCAAGTTATTTGTATCTTTATATATTTTCTAATGATGTTCTTGTAATTTTTGAAAAATCGAACAGGATTTAATCTCGCACATTTTATATTAATTAAATTTTATTACATTACATTTTATTAGTTAAATTTTATTACATTACATTTTATTAATTAAATTTTATTACATTCAAAAAATGGGGGGGGGGGGGGGTAGTACGATTTAAGAAATAAACAGGCGCGGGTTTTCAAGGGGATAAAGGATGGGAACCGCTGTTTTAAATCAGATTGCAAGTTGTGTACATGTATGTGTATGCAAATTGTGTACAAAATTGTGAACAAAATTCATATAAATTATAGAAGCATCACTTAAATCATTTACTAATTAGGCATAAGTACATCCCTCCCCTCCCCCCTAAAAAGACATAAAACTCTTAGTCTTAGCGTTTTAATTATTGTTTTGATTTTCAATTATTAGAGATAACATAATCGAAAATAACTTTATTTATATGCATTTAGAAAGAAATTACGCGATGTTTATTTGTGTATAATGAACATTTTAGAATGATTGCTTGTTTAGAAAACTTTACGAACATATTTCTGTAAATTCGTGTATTTAAAACAAAATTCATTAAAAATAACATCGCCTCCGGTAATAACATTGACTGGTTTCAAAAAGCGAAACGAAACTTTCAGATGATTTATATTTTTCAGAAAGGGAAATACAGTTTTATTATATATGTACCCTTCCAAAAAAACCCTGTACTGCATATTTAAGTTGTGTTCAAGTAAAATTAATGTTATTTGAGTATGTATTTCATATTTTAAATTTAAAAAAATGATTAAATTAACTTTGTTAGCATCCTTTAACATTGGAGTCTACCGGGCCGCTCCTGACATTTAACTCCAAGTGACGTTGCGTCTTTACGTGCTCTCATTGGCTAGAGCTGAAGTGGCGCAACCTTATAGATATAGTAACCTTGAACTTTCATGCTACCACTGCAAATTTTGATTATTTCATGATGACGAGCATATAAGTGAGAAACTAGTCCATGGATGCTAGTATCTGCAATAGGAGTGTCTTCTCCATTATATCCTATTCACAAATTGATATATTAGAATGTTGCAAAACTATAAGAGCAGAACAGTTTTATCAAGCTATTTTCATAAAAAATATTATGACTGGAGAAACAAATATGAGCAAGATAAATAGCAGATCTATTTTGAAGTTGAAATTGGGGCTGCAGCTAATATATTTCACATGACGTCTTTGATGAACAAGTATTTTAGCTATATTTCAGGCATTTAAAACTAACTTGAATGCACTCGGAAAGCTGTATCTATTTACTCATATTTGTTTCCATTTGCAAATTTTGATTATTTCATGATGACGAGCATATAAGTGAGAAACTAGTCCATGGATGCTAGTATCTGCAATAGGAGTGTCTTCTCCATTATATCCTATTCACAAATTGATATATTAGAATGTTGCAAAACTATAAGAGCAGAACAGTTTTATCAAGCTATTTTCATAAAAAATATTATGACTGGAGAAACAAATATGAGCAAGATAAATAGCAGATCTATTTTGAAGTTGAAATTGGGGCTGCAGCTAATATATTTCACATGACGTCTTTGATGAACAAGTATTTTAGCTATATTTCAGGCATTTAAAACTAACTTGAATGTACTCGGAAAGCTGTATCTATTTACTCATATTTGTTTCCATTCACCTATTATGTGTACATATATTACGTAGATGGTTATCACAGAGACAAAATATCAATTTAGAATGTTCTGATATTAAAATATGGAATTATATGAGGGTTTTGCTGTCTAAGAAAAGTTGAAACCACTTTATGTGAAATATCAGTTAGCACGAACTGCAGGCTAGGCACTATCAGTGCCTATTACATATTCTATTATATATTTATTTGTTACATATAAAGTAGTTAACATGAAATTTCAATTAATGTAAAAAAAAGCTATTTCTCTGAAAGTCAAATTCTTCAGGTAACACATTAAGTTAGAGTGCAAATCTCAACCAACTTGTTTATTTCTGGTGATATCAATTCAAATCCATAGCATCTATTCTATTGGTATATAACTTTTTAATACTTCTGTAAAGAAACCAGGCATAAAAAAATTAGGTGACAAATCAGATTCTTCAAGAAAGTATTACAAATTTATATTCTAAAAAGCAGCAGATTATTTATTTTGATCTATTGGTATCTTTTAACAAGGAGCGAGCATTAAAGGAGAACTAGAGTCAGTATGTACATACTGATTGTCAAAATTTTCAATGTTCAAGTATCAGTTGTTACATTGAAAATGTTTGAAGTAAATAAAAGTTTAATAAAAGAATGCCAAGAAATTAACTTATATATTTAAAAGTATGCACTGGTTGTGACTGATGGACTTACCTGGTTAAAGATACTCCCCCCCCCCCCCAACTACAGGAAAAAATCTATTCGAATTTTTTTAATTATACTAAAAGACACAAATCATATTGTAATTGTTAATGTGTTGAAGACCCAGACCGTCCGGCTCGCCCTGAGGGCTTGAGCAACCATTTGGACGGCCGGCAATAATTGTTAATGTGTGTAAAAACTTCCTCAAAATCCAGAAGAAGGTGTATTGAAGTACTTTAATTGTAAATCCATTGACGTAGTTCTATAAAAATATAGGTATGTCATTCTTTTGGTTTTGCCACTTTGTTATCTTTCGGTTAGCGATAGTGGCATAGTGGCTCACACTTATTCAAATGGTAAAGAAACCAATATGCATATCTATTTATTTAGAATTTAATGGGAACAGCAAACAATTGATACATATATAATTTTCGAAGCATATCAGTTATTAAAAATTTTTAGCATAGAAAATTATTAGCACATCACTGGGTATATAGAGTGGGATGGATTACCCACCCTCTACACTAAATATTTTACCCAGGATGTAAGTCTGCATTTTTATTAATTTTAGATTAATTTTTTAAAAAAATTTCCACATTTTTTGTCCAAAATATTCCATTGTATGGCATTTTCTTTTAAATTAAACACAGTTTTGCTTACAAACTTGCATAAATATTTGAAACCGACTTCAAAAAAGGTTATAGTAACCCACATTTAAACAGTTATATATTTTGTTTTGGATAGGTAACTTGCTTTTTTGTAGTTAAAACATTAATAAAATGAAACAAATTGCCTCAAATGCTATAAGTCATCAATGAAAATAGGATTAAAAAAATTGCGATACACGTACGGAATACGGGTGCGGTATCCCCGTGGTTTGCGCGCTAGATTTGCACGCTGCCACAACTGCCGCCGTGTTCATGCGGAGTACGATCACGTTAAACATGTGGGTCCGTAAGTCCTTCCGAGAGGTTGGTGGTAGGGGAAGGAGGGTACGGTCCCTGTGGATGCCTCCCCCACTGGGTTCCGGTCTAAATTGGGTGGCACTTCCCGGCCGTCCAAACAGTTACCTTACACCTTTCTGGTAGGTCGGACGGCCTGGGTCTCAACAACAACAACACGTACGGAATACAATATAAAATGGGCATAAGGTGCCTTTAATAAACATAATACATATAACACAAGCATTTTAAACTGTATGCTGTATATAATTTTTTCCCGTAAATGAAGCATTTTTATCATTAATCAAGTAGTAATAATAATAATATATTTTATTTAATTCTTTAGTTTAAAATCATATCAAAAGCAAATAAATAAATATGTGTGTATGAAGTAAAATACATGACGAAATGTATCTAAGAAAAATGTAAACACGTATAATCTCGAAGACGACAGGTTTTGTCCTAAACTGTCAAACTTCAGCGGGTACGTTTTCGGAACATGCGAGCGGAGGGGCCTGGCTTGGCATACATTCCGGCCGTTTGCCGTCTGTACACTAGCTCTTCCACTCAGAAACTAGTTAGCCTTGCTTTTTACCTATCTATGTCACTGGAGGACGAAATCGTTCTGAAATTCTTAACTCTATGGTCAACTTCAGAACACTAGCTTTATTTCATCTACTTTAACTGTAATCGCATATAAAAGTTTATTTTGTTTGTCCTACTAGGTTTTGTTTACTGATCAAAAGAAAATTATGCCAGTCAGATTAGTTGGTAAAAAATCTGCTTATACCGGTTATAAGTTATTTGAAATTTTAAATAAGTTAAAAAACTATGGAGTGGGTCGTGTTGTTGTGAGGCACACTTTTAAAACATATCCCGAAATGTGTTTCTATGTCATTAGGAAAGTTATACCCATGCGTGAAACCATAGGACCAGGACCTGATGTAAGTTTAATTTCTAAGGATATTTGTTTCGAATTACTTTATTATATGCGTACATATAAATGAAAGTTTGATGTTTGTTTTATAGGAACTGGTGTACGGAAAAGTTTGGGTGGATGAGGTGTTCAGAGGTAAGTTGTAATCAATTTTTATATGGTACCGTGTCAGTAGAGTGCATGCTGTGGGGACTATAATTATAGCTATATATTGGAGCTGAATTCAGGCTCATTTTTGAGAGTCTGCATTCGAACTATTCAATGTAAATTACGGCATTATCCCAAAGACCGGTACGGTCTCTAATTTGGCGACTTCTTTGGCTCCAATTCTCTTACGGCGAACGATGTTTTTTAGAACATGAGCACGAACGTAAACAACCTACGTAGTAGAATGCACAGAAACGTAAGTGCAAAGGGATATTATTTTTACCATAGCGCATAATGGTAAACTGACGATGATGTCAAATAAATATTGAAATTAAACACATTAAACATCGAATTTATCTTTCTGATGAACATTAGTTATTTGGAATACATTAATAAAAATATATATTTAAAGATTTCATTTGCTAAAGTGCATTTTAAGTGAATATACACTACTACTCATTTTTACCATAGTCACTAAGTAGAGTTCATATGTATACATTTACTAGCAAATTCTGCAATGTATATGCGAGTGAGGGGAAATTTATATAACGATTTTTCGTTAAAAAAACTCGTGTACACCTGTCCCCCGATTTACACGGAAGATAGGTTCTGCATAAAACCATGTAAATTGAAATCTTGGATTTTGCTAAGTAAAATCGTGTAAAACGAAAATAACACCGAAATGTGTATGATTCAGTCATTTATTTAAGTAAAACAAAAGTAAGACATCTTGGAAAACTTAAAATTATACTTAGTTTATAAAACAACAAACATGAATGTAGTAATATAACATATTTAATTTATTTTACATTAGGAACAAAGAACAAAAAAACAAAAAGACCCTTAAAAATTAATTATAAGTTTAATCACTTTCATGTACTATCAGTCTTTTCTTTCTGATAGGTATGATGTCACTTTCATCACTTGAGCTTTCTTGATGCGATTTTGGCTCAATGCTTGGCAAATTAGGCAAGATCTTGGGTTGACAAGACTTTGTCATGAAATCAGTAATTAACAATTGCGTAGGTTTTTTTGCTAAATCTTTATAGATCTCTTCATATTGATTTAAGCATTTACGAAGGTCTCGCTGGAATCGGAGAGCTCGATCAACATTTGTGTCATATTGTAAGAAATGGATGCCCAATTTTCTTCCCAAATCAAGTCCTATGCTTATGATTCTTGCTGTGAACGCAACTGGTTCAGATTGCTCATCAGAATCATTGTCTTCATTATGTTTGTTTGTTTCACGAATCATGTTAATTAAATCATCATTCAATTCTTCATCAGCCATTATTTCTTCAATATCTGCCTGAGCTAAATCTTCAAAACCTTCTCCTCCTATAGTATGGGCCAACTCAGTGATCTGAGAATATTCATGCTCTATTGGTGATTTATCATTTCCACTTTCAACAACATCCGGCCATATTGCTTTCCAGCAGGCGTTGATCATTGATTGTTTGATCTGAGTGTATGACAGTCCAACATGCTTAACACAATCTAAAATTGTAAATTTCTTCCAAGCATCCATCAGAGTAAGAGATTCATCATTCTCCATTTGTTCTAAGATATACCTGAAAGTTTGCTTGATGTACAGTGCTTTAAAAGTCGAAATTATCCCTTGATCTAACGGCTGTAATAAGGAAGTTGTATTCTTTGGTAAAAAAACAACTTTTACATTTTCGTGTTGTAAATCTGGAGGATGACCTGGTGCATTATCAATTAATAGAAGAGCCTTAAAAGGCACAATCCCTTTTCAGTTAATTAATTTTTGACATCTGGAACAAAGAAGTTATGGAATCATTCGTTGAAAGCTATGGCAGTGACCCATGCTTTTCTATTAGCCATCCAATAAACGGGAAGGTTTTTGATATTTATTCCTTTGAATGATCGTGTTTATTTTGATTTGTTAATCACCAATGGTTTCATCATATAATCACCAGAAGCATTGCAACAAAAAAGAACTGTTATACGACTTTTCGCTACTTTATGACCACTAGCTGATTTGTGAGCTTTGGCTATAAAGGTTCTTTCCGGCATTTTTTTCCAGAATAATCCAGACTCGTTAGCATTAAAAACCTGATCAGAAAGAAGTGTAAGTTTGCGGCAATGATTTCAGCAAGTTTTGCCGGATACTGTTGTGCCACATCCGAATCAGCGGATGCACTTTCACCTTTCATTCTCAGATTATATGAAGAATGTCTTTGTTTGAATCTCTCGAACCACCAATGGCTTGCGGAAAAGATACCTTCTTTTCATCGGACGAAGTCGACTATGACTGATTCTTAAGTGATTGATAAATCTTCAAAGCTTTATTTGTAACAGCATTGGTATCGATCGGGATTCGCTTTTGAGTTTGGTCTTCTATCCATATCACTAACAGTCTTTTTCCATATTTTCCATTGTAACATCTCTAACATATGAAGTCGTACTCATACTGCTGCAGGTTCCAGCTGCTACATTTTTTCTAATGGAGTCTTCATTTTTTCTTATTGTCCTTATTGTGGCTTCATTCATGGAGTAAAATTTAGAAACATCCGTTACTCTTTCTCTATTACGTAGACGGTCTAATATTTGAATTTTAGTTTCTAAAGAAATAACTTTTCTTTTCATTTGATTTTTCTTCAAATCCTTTGACATTATAGAACCTTAACAAATTTACGCAAACTATAAAGATGCAAGAAAAACTATAAATGTTGAAAACTTACCAGTTCAAAAGATAAACGCACAATAATATAAGCTTTGCTGCTAAAATGTTTCTGCACTATGTACTTGCATGAACCAGATACCTTTACTGTTGTGAAATACATACGGGGATTCTCCTATTACGGGGATTCCCCTAAATGTATATATTTTACAACACCGGGAATCCCCTGTTGTTTTCATCAGTGTTACCAAAGGAATAAAATTCAAAAATGTGATCAAATCTTTGTATAGACGTATATGGAGCAGAATATACATTTTTAACAATTTTTTGAAATCTGTTAATTTATAAACCGTGTAAAAGCGAAATCGTGTAAAACAAGTGCCGTGTAAATCGGGGGATAAGTGTATATATTTTAATGAAAGTTAATATTTTATTTTCTGGGTAATTAAAAGTATCCATCAAAGAAGATAAATATAGATATATCCTACTAAAATTCGAAGTTAAATGAATGTAAGTTCCTAAAATAATGTATATGTCGTGTATATGTATATGTATGTATATATCGTAATTTAATGTATATGTCGGAGGTCGCACGTAGCAACAGCTGTTTGTGCAACGGGTATTCTGTGGCTCATAGAGTGATGTAGCAATTAGAGCATGGATCTACATCCGCTTCGCGAGCTAACCTTGCTACTCTCGCCCGCTAAAAAACATCACAGAATCCAGTCCCGCTGTCTGTCGGAGGTCGCACATAGCAACAGCTGTTTGTGCAACGGGTGTTCTGTGGCTCATATAGTGATGTAGCAATTAGAGCATGGATCTATGCCCACATTGCGAGCTAACCTCGCTACGTTCACCCACTATAAAAACATCACAGAATCCAGTCCCGCTGGCTGTTGGAGGGCGCACGTAGCAACAGCTGTTTGTGCAACGGGTGTTCTGTGATTCATAGAGTGATGTAGCAATTAGAACATGGATCTACACCCACTTCGCGAGCTAACCTCGCTACGCTCGCCCGCTAAAAAACATCACAGAATCCGGTCCCACTGCCTGTCGAAGGTCGCACGTAGCAACAGGTGTTCTATAACTCATTGAGTGATTTTCATGTTACATCCGCCGCGCGGACGTAAGCCTGTGCTCTGTGAACCATAGAACACCTATTGCACAAACAGATTTTGCTATGGGTGAACTTCAACATTCAGCGGGGCTGGATTCTGTGTTTTTTTAGCGGGAAAGGTAAGACCGCGAAGAGGTCATGGATCCATGTTCGAATTGCTACGGACCAATTGTTGCACACTCATATATTGCCATATTGTGGCCAAATTTGACTGTAGCCCTGCTAACCGAGAAATACCAAACTGTGATTAAAAAACGATACCACTTTAACCAAAATGTACCAAAATTTGATAAAAAACGATACTTAGAAATTCGATAAAATAGTTCTCACCTTGTACTTTCTTCCTCTTTTTTTTAAGGCATGTTTTCTCCTCTTTTGCTCTTCAGGAGGTGGATCCATCATGTCAGGAGGATAAATTTTTATTATAGCCTCCAAAAACGACTTAAATAGTTCCTGATAATTTCCTTTGTGGTAACGACGCCACATGAAATCGGCCAGGTAGGAATCAAACTGATCCGATCCCACGCAACTCTGGTTACCACGCTGCTGTCGTTTAATCAAACTCCATGTTCCTTCGATAGTATTTGTGTGCGCCCCTGTTAACGGGTCCTTAAACGTCAGACTATGATTTACTGACTGGTGTACCAACCCTTCATCTGAAAGGCAATCGTACACCTTCTAGCAGTCTGATATTATTGTTGTCCCCGGTTCAACACCCAATTACCTTTCACTTGCTTGCCCCTATTATACTTTCTTTTGCCAAACATGCTCTCATCAATCTCAACAATCTTACCAGGTCCACAAAGCATTCTTTCACTTACAATCACTTCCGCACATACCTCCCTACAAAAACTCTTTCAATCCATTATCGTGTTTTTAGACATATTCATCTCATCCACCATCCAATCATGCGGAGTCTTTTTCACACACAGCCATGTCATTTTCAAAATCTCAATCAAACTCAATCTAGAATACTCAAACCACATACCATTCCTTATACTCCTCTGCACATAATGCGCATTCACTCCAAAAACACGGCAAACCCATGTATAACCATCACACTCTTCCGTACTGTATCATTTCTCTCACACAATCGCATAGGCGATTTAGATTTAGGACATTCGTACCCACTTGCAATCAACCCCTGATTCATACACCATTTAATCACATTCATTTTACAACTATCTATCAAACGATCAAACAAAACAATACTATATCTTTCACTCTTCACAGCCATTTAGCACACACAAAACAAATCAAAGAAACATCACCAATACTTGTACCTATTCTTTCAAATTACGCCACCTCTGAGATCAGCACCAGATTAATAAAATAAATATAGAAAAACTTTCAATTCATCTAAATTATTTACTTTTAAAACATCAGCAGATTTATAAAATAATAATAGAATAAATTCCAATTAGAAATCCAATTTATAAAATAATAATAGAATAAATTCCAATCTAAACATCCAATTTTAAAAGACCAGTTTAGACAGTTGCCATAGTAACCAACTTGCAAGGTTACCATGATTATGAAGAGTTAAAGAGTTCACAATATAGCACTCCGCTTATCGCCGATTTGGCGTGATAAAAAAAAACCCGACCATACCTGTCTCTGGGATATAGCCTAAATTACAGACTTGAGTCTTTGAGTAGTACGAGAAATGATTTTGACTTTTCTTGATATAGCATGGACGTGAACAGTCTATTCATGTTAAAACTATTGGTATGTCAAGCTATTCCATACAGCAGAGTATGTGAAAAATATTGCAGTTTAGTTCATTAAAGAAAATAATGAGAGTTGAAAGTGTGTAAACGGCAAGAAATTTTTCAAAAATATGTAGCTTTTTGGAATCAATTGATTTCATTATTGGAATAGATATAATATAATCTTTTTTTTATTTTTAGCGATTTTAGGTGAGATTCTGGCAATGCGTGCTATGATTTGAAGAAAACATTCCATTCTGGCAACTTTTTCTGTGTCTTTTGTCGCCAAGGTAAAAATTGTAACATTCCATTATAGCAACCTTTTCTGCATCTTTTGTCACCAAGGTAAAAATCACCCTTTTGTCACTGTTTGTGCAAGAGTTGATCTGTAGCAATTCAAACATGGACCTATGCCCACTAAAAAACATCACAAAATCCGGTACTGCTGTCTGTCTGAGGTCACATGTAGCATCAGACATTCTGTGGCTCATAGAGCACATAAAGTCAGAAAATTTTTTGACTTTTACCTTTGTGACAAAATGGCGATTTTTACCTTTGTCACAAAGGGCAGCAAAAGATTCGGAAAGTGTTGCCAAAATGGAATGTTGCGATTTTTACTTTGGTGGCAAAAGGGCAACAAAAGACGCGGAAAGGGTCTCCAGAATGGAATCTTCTCCAAATCATAGTAGAGATTCCCAGAATCTCACCTAAAATCGCCAAGATTGAAAAAGATATTATAATACATCTGTATTACATTATTCAGTATGGTACTTATTTGCTTAACTTATTAATTGATGTTCAAATTTCAGAGATGAAAGAAAGACGTTATAAAGGCCCCTGTCGCAAAAAATTATTTTACTTTATACGATAAGCCTCACTAACACTAAAATCTTTCTGCAATACGATATTTTTAACATTAAAAATGTTGTACAATAAATTTACAAACAACACAATTAGAAAAAGAATAAAATCTATTAATATATTCAGTGCTTCAAAGTTTTTCAGATTTTCTTATTCGCCAATCCTGTCTGTAAATATTTCAAAAATCACACCAATAGGGAACATCTCCAAAATAGTATTGTTATCTTGTGATTTTAATTAAAATTATAAATGCCAATATTGTAAATTCTAATATACTCACCAAATGTGTTTCTGAACCTAAATCATACTAAGTGTTTCAATAAATAATAATGTTTTATGATACTTTTCCTTTATCAGCATGTAAGTGATAAATCACCAAATATGGTTTAATTGTGCAATAGTTGATCCATGGCAATTCGAACATAGACCTATACCCACTGACTCTCACTTCCCGCTCCTCCCCCTAAAACACATCCCAGAATTTGGTCTCGCTGGCTGTTGGAGGTTTGACATAGGAACAGCTGTTTGTTCAACAGGTGTTCTGTGGCACAAAGAGCACAGGCTTATGTCCACTGTGTGGGCGTCAGTTTCAGTTTCATTCTTGAACTTATTTCAGCATAATCATACGTCTGTGAAGTCATTTTCCTTAGGGCTTGAAATGGAATATTTCGCGAACCGGAATGCCAAATCTCAAAATATTTCCAACAAAAATTTTTTTAACAAAATTAGATAGATTTAATTTATTTTCAAACAATATGAAAACAGAATGTTGTTACAAAGCATATGTTTCTCTGATAAATAACATACTTAAACCATATTTAAGGACTTTAAAATAAAATAAAGACAACTAAATTTGGTAAATTAAAATGTCTTTAATAAAAACACCATTTATGATGCACTTAAAATTACAAATTCAGAGTGCTTTTAGATGTCATTACATCCTTCATCAGTGGCAAAGTAAATTGTAGGTGACGAACACATGAGCTCTTATATACAGGCTGCAACCATGAGACAAGATTTGCATATTGATCATTTTAAAATCGATACATTTAAAAAACAATTTAATTACAAAATATATAAATAATGGTAGATCATAAAATACAGGATAACCAATAAATGTGTCATCAGAAGAAAAGGAAAATGTACTTATATTCAGAAAATTATACAAGGGTTTAACATGTAGAGAACGAGACTCCAAGCATAACTGAATGGGATCAAAATTACAAATAGAATCGCGGTAAATAAAAATGAAAAGCGATTCATAAAGTAAAATATTATGGGGGTTATTGCAGGTAATTAAGAGAAAAGTTTTATCAAACAGGATTAAATTTAATGTTAACAAGAAAGATCAATCATGCATAAAGCATTGATTATGAAATGCTTTCCAACTGAAATGCAATTTTATTTAAACGTCTCTAAAATATGATACATTCAGCAGTGATATTTTTAAAATTATCACAATACTACAAAAATTTATTATATTTGAAAACAAATGAACTTTATTCAAATAACGTCAACAAAATATAAATCGCCTGACTCTACATAAAAGCAGTGAATATTTTATTCATAAACTTTTTTCCATTCCTTTCATTCAGCAGCGATATTTTTAAAATTATCACAATGCTACAATAATTTATTTTACTTAAACTTAAAACCATGGATATAGAATTACTTTCAACTCCATGCTTAAAACTTCATCAAAAAAGCAAAACTATAGAATTGTCTGCTTCTCTGTAAAATCAATGAATGTTTCATTCAGATCAGCTATATTGCAAACTCCAGAGCTAAATAATTTTGCATTAAAGAAATTCAGCAATTCTTATACAACTCATTTTACAGCTGGATGTGTTTCCATTCTCCATACATGAAAATTAGGCATCGTTATAGAAATAATCAAAGTTTGATGATCATTTAAACTAAAAAATATTGTAATTGCATTGGCACAGTATCTAGATGCACAGAAAAAAATAAAGCTGTTTTAGAACGGATGCAACACTAAATATAAATTAAAAAGAACTTTAAAAATCACGATTTGGACACAAGATGGATGCCATATTTTATTTTGAAGTGGGCCACATGATCTCTTCATATAATATGGGTGCAAGTATTATTTTAATTTTTATTTAAAAAGCTACCAAACATATTTTGCTGAAATTTCCCTACACTTCGTAGCACTGAGTGATGAGATAGGCATTTCCTGTTCTTACATCTGAAAAATCGTTTACCCGCAATTGTGAAATTAGCATTCACAAGGGGCGATTTCTATTGTATCATGACAGACATAACCAGCAATTAACTTTCTCTTACTTTTGCAGTCTATTTGCATCGGAAATGTTCATAATTATTTTGTGTTTTATGTAAATGAACTATTTTTCAAACATAATTGCATAAATTTTGCATATTTTGATGATTTTTCAAAAAAATGTTAGATATGTAGGAATTGTTTTACAAATTTGGTTTAAAGCTTGTTTGAAAGATCTTTCTTCAATCCCTCAGATGGTATTAAGATGGAAATCTATGATAATATTTTTGATAGTAAAGAACAGATTTCTGCAAAAATTGTGCTTTAGCATAAAATAACTGAAAAACTAATTTGAATTTTTAAAAAATTGCTTCAAGGTGTCATGCGGCACGACCTGAACTATCACAATATAAATTTCTTAGCTGTGTGTCATTTACATTTTTTCACCATATGACAGACAAACAAACTGACATCTTTTACTAAAGTGAGATAATTGAACCCAAATTCTATAAGCAAAAAGCAAATCTATAGTGGATTTGATGCGTCTGAGCCATACCTTTTCAAGATTAATGCTATAGAGTTCCTGGTTATTTTTGCTCTACTCGCTGATGACCTTGGTGTAAAATATCCATTGGGATATTTGCCTGGTCTTTGGGAATAACCAGGTAAATCTGAAAAACAAATTTTACTTTTTGTAACTTTTTCTTTAATCAGCAATTTCACTCAAATATTTATAATCGGCACTAATTCATCATAAATTTATCATAAAAGATATATAGTAAGTTATTTTGGTCATTAAATTGTAATAAATTGAAACTAGAAATATCTAAATTTTGAACAACATTTTTAAAAAGCTGCTGATAGTTTATCAATCCACTTATTTGCAAATATTCAATATCTGTTCCAGTGTTTCCATTCTCCGCATATTATGTTTTCATTTTCTTAAATTTTTTGTAAAGTAAAGTGTTTTATAGATCTGTGAATTGTGCGTTTAAAAATAAAAACATTTGTAAAAAATGAAAAATGGAAGTTCATCTTAATAACAAAAAGATATTGTAACTAATCAGACTTGGTAATAATGCCTTTAAAAATTACTTTTTATGTGAATTTTTAAAACTTTTTCATTACTTTACTTTCATTAACTTTTTTTTCTAAAAAGCAACAAAAATTCAGTTAAATTTAAAGGTATTTTTACATATGTTTTCCGTCATTTTCTGGCAGATCGCTATGCTATAACATCATCACTTGGCCTAAAAGTTTAGTGCTCTTGTGTCAGAAGTGTTATTTATGTTTACTAGAATAACTCAAGTCTTCTCCTGTAAAACATCATTGATGTTTTTTATGGCTGTCTCTAGGTGTTCTGTAATTGCCTTCATTTCATGTCAATTTTATAATGTGACATCTTGGCACCAGCGAACCTCGAAATTAATTTAATTTTGTTGGCTTGACCATGCTCATATCATTTTGATCATTTCTGCCATATTTGAAAACAAACATGTCTTTTGCTGCTTATCATATTTTGTGTTAACTAGCTTGTAAAACACACAAATGGTTATCTCAAACATTATTGTGCTGCAAATTTTGAATTCGAAATCTGAATTAAAAAAGTAACATTTTAATTTAGAAATTCTTGAATTACTTTTTCTGTGCTATAATTCTTAACTTAATTAGTTAATTAGTTTTACAAGCCTGTTAACACAGAAATAGATAAGCAGTAAAAGTAAAACACCTGTTTGCTTTTGAATGTGGCAGAAATGATCATATTTTTTTTTATGAGTGCGGTTGTAGAGAGTAATCTTTAATTTAATTTAGTTAATATTGGTAGTTAATTTTCCTGTCTGGTACCATTGCAGTACCATTGAATAGGATTTAATTAATTATTTTATGTGCTAAAACTAATAGTCTACAAATCATTTCTATACGCACAGAATAATGTGTTACTGATATTGAGAAACTTGCTATATATATATAAAAATTTTATATATATACAACATATCAGAAATATATATTTTGATATTTATATAAATAATATATTCAGTCCTGATCAAAGTATTCATTCATTGAAAGGGCCATAGAAAAATTGAATCCTGTGCCTGCTCCCCCCCCCCCCCCCCCCCCATTGCGATAGTAGATGACTCCGAACCAATTTGAGTGATTTTTTATTTCAGAAATATTGTCACCTTTTTGGTGGGCAAGTAGCGTATATATCAACACAATCTGAACTACAGAAATGTATTCGCTAAGGTACAAAAGAATTTTTCAGAACAAATCATAGCTGATAAATTATGTTTAGATATGAATGCAGAACTTATCATTGACTTAATAGTGTAGAATAATGTCTGGTAAAATTATTCATTCTTTTATTTGGGGGGAGGGCATGTGCCCCTGCAATGGCAGAATTTTAATCGTATTTGTTTTTAACTTCTTTATTTTTAACTTTATTTTAGGAAGGAAACTTGAAGGTTTGAGGCTACTACAGGATGCAACATATCTCCCTGATTTTCACCTTATTTCTAGAGTGGAAGAAGATAAATATTTGAATTATGAATCAAAAGATGTGCTTAAAATTCTTCCAAAGTATACGGCACCACCTCCTGTTTTTTCACAACTTATGAAGGATCAAAATCCAGATATAAAAGTGGAACCTCAAATGGAAGTTGTGTATAAAGATCTCTCTGAACATCTTGTTTATAAAATAGCTGAAGAGGGTATGAAACCAGATTATAAAATAAAAGTAGAACTCCCAGAAAAATTAAAAGTTGGAATTAAATAGAAATATTTACTTGTATGTGCTTCTATGATTTCTTTGTATGTTTACATCGTAAAATAAATACATTTACTCCTATGTAGATTGACTTTGTGCCAGGACTGGATCTTGACATTGGGGGGTGGAAGTAGAAAGGATGGGAAGAGTCCTTTAGTTGAATTAAAAAAAAAGAAAAAGTATAGTGAAAATCAAATTTTAATCTGCATATAAGCATGTATAGTTCTTGTAACATTTTCCTAACTTTGCTAGAAGATCAACTTCAATTTCTGAATTTGAAAAAATTTACATATGTATGGTAAAAGAAAGTGAACATTACTCTCAAAGTTAGGAAATTACCGCAACAACCTACCATTAATTTTTTGTGCGAGTTCCTAAAATATAATTATTAATTAACATACTACATAATGAATTCCACAAAACTGCATAAATGTTTCCTGCTCTCACAATGTCTTTTACATTATGTAGAAATTTGAACATTTTGTACCTATGTTCTTCCAATCTCATTTTAGACATGTTGATTCATTTAAAAATTGTAGTAAGGATGTAAATAATTAACTATATTTCCTGGATTAGTATGACTGTAACATTTAATTGCTATAATGGAGAATTATTACGCATCTACTTTAAATGATAAAGGGAATGAAATACTAAAATCATTTAAAGTAAATCTACTTTAAATGATAAATGACATGAGGTAGGTTCTATGACGATGAATGGAACATTGGCATGAGACATATTGAAGCTCTTAAGTAATACAAATTTTAACATTCGATAAAAAGGGAGATGGTAGTTAAAAGGTGGGTCCAAAGTGACCACTTCAGGGTAAACTTTCTTTTTACATATCTAATAAACAATTTTAAAATCAGATTATTCTCAAGATTTATTTCTTCAATTTTGAACATATTTTAATTTTCTCTTATGCATACTTGCAACTATTTTAATATATCTAAATGGCAAAATAGGTTACTTTTTATATCTAAGAATTATCTATATCCGTAGTATACTATCAATCAATCCAACAAACATATTTATCAGATTTTCAGTTTTAGTGTGGAAGAAGTAAAATATTTGAATTGAGAATCAAAAGATGTAACCATGGAGTTGAAGAAGAGATAAAACTTCTACGAATGAAAAGCTTGAAATTGCCATAATACTTTGAGAATTATATCTAGGTGTCACTTTGTTAGTAAAGCAGGGTTCCCACAGTCCTTAAGAACTCCTTATTTTTAGCTTTCCTTTTTAAGGGCCCTTAAAACTACTTAGTTTTCATCAACACTCCTATTTTCCCCCGAAATTGGAGCATGATCAGGGTTCTCCTTAGAGCACGATTCCCGCAATTTGCTGCCAAATCCCACTCAGAAAAAATAAAATTACTTGTGTTAATTTTTAAAATCCCACTTAATTTTGAAGTTAGGGTAGGATAATCCCACCTAAATTTTTTTCCTAGGGCGAACCATGATGATCGAATTCCCCCAGTGATGCGATCAGTTTTCCATTTTCTATCTATTTTTGAGCTTCACTGCCTAATATCCCAGTGTTACCAGATCTTTTCCAAAAATTGACGAAAACTGTTGTGAGATTTCGCGCAATGTTGCCAAAAACTACTAAAATTTACAAATTTACCGAAATTCCAAGATAAAATTTACTGGCCTTCTAAAAATTCGTCAAAATTTGCCCTCAAAATAAATCATCCAACTTTTCTGAAAGTAGCCCAAAAATCTGTAACCATAAAAATTTCTGTCATGCTTTACCGCAACTCTTTTAAAATACTAGCCCAATTGAACAGGAAAACTGCAGAATTTTTAAAAAGGGTTTAGTTTCTTCCGAAATACAGGACTAGAAGTTGTCCTATATTTCCTATATATTTTTTAAAATAGGAAAAACCCTGGAAGCAGAATTTTTTCTATGTTTTGCGACAAGACTTCTTTGTTCTGCATGCAACACATGGAAAAAATTCTGCTTCTTGGGTTTTTCCTATTTTAAAAAATATATAGGAAATATAGGACAACTTCTAGCTCTGCAAATATGTATATACATCACACCTCAGTGCATTTCTGTAGTGCAATGAAGGCCGCAATATTGTTTACGGCCTATCTCAATTAGTCCTTATAAAATATTAATTGGTCCTTAGAAACTCCTTATTTTTTATTTTGAAAAAAGAGTGGGAACCCTGTAAAGCCTCATCTGCTCTTATCTGACACAACAGGAAAGCTTAGTATTTAGTTTTAATATATGCATTTTTTATTTTTTTTTTTTAATTCCTAATTATGAGTAGAAGTAATAAGTATTTTTTCCTAGTTGTAGAACAGGGTATGGAATATAGAGACAAAAATAAATTTAAATATGTAGGAATATACTTTATTATTTGAGCTCTAATTTGCATTGCACTGATAATTTTTTCCTGAAAAATTAAATAAATATCATTTCAATACGAACCTTTTGCCATAGAAATGCATACAATGCAGTGGGCTCATCTTATCCCAGTGCCACCAGAATTGTCTCAAACGATTTTTGTATTTTCTCAACACAGAGTTTTATCTCTTTTCTTTTACCTTTATAGATACAACTCAATGTTTGCCTACAGGGGTGATTATGCGCCTGGGTTTTCCCGGATTTAATTGAATCGTTCTCAAAAATCCGGGGTTTTCACTTTTGCCGTTTCTTTCTGAAATTTTGTGTTACGATTTTTTTTCATCGGATCATTTGAAAGTATTTAATTACTATGCCAATAAAAATGTCATGAAATCTGTCACGAATATCTCGAAAATGTTACGAATTTTGAGATGGGAGTTTTCCTGTTCTTAATCTGGAAATCCGTTTCCCAGCGATTACGAAATCGGCGATCTTAAGTAGCGGTTCCCACTGCCTCATAAGCAGATGATCAATGGGTCATTCCGTGTCAAATCAACCAATGGTCTGAACCTTGACATCATGGAAATTGATAATTTTTGGTACAGTGGTAGTACCAGTGAAGCTGACAAAAACTAAAATATTAGATTTTTTGGGCTCTTAGTTTTTCAGTTATTGACTTTCAAAATGCGAAATCTGCCAAATTTGTCAAAGTTTTGAAATCTTTAAGCAGCTGTAGATCAAAAACTATTTAACCTAGAGAGCTCAAATTGGTGTCATTTTCTTTTGCTTTTAATGAGTCTTAATTTGATATATAACATGACTATGCTATTTCAAATTTGAATTTTTTGAAAAACTACAAAAAAAATTTTTTTTTAAATCTTAAAAATACCCCTTTTAATTTTTTTGAAAAAAATATATGTTTTAAAGATGTTAATGGACTACTTGTGTGCCAAGTTTCATAATGGGATGGCAATTGTGGGTTCCTATGAAAATTATTTTTTTTGTATTAAACTATACATGAAATTCGCTAAATTTAATTACAAAAAAATTAATTTCCATAGGAACCCCTTAACGACTGACTATGAAATTTGACACACAAATAGTTCCATAATGTCTTTAAAACATATACTTTTTTGAAAAAAAAAATCAGTCTTTTTTTTTTTTTTTTTTTTTTTTTTTTAGATTTTCTAAAAAAAATTTCTTTTTTAGTTTGTAATTTTTTTAAATACTCCAATTTAAAAAAAAAAAAAAGAGTTAGAATACCATAATCATGTTGTATATCAAATTAAGGTTCATCGAAAACAAAAGAATGGCACCAATTTGAGCTCTCTGGGTCAAATAGTTTTTGATCTACAACTGTTTAAAGATTTCAAAACTTTGCCAGGTTTGGCTTTTTTTAAAAAGTGAATAACTGAAAATCTAAAAGCCCAAAAAATCTGAAATTTTACAGTTTTTATGAACTTTACTGGTACTATCACTGTCCCAAAAATGATCAACGTATCAAGGTTCAAACCATTAAGTGATTTAACACAAAAGGATATGCATTTAGTACATAACTCATTAACCAGTTGTTTCAAACATTCAGCCCACATATGTTCTTTTTAATTTCAACAATTTGCTACACACTTAATCTTTCACATATGTCACTCAAAATTTAATTTTGTATTTACAATTATAATTACAAAACCTCACTTTTTTCAAGAACTTTTAAAATAAGTACTTCTTCAAACTGAGTGAAGCCAATTTCATTTCTTCCTTGCTCAGAGTACAAACTTTCCCAGTTGCAGTAACAGGCTCTACTTTTTGCAAAATGGTCTCACCTGGCACATTCAATACATCACTCGGTTGAGGATAAAAGAAAGAAGGAGAAGGTTCCTTAGGATGTAGGAAGCTTACTTTATATAGTCGCTCGTAACATTATTCTTCTCAAGAATATATGCAAGCCACCAAGATCCTTTATAGACTATAGTGATAAACCCAGATTCAATATTTGCTAAATTAGTTGATGTAATATAGTCTAATTCTGTCACACATTCAGTAAACTGGTGTTCACTACAGTAATAATGCTTAACAAGAAGCCGATTTTCAGAAATTGGGTAAAAAGAATGAAGTTTTTGAGTACATAGACTTTGAGTATACTGCACAGTTGGTGAGTACAAAGAAGTTAAAGAAACACTGTCGCCACGGTTCAATGATTCTAAGGAAATCATGGGTACTCAAAAACTTCATTCTTTTTACCTAATTTCTGAAAATCTGCTTCTTGTTAAGCATTATTACTGTAGTGAACACCAAGTTTACTGAACGTGTGACAGCATTAGACTATATTACACCAACTAATTTAGCAAAAATTGAATCTGGATTTGTCACTGAAGTCTATAAAGGATCTTGGTGGCTTGCATGTATTCTTGAGAAGAATAATGTTACGAGCGACTATAAAGTAAGTTTCCTACTTCCTAAGGGACTTTCTCCTTCATTCTTTTATCCTCAACCGAGTGACGTATTGAATGTGTAAGGTGATACCATTTTGCAAAAAGTACAGCCTGTTACTGCAACTGGGAGAGTTTGTACTCTGAGCAAGGAAGAAATGAAATTGTCTTCACTCAGTTTGGAGAAGTACTTATTTTAAAAGTTCTTGAAAAAAGTGAGGTTTTGTAATTGATTGATACAAAATTAAATTTTGAGTGACGTGTGTGAAATATTAGTGTAGCAAATTGTTAAAATTGAAAAGAACATATGTGGGCTGAATGTTTGAAACAACTGGTTAATGAGTTATGTACAAAATATATGTCATTCAATATATGTCAAAATACATGTCAAATCAATTAATGGTTTGAACCTTGATACCTCAGAAATTGATGATTTTTGGTACAGTGATAGTACCAGTAAAGTTTACAAAAACTGTAAAATTTCAGATTTTTTGGGCTCTTGGATTTTCAGTTATTTACTTTTTTAAAAAAGCCAAATCTGACAAAGTTTTGAAATCTTTAAACAGTTGTATATCAAAAAGTATTTAACCCAGAGAGCTCAAATTGGTGTCGTTCTTTTGTTTTCTATGAGCCTTAATTTGATATACAACATGATTATGGTATTCTAACTCTTTTTTTTTTTTTAAATTGGAGTTTTTAAAAAATTACAAACCAAAAAAAATTTTTTTTTAGAGAATCTAAAAAAAAAACTTTTCTTTAAAAAAAAAATATATGTTTTAAAGACATTATGGAACTATTTGTGTGCCAAATTTCATAGTCAGTCGTTAAGGGGTTCCTATGGAAATTAAATTTTTTGTAACTAAATTTAGCGAATTTCATGTATAGTTTAATACAGAAAAAAATAATTTTTATAGGAACCCACTGCCATTACAGTATGAAACTTGGCATACAAGTAGTCCATTAACATCTTTAAAGCATATATTTTTTTCAAAAAAATTAAAAGGGGTGTTTTTGAGATTTAAAAAAAAAATTTTTTTTTAAGCTTTTCAAAAAATTCAAATTTGAAATAGCATAGTCATGTTATATATCAAATTAAGGCTCATTAAAAGCAAAACAAAATGACACCAATTTGAGCTCTCTTGGTTAAATAGTTTTTGATCTACAGCTGTTTAAAGATTTCAAAACTTTGAAAAATTTGGCAGATTTCGCTTTTTTGAAAGTCAATAACTGAAAAACTAAGAGCCCAAAAAAATCTGAAATTTTGCATTTTTTGTCGTCTTGATAGTTACAATAAATAAACAAAAAATCATAATCTGAATCGTGAAGGTTCTTTTTTTTTTATGGTTGATTTGACATGGAATGACCCCAATGAGTATCATTCTACCACTTTTGTAATCTGTTGGCGTCGACTAAGATTTTTATAATTATTTAGTGTTATATATATATCAGAAAAATGTAATAATAAAAATAATCAATTCAAGTAATCGTGAAATATTAACATCACCATAGAAGCAAAACCACGGCCATAATGTCGATAATAAAAAAAACAGCACTGGCCCAAATTCAAACATTAACCAGAATTAAACTCATCTTCAGGTCTGAGTATTTAATTCTAATTAGCCCAAACAAATGCCTGTTCTTATGCAATCTGTTAAGTCTTTTCAAACGTACTGTTGATGAAATGAAGGGATATTTTGCAACAGTTTAAAAAAAAAAACTGCATTTAAAGCGATCATTGGCATATTTTGTTTAAGTGTGAAAATATTTACCACTTATGCAATCTGTTTACATCGACTAAAATTTTGATGATAATTGAGCGTTATATACAAAAAAAAAATTTTTTTTTTCAAACGTACACAATAAAGGAAGCAGGAAAATCTGAGAGTCGTACGACCATGAAATTTGGTGCACAGATTTTTCTGGACCCGAATAGGTGCACCTCGGTATTATTTTTCTAGTTTCGAATTAGTTTTTAGTTAATTTATATTTTACCCCGATTTAGGCCGATATTTACAAAAATCAATTCCTTGTCGACCTAAAATATCACAGTATTCTATAGTTTCCATTTTAACACGATCGAAAAGATCGTAAATTTTCTTTCGTACAAACTTTGAACGGAGTTCATACGATGAATAGACAAATTTTGATGAATTTTAAAAATGTATGCTTTTCGTGCTTTTTAAACCTCTCCGATTTTTAGTAAGTACGATGTAAGCAACTTGAGAAAATGAGGTTGCGCTTCTTGTCGGTCCTGAAGAAGGCTATTATTTACCTTTGAAACTCGTAGACCAAGTTTTTGTATATATGCTGTATTTACGAAGTTTTTATTTATTTAATGTGTTCTATTGCAGTTATTTTTGAGCCATTATTCAAAATATAATATTTTTATATTGGGGCCCCTTGTAGTTTGGCAGACTAATGTTATGGGAAACTGATTCTAGGCAGCTTTTAACATCTTGTATTAGTTCCCGTATTCAAAGAAATATTACCCGGCCAAGAAGACCCTGTGTTTAATATCCCCAGGTATTCCATCCTTAAAATTTCATAATCAAAATTATTAATATTCCTATTTTAAAACAATTGATACAGAAAAGAAAATGTTTAATTATCAATAAGCTCACTTTTTGACGCCTCTCTGTAACGACGCCGCGACCCTGACTTTAAAGCGGCCCTGAGATACATTATTAAAAAATAAATAATTATTACTCTCCATAAGAAATAATGGCATGAGAATTTTAACTTCAAAGTGATTCGTGTTGTAATGATAAGTATTGCAAAAAGATCGGCAATGGTTCCTGTGCGATGGAGCCGAAAAGATTTTCCGCGTATGACATCTTTCTTTGTGGGCGGTTTGTTTTCTTTAGATATTTTTAAAGCAGTTCAAAATATTGAAATATCGAAATTGTAAACACTAAATTTCAAAAGCTAAAAACCTGAGTAGAAATCCACTTATATATCCTTGTAGAGCTATGAAAAAGCTACTTTTAGTTCATAGCTAGCAGTTTTCGTTTTCGAGATAAGCTTTAAAACTTCAAAAAAGGTAAATTTTTAATGTTTTTGAATTTGGCAAAACGATTTCTCGAAAATTGTAATAGCTTTGTAAAAGCAAATTATTAATCTAGAAACAGGAATTCCTACTGAACAGTTTTGGCGTTTACTTTTTATATCTGTATTTTATAGTTTAGAAGATATTTCGAGTGAAAGTAATCGAAGTGGGGCAAAAATTCGCTAAAATAAAGGTTCAAAATATTAAAATAAAAGGTACAAAATATTAAAATATTGATATATATTCATAAGTAGAACCCTATTTCCGACGAAACAAGTAAACATTGTTTTACATTTTTATCTGTTAAGTTTGGAGACATAAGCGTCCAAAGTGTTTACATTTTTCTAACGCAACCAATTTTGTCCAGATACAACCCTAACCATAGATGTTATTCACATCAAAATTGTATTTAGTTCTCGTTTAAGACATAATGTGTCGGCACAATTTCATGGCATTCTTTCTTGAGTTATATTCACACATTTCCAAAAGTGTTCGAGAAGTCGTCAAACTCATGAATTCGAAAAAATACGAAAAACAAAACTTTACAATAGTATGAGAGTAAAATTATGGCTTCAGTTCTTTCCTCGCGCGTGCTTGTAAAAAAAATTAAAACTTGAGAACTACTGTAGAAATTAAATATACAGGTACCATCATTGCCCTAAAACGAAAGTCAGGTAACGACCTGTCAGATAAATTATTTTTTTTACTTCTTTTTTTTATCTATCTCCTGCTAAAAGTCCGAAGTTCATTTTTCATATCCTTCGAGTGTTCTCTGTCAACCGCAACTTCCTGAGTAACAGCGACATTTCATTCGTTTAATTTAATATTTTCAATATAGAATGGCGAAATAGAACATCTGTATAAAATGATTCCTCCAAATATGTACCTCTACTATTTTTTGACATAAGGTAAGATTTGTTTTGTTTTTGAAGAATCGAAGTCGTCTGCCCATTATCACAGGTAGTGAGGTAGATGCGCTTTATTAGCTTGATAAGATGAATGTAATGAATAATCGTAATCGTCTGATCCATTCTAAATTGATAAATGATAAAGAGAATGAACCATTTGATAATTTTGTGTTAGTCATGAAATACGGTCTTCAAGAATTTTTAAACACGTCTTTAATCGTTTAGCTGTTTCCGAGGGTATAAATTACGGAAAGTTACGAGAACTTTATATGAAAGAAACTATATTTTGCAAAACATTTTTCATTATGTAAAACATCATATATAACAAATTCCAAACTCAGTTTCATATATTGACTAAAATATTGATATATATTTATAAGTAGAGCCCTATGAAAATTCTTGAAGACCGTATTTCATGACTAACACAAAATTATGAAATAGTTCATTCTCTCTATCATTTATCAATTTAGAATGGATCAGATAATTACGATTATTCATTACATTCATCTAATACCCTTCTCCGAACTTTCAGTTCTTGTAAAAACTACGCTACTATCTATCGTTTTCTATTATAATTATCATTATTTCCTGGTGGACTTTTTAGAAATGTTAAATTTTGGATAATGTATGTTAAAAAATTATCTATACTTGTAGCAAACATCACACTGCAGAAATATAGGAAAACTGTAAGCATCTGTTAAGTCATATAGAACATCTGATTAATAAACGTTATTAATAATTAAAAACTAAAACTCATAAAACTGATGGTTTGAGTTCAAATCAATTTATTTCAAAAATAAATATTCCAAAATCTTACTCATTTTTTCCCTTTATTTCAATAAATAAAAGTATTCTAAATTGATATTTAAAAGAAATTCCGTTGTTATGAAAACGAACTAACTAATGTTCTAATGTTCGCATAATGGGCGTATAAGAACAAAACGTAATAAGTAGCCTGTCATAGCGTTCACAATGTATTCAAGTTAACCTTGCAACGAGTAGAGTTTGTTTTAAATCGGGATACATTCATTCTTTCGAGTTTTTTTTTTACCTCGAAAATTTTCGAGGTAAAAAAAAGAAATAGCGTTTTTGTAAATAGTATTATTATTATTTTTTTTTTTTTCAAGTTAACATCAGATCTATCACTCCGATGAATATCTGATAACTGATCTGTGCTTATATAATATATATTACAATACCTTTTGTTTCTACATCAGTATCGTAAGTGAGCCGTGAGAAGGGGGGTATATTAACCACCTTTAGCAAAAAAAACTACATTAATTCATAGTATTGAAGAACAAAATTTGGCACTGTAGACCTTTCTTCTATTCGATTGTGCCCCCTCTTCTTTCCGAGATGTGTACGACTATGCTTTACATCAATGGTATAATAGTTCAAACCAGGCCGTCTTTCAGGACTTTTTGACCTAGTGGCGAATGAAACTTTAGGGAGGGCAAGTTTTCTATTTGCCGTATATAAATATATTTAAATGCTGTCACATAAATATTAACTAAGTTAATATAAAATGAATGTCTCCGGGGGTGGGGAGTCCCGTAGACATTTTATGCCTGAAAGAAATGTATGCTAGAAAGAAACACTGGTTCAAAATTTGCTTCCGAATTGAGTATGCTGTTGTCATAGTTTCGGTTATTAATCAATCCTGTTTATAGGCATGGGCGCATTTGCAAGGAGTGGGGGGAGGGGGGCAGAAGAGTGCCAAAGCACCCCCCTGGAAAAGTGTTAATTTTATTTTAAGCCAATATGAGAGAGAAAAAATAAAGTGCTTTTTAGAATTGAAACAATTAACCACAACTGTGTTTTCTCCCACATGTCTATAATTAAAAACAATTTGAACTTATACCTAAATGGAAAACTTAGGATTGTTGCATTTGGTATGTGTATGAATGTCCAAATTGTTAGTTTTGTTGCTCTGTCTCCAGGAAGGTTAGAATTCTGTTTTGAAAGGGGGAATATTTTTGAATGTAGTACACACTAATTTTTAAAATTTTGTTACATACTAATTTTTAAACGGGCTATACACACTAATTCTTAAAATGTGATGCTCATACCACCTATTCAAATTTTCTTTGTAACAATACATATTTTAAGGTTGATAGTCGTCTCTAAATTTTGGAAGCAATTAATTCTGCATAATTTGGAAAAATTCTGCATACGGCCATGTTTATTGGAAATAATGCTTTGAAAATCTTTAATTTTGAATAAATCGAGTTATAATCATGGCAATTACTAGACATTCTATTAGTTGAAGATTTTTATATAATGTATATATGTACACATAAAATTTAATAGCAGGTGTATTCGTTCTTGAGTTATCGTGTCCGCATTTCACACACATACACAGGCGGACATCTTTTCAAAAGTGTTCGAAATGCTTTTAGGTGGTCTTAAAAAGTACTTATCTGTCGGAGTTTGAAAATTTTCCGAATAGTGCTTGAGTAGTTGTGTATTGTTGATAAAAAATGGTACCTGAACACTCGTTAATTAACTACAAATAGTTACCGATGCTTTTTCATTTACAAAGATAAATAAGTAAAATATTAGAATATTTGTTCAGTATTTTTTAAAACAATTAAATAAAAATTTCAAAATAATAAACAGAGATGAAAAATTAAAAAGAAAAAAAAAACGAAAACAAAAACTCCTAAATAATATTTAAAAATATATGCTGTTCACAAGTATTCTACTAGGTAGGATCAAAAAGTTCGGAGCCTTTGCTGATATCTCCAACCCTGATTGGAAGAGAGGGGAACTATTTTACCGTGGCGTAGGGGCACATGTGACGCGAGATGTGAAAAAGAAGAAGCAAAGTATTTTCCCAGACAATGCGTGTCAGTGAACTGTAGTCGTTTGCGTTCATCGAAAACGGAAATGGCGTTTGAAGAATAACGTGTGCGAAATGGCCGACAGAAACACTGCAGCAGCTGCAATGTTTCTGTCGGCGATTTCCCCAAATGCTGGCAGAATTTGATATTCTCACGTTGTTCTTCAAACGTCATTTCCGTTTTCGACGAGCTCGAACGACTACAGTTCACTGACACGCATTGTCTTGAAAAACCCTGCACTGCGGACCTGCTTTTTCCTTTTCACATCTCGCGTCACATATGCCTCTACGCCATGGTAAAATAGCTCCCCTCTCCTCCAATCAGTTTTGGAGATATCAGCACAGTCTCCGAACTTTTTGATCCTACCTTATAGAAATTCCCATACAGGATCGATTTTTGTGTCACGGCCTTTTCTGTTTGTTAGTAAACAGCGTAACGACGAGACCGTAACCAAGTACGGACATAAAAATTTGAATTCCGTAATTCTAATAGTGGACCGTATAGTATAGTTCAATAAGCAACAAACTTGTTTCATGTTTGACAATCTTTTCTCAGTTAGTACTAAATTCATTCTGCAGAACCTACGCCCGCATTCAGAACATTTTTCTTAATGACCAGGCACTTGATCCTCCAATCATTCGCTCATTTTTAACGGCTGGATTGTGAACCATTTTTGTCGTCATACAACGTTGCCCCGGTGCACCAGAGGGCGCGGATTACAGTACGCCTTTAATGGATTACAATATCCATTGCTGCAGGTGGGACTCGAATCCACAACCCGGCAGCCGACAGAGCACGAGGAAACGTTGCTAAGCCACCGTGTCGGTCCATTTAGAACTGCAAGCTATAATTTAAGCTTATTAGTTTTTAAATGTTTCAAATCTGTGAGCCCGCAACAACAACCATTAGCTAAATAATAATCCTTGCAGGCATCCTAACATTTTGTGAAAGATAATTTAAAATGTTTACAGGGAGATTCTATGAATACATTTTTAAGAAATCTGTTAAAGATTGCTTATTAATATATACTTGTATTACTTTTTATATACATAGTATAATGTATAAGGAAAGTATTGTGACGTGGTCGAAAATTCGAATTTGAGTTTTCGACGGGAGAGCACGTTTCAAGCATCCCTGAACACAAACAGACGTTTTTGAGGTGATGTGTGTGTGTGTGTGTGTCAGTGAATCTATGGAGGCGATATCTCACGAACGAATGAAGCGATTCGAATAAAATTTGGTACAAAAATCACCAGTGAATACTGTAAGCCTGTAAATGTTGAAATGGAATTTTGAAAAAATCATCTAAAAATAAAAACATTCAATAAAGTTACGTAAATAATCATTTCTTATGTAATTTTTCATTAGAAAACGATTGACATGAACTTGAGAACGCTAGCATGAACCTTTCTCGAGATATTGCACATTTTTCAAATAAATTTATCAAAATATCACATAAACTTCATTAATTCATAAAAAGTATTATTGTGAAATCTGTTTACTTTCCATATGTAATATTATGAGATAAATTTATCATCATTCTCGTAGGTCTAGCTCGTTCCATTGATGAGAGAAGACACTTTGGGTAATAGCATTCTAATTTGATGCCATTAATCATTTATCTACTATAAGAATAAACTATTTCTGCATCCACAATACTTGGCAAAACTTTGGAAACAAATTTGGCGGAACATCGCCAACTTGGCGAGTTTTTTATATGTTGCCAAATTGATAAAAATGACGCTAAATCAATGAAAATGAAGACTAATTGATGAAAATTCAATATCTTGGAAAGAATATAAGAATCTACTATAAGAGAAGATACTTTGGGTCATAGTTTTGTATTTGGACGCCATTAGTCGTTTATCTACTTTAAGAATAACCTATTTCTCCAATCATAATGCTTGACAAATTTGACGAAATATCGTCAACTTGGCGAGTTTTTAAATGACGCCAAATTAATAAGAATGACACTAAGTCAATGAAAATGACAACTATGTAATTGATGACAATTCATTATTTTGGAAAGGACATAAGAATAACCTACTTCTCCGTCTGTATTGTTTGGCGGAATTCTGGTGACGAATTTTGGCGGCACATCGCCAACTTGGCGATTTTTTTTAAATGTTGCCAAATTGATAGACATGTTATTAAATTGATAAAAATGACGCCAAATGGGATGCAATGTTTTGCACATTTTTAATTCCATCATATGATGGGTATATCTTTTAATATATAAGAAATGATCTTCTAAATATCGCTAACTTGGCAATATTTAGCCCCACATTGACGACAATATCGTCAAAATTTAAAAAATGATGCCACGGTAATGAAAATGACGCCTAATTGATGAATTTATTATTAAAATATTTAAATGTATGATGGACTATATTGCTTATTGAGGCTGATATCAATATTGATAATTGTTAATTTACAGTTGGGTGATTTTCAAATGATTTTTCCTTTTTAAGCTTTACATCACATAAAAATTTGACTTAGATTAAAAATAAAATTATACTCTGTTATTAATTTTTTGTAATCTGCAGCACTGTAAGTGCTGCAGGTGACCGTTTATGAGTTTCTCTTTTAATATTTGAAAAATTAAAAAAAATGTTTGACAAGTCACAATTTTTCTCATGAGTGTTACCGTTTTTTAATTTTCTGTAATATTTTTTGTGTCAATAATCAGTGAAACAAATTGTTATTATTTTAACTTAAACACTTAATTTAAAGTTCTAATGGTATCATAATTTATTTATTTTAAAATTTTCAAGTTTTTTATTCGTATTTTCTCTCACGAGTGTTACTTTGATTCTTAAATACGAGGGTTAACTTCTAACAAAACAATTAGTGATTTTTATGTCAAAGTTTTTACTGCAGTTACTATGAATAATTGGAGAGTTTAAAAGTCACAGCACAATTTATTTACATCTATTAGCAAATGTATTATTGTAAAGCTGACTTTTAGCTATGATAACACTCATGAGACACGGTAACACTCATGAGACGCAGTAACACTCATATTGAAATATGTAAAACAGATTTATAAAAAGAAAAATATCGCAATTAAGAATTTAATGGAACATTAATAAGTACAAAATAAAAGTAGTGGTTGGCACAAAGGTGACAGCTTAATGTTCGTTTTAGAAATTAAAAAAAAGAGCGAGATGTTTAAAAAGTTTTGAACACATTTTAGGCGATTACAGTCAAAAACATTGACCAAGCAATACTTGTATCAAGTCCTCAAAACATCCTCCACTGCTCTCACTTTTATGTGCTTTGTTCAAATACATTTATTTTTTCAATGAACTTATAGAAAGTATGATTTCCTTTTGTTTTCAAAGTAGGCTGTGGAAGTATGGTAATAATTTGTTCAAACTTCACATAGGTAATATCATTTTCATTTAATCTGAATAAAGTATTGTGTCCTCCAGAAATATTTAAAAACATCACTTTTATTTCCCCGTCTTTATCAAGTGGTGATTGGCATGCTCCAACATATCGGAACTTTGTTTTCTTTCTGGGTCCCCCTACAAACTCAACAAGCACAAATGTGCCACTTTTGATGTCAATTAAAGAAGGAATTTCAAGATTAATTTCTTTTTCAGAACTGCTAAGTATATTTTCAACATCCTCTTCATCAGTTTCAGCAAAAATTATGACTTCATCTGATTCACTGCCTGAACTATATATCTGTGCCACTCCTAATCTACTGCTTACACTTTTCTGTAAGAAGGTTTTCTGTTTTCACTCCAAGATGGCATTTACACAACTTCTCTTCTGCCCATATATTTTCTGAACAAAGGCAAGAATTTGACCAATGTAAGATTCTGTCTTTTATATTAGTTGCAATTTGGTGAATCCTTTGCCTGCCAATAAAAAATTTTAAATTTTGAGGAAGCAACCTAGAAATCCTGTTAATTTAGTTTCGGGACACTTAGTATAGTCTCACTTCAGAATCTTTCATCAAAACAGAATATAAAATTTCTGCATCTGGAATGTCTACTCCATAAGCCGCATAATCATTAGCCCCATCCGCAGCTCCCTTTCCATGGAATGATTCAAAATATGACAAAGTTCCACACGTAAATGATAGCTCAAACAAAAAAAAGTTATTTTTTTACGATGCTGAGACGATAGGCTATCTGAAAAAAAAAAAAAAATGGTTTTGACCTGTGGGAACTTTTTTTTATAAATTTGAAAATAGGGTTCCAATGTACCCAGATGGCTACTCTGCTGGACTATGATCTGGAGAATTTGAGATAGAAGAAAATGAAACTTTCTTTCCAGTTACATAAAGAACTCTGTGTGAATAGTTGTTTGATTACAGGAAGCACCAAAGTGAAAAGATTGAACTTCTCTTGATAACTTGCAAGAATAGTTTTCTGAAAAATCTATGAGAATTGCTGCTTCGCCTACCTTCAAATTTTCTTTACAATCACTGAATGCCTTGTTCTGATGCTTGATATTAAAACATGCTTTTTAAATTCCTTCATATCTTTCTGAAAACTGTCTTTAAGTTCTCTAATTGTACCCGATACTTCAATTTTTCAGACTTTGTATTTCTATGATTTTTTTTTCTTTTTTAACTATTTACAAAGCTTTCTAATTCTTTTTTGATTTTCTATCAACATCATTGCTACACATGGGTATTATTTTATCTTATATTCAGAAAACTTGTACATGCAATTTGCTGAGCTCTTATCATAAGTTATAAATTTTCACAAGTTGTGAGGATTATCATAAGATAGGAAATGAATTTGTTTCAATTTTTTGCTTTGAATTCAATATTTTCATGTTTCCTATACAAGACGGTGTTACGCTCAACACCAGTTTGTTTAAGAATCCAAAATGGCCTATATTTAGTGAAGGTTGGGTAACAAATGTTTACATGACCATGTTCACGAAGAAATTTTTTGTACAAGATTTTCATTGGTGCATTTAAGAAATGTTTCTGTTTTTTAATTTTTTTTCATGTTAAAGTTTCTTTTGTCCTTTTAGCATTTCTCTGCTTGTGACTTTCTTTATATGCTCCCTCATGAGTAGCATCAAGCTTTCTCCTTTCCCGGTATTGTCGCTGTTTCTCAGCTGCTGTTAATTTTACCTAAAAAATAAATAAAGTAAATGATGCTTTATTGCAACAATAGCTTGTAAAATTTAGGATTTAAAGTTGAGTTGTTTGGATAAAATGGCTGTTTAACAATAATTTATTTTTCATAAAAATTCTTCGTACTTTAAAAACTAAAATTGTTTTCACCATGAATATTATCTAAAAAAACAAACTTTAAAGTTAGAATTTCGTGTCGTGCCCATTTTTATACAAAAAATATTACAAAAAGTATCCTCATGCATTAAGATTAGCTTGATTCTGATTCTATACAATTTCTATAAATGTAAGTTTAATTATTAATTGATTGCTTTTAACTCATGAGTGTTGCTTTCTTCTCATGAATGTTATTTGTAGAAAGTAACACTCATGAGAAGTAATACGAGATTTCTGAATCAATTTTAACTCATATAAAATGTAATCATTCTTAAGATAATAAAGTTAGGCCTATTCATTCTTTAACAAAAAAATCTACTATTCTTAAATTAAACATCTTTATACTTAAATAATGAAATGAAAAATATATAGGTAACACTAATGATAGGTAATAAAAATACTTATCATATAGATATGAACATTTCAATAAACAAGAAATAAAGAAGTAGTCATCCAGCTCTTTTTTTATACTAAATAAGAAGGAACAATATGGCTTCCTGTAGCTTTGTTACCAACTGCATAAATCAAAACCTATTTAAAATAATAGTAGTAACACTCCTGAGATAACACTCACGAGATGTACAGGGGACACATATTAAATTAAAATTTTAAAACATTAATAATTATATTTTAAAGGAATCACTTGCATTTTTGTTAATTAAAATGTAAAACCATATTTTTTAATTCATATACTAAAGCTAATATAGTTTTGAAAGCATAAAAAGAGACTTCCTTAAGTGTGGTGTTTCGAGTTGGGACATGGCAATTTCTATTACTTGAAAACTAAAAATAATAGAAAATAGCTAATATTTTTAGAACATAAACACTTTAATGAGTACATTTTATTAATTACAAACTAATGTACCAATATGTGTTCTAAAAGTAAAAAAAAATTAATTTTATTAGCATGAAATATGGGTTCAAAGATTAGAACCTCAAACAGGCGGTCATTTTGAAAATCACCCAGTTGCGTAAAATATAAGTTAATTGGGTACGAAATAGTTTTGCATGTTGTCATCCGGAAAAGCTTTAAATGTACAATTTAATGTTACAAACACTGTGTCGTGAATTTTTTCATCACATTTTTACCATTAAAAAAGAAAATTCATTGCATTATATAAGGAAAGTCATGTGCTGCCCACATAAGATATTTTTTAGTAGCAATGTGTAAAATAGATATTATTCCCTCCCCCCCTTTTAATTATGCCATTGTTTCATAATATTAGGTGTGTAAATTTAAAGATTTTCTATTATGGCATTTAAAAAAGTCCCGGAACGTGTTCTGTCTGTAAAAAGAGTACTGGAACGTCGTTCCGGCCCGAACCGTCACCTCTGATAGCAGCTGCTGCTCTCTATCGTTTTCTGCTATAATTATCATTATTTCCTGGTGGATATTTTTTAAATGTTAAATTTTGGATAATGTATGTTAAAAAAAATTATCTATATTTGTGGCAAACCAAACATGACACTACAAAATATAGGAAAAACTGTAAGCATCTGTTAAGTTATATAGAACATCTGATTAATAAACGTTATTAATAATTAAAAACTAAAACTCTTCTCATATCCTACTCTCGGAGGTGACTCCCGAATGCACCACAGAGTGTGAGAAAGTAAGCACTGTTCGGAATTACAATCGTAACTACAAGATTTTTCTTCTCTTCTAACGCAATATTGAACGAGACGACGACACATGAAAAACATGTGGTAACGATGCATTTCAAAAGCATGACACTGATTCTAGCAGCGTTTTTCTTTCATTGCGAACAATAAAAGGAAATCTACTTTAAAAGCAATTTATTAATGGGAGAAATCTTGGCATGTCGTCTTTTGATTGCACGTGAAGGCCCAACCCTTACAAGCCTCAATTTAAAATAGGAATTCGTTCGAAATGAAAAATTGCACATAGGTATGTATTTTCCTTTCTACTTTATCTACATTACATATAAAGGAAAGTATTGTAAAGGGGGCCAAATATCCAACTCGGATTTTAATGGATTTACACTTTAACTCTTTGAACTACCGGTACCCAAAGTAGAGGTCCGCACGGGACGAAAGTTAAAATTTTAGACATTTACCCGGCCCAGACTGGATCAGCAGTACCGGTGCCCGAACCCGACTCGAGCTTGAAATCGTTTCGAATATATGGCTCAGCCCGAAGACTTTGAGTCTCATTCCGACCATGCAAGAAATTATGTTTATCCAAATGCCCCCAAAATACGGTTTTGTGTTCACAAGGGAGCCTTCTGAAGCTCTCCCCCGAAGAATAAAATGAAATAAATTACATTTAAAAGTGCTTATACATTCAAAGAATTAAGTCCTCAATTCCCAAAAGTTATGTCTTTTTAATGTACTGCAATGTCTAACAAGGGAAGCTAACGAAACTGAATAATTGACCCTAAGCACCATACATTGTTAAACAAAATTAAACTTATAAGTACAGCTCAAACTGTTGCTAAATGTTATTGTAATTTAATTAGCAACGTTAAACTATTGCATGTTGCTGCTTTAAACGAAGTTTTTTAAATTTTAAAATAAAATCTAATTAAAAATAGTTGCAACTTAATTTTTAAGGATGTTAATTTCTAGGCTTAAATACTAGTACATAATATATGCTAAAGAAAAGTATTGTGACGAGTACAAAAATTCAACAATCGTATGTTGATGAATTTACACATTTTGAGCATCCCTGTATATACAAATCAGTCATATCATTTAAAAAATGGCGTCAGTGTTAATAATAATCGAAACTATTAATTCGTATATTCAATATTTTTGTCTAACCAAAATCTAACTGTCAATTGATACTCTTCTTCTATTTCGCTTTATTGCCGAGTTCATGTCTTAACTTTTTTAATTCTCCACTAGGAGCGCTGCAGTCACTTTTATTCGATCGGACATGGTTACTTTACTATAGATATATCTAACGTGTACACTCATGTACTTTTCCTTACAACATTATTGGGGTGCTTTCCCAGGAGCTGTGTATAATTGCTTAAACTTATACTAGCTGTAGCTGTACCCACGCAGAGTATCTGCCCTCTAGGCATCTGTGTAATTTTTAGCGATAGAACTCTGAAAATAACAATTTAATTGGCTTTAAGTTTTTCATTTTTCTTTGGTTGATTTCAATCTTTTCTTCTGCCCGTTGAAGTTTATCAACTTCTTTTTCATTCAATAGCTTCATCAAGAGTTTCATTGGCACTTCATGCCTTTCTACGTGCATTATTAACTAGGGGGCTCCGCCCGCTGCTTGCCAACCCCCAATAAAATAAATCTTACCACTCCATCAGAGACTAATAAAATATTGCTATGATAAATAACTCCCTTGTTATTCCATCGTTAAGAATCGTCACACAAATTTCATTAATCTCACCTTCCACTGATGATTGTTGTAGCCTGATGTTTTCTACCTCATCACCTTGCTGTGTCGTCATATGCGAACGATCATGCCAGGGGGTAATTTACCCCAATGATGAAGTGTTTCACTTAATACCATAATTAATGATACCAACTTGGAAATTTTCAGAAAAATAAACCTCAAACCGGCCACGTCATCTCTTTGCTCATTATCACGGGAGAACGGCCCTACCGAAATTTGTCATGAAATTTTGATGGGTAGGTAGCCTTGGCATGGTTCGTATTAAAATTTAGGCCTTCGTGTCCTTCTGACTGTTTCATCACTTTGAACGTCACCCAATCGTTATATGAACGAGCCTTAAAACAAACGGGACCCAATATTTATTTAAATCTCCAAACTAATATATGACTTTTTTTTTTTCTTCTCTTGCGCCTTTCTACAATAGATGCAATTGAAAATCCGATTACGTTACCCGATAATTGTTTGTGCGTCTATTTCTAAAATTATGAAAGCTTTATAAATTTATGAAATAAAAGATAAACCTTTAAATCTGTACACAAAATTAAAGGAATGAAAATTTTGTTTCTTTCATTTGAATTTACTATCGTCTATCTACTATGTATATACTATTTGATAGCATTTTTTAGAAACGACAAAATTTAAATTATCTGTTTTTACTTTCCATACATACATAGTATAATGACGGGAAAAGTATTGTGACGGGGTCGAAAATTCAAATTCGAGTTTTGACAGAAGAGCACGTTTTAAGTATCTCTGAACTCGAATCGAATTTTTTATATATGATGTGTGTGTGTATGTTATTTTAAACGAGATAATACGTTCTGAAGATCCCCAAATTTTCAAATTAATTTTTGAAGAAATCCCAAAATAATCAGGACATTCAATAATGTTAAATAAATAATAATTTTATGCGTAATTTTTATTCTAAAACAAATGACACAGCCTTTAGAACGCTAGCTTGAATCGTTTAAGTGATAGTGTACTTTTTACAAATAAATGTATCTAAAACATTACATGAAAGGACAGTAGTAAGTATCATCAAAATAGATGAAAATGTCGCCAAATTGGCAAAAATGACGCTAAAATTACGAAATTGATGCCAAATTGATGAATTACTAATTAGCATAGTTTGATATAATGCTGTACATTGCTTAGCAGATGTTAGCAACATTTCCGATTGTCTAGTTATGTTTGCGCCAAAATATACTTTAATTTTATACTTAAAGAATTTTACGTGTTGTCATTCAGAAAAGCTACCAATGCCAGTGTACTTTTCTAAGACAAAAACATTGTGCTATGGATCATGTCCATTATTATTTCGCATTGAAAGAAGTACAGTACTTTCATTATATAGGGGAAATCATGCGCTGCCCACATCAGAGTTCTTTATTACTTCAATCGTATACATAGAATAAAAATCGTCTGCCTTATATAATCAAGTTATAGTTAACATCATATTTTTTACTGAGTGGCAATGCTAGGTAATTTGTTACTACCAACAGCTTCGTTTAGTTAGAATATTCTATTCGTGAAATGGTGAGGGTTGTTTTTTTTACCGACAGCCTCGTTTAGAATATTTTATGTGTAAAATAGTGAGTTTTATTTATAGTTTTAGAATTATTTATTTATTTATTTATTTTAGTTTTAAATTTTATTGTAATGATGTATTTTATTTAATAAACATTTAAGAATTCCTGTTTTAATAGAGTTGCATATATTTCATTTACTTTAATTAATGAAAGAGTGGCGTTTCTTTTACACTATTCTATGAATTGTTGCTTACATAACAATAAGTTCTTTGTAAGCTGTGCTTCTGTCTGTTTGTTTACTACTTCAGCACTGGATAAATTATTTCTTTCCGTTTTTCGAGAATTGTAATTACAGAAAAAAAAATTCAATATTAAAAGTTTCTCTCAAATTGTAAATTCTATTTCTTTATATTATACATTCTGCACGAAGAACGGGTATAGAGCTAGTTCTATTTAGGTGGTCACCTACTACTCTATCTATATGTTTCTACCATAAGTATTAATGTTTCGTGTTGAAAGTGGAACGTTGTCCTTAAATGCTTCAGCCTTGCAACATTTTTTATTTGTGCAACATTTGCATAGATTGATTCTATTTGTAGTTAAGAATTGGGATCTTCTCTTACCCCAAAGTTGTTCCGCATGGAGTCAGTATTAATTTTGAATTATATCTAGGTGTCGCTAGCGATAGTAAAGTAGATGCTATTGTTACATGACACAACAGAAAAGCGTAGTATTTGGTATATGTATTTTTGATTATTTTTAAATTAAGGATACCCTAATTATGAGTATAATTAACCAATATATTTTCATTGTTGTAGGATAGAGTATAGAATATATGGAGATAAAAATAAATTAAAAAGTAAAATAATTTTGAATGCATAGGAATATATTTTATTATTTCAATTCTGCTTTGCATTACGCTAATAATTTATTTTTTATAAAATTGCCAATTTAAATAAATATTTTAGGCCTTTCGTTGTCAAAATACATGCAAATGCAATGCAGGACTACTTATCTTATTCCTGCGCCACCTGAATTATTGTCTCAAATGATATTGGCGTTTGCTTAATATGAAGTTTGAACTCCTTACTTTTACCTCAATGGTACAGATATTGGCAATTGTAGCATCGTTATAGAAAACATATTCGATTCATGCATGAAAATTTTTTTATTGCTTTTATTGTTCTGAATAACTTCTAATAGAGCCGTTGCCAAATCAGAAAAAAATATATTAAAGATATTTTTGAAATTTATATGTTTTAAAAAATAGAGCTCCACTCTTTGGTTTTTCTAGGAAATGCATATTTAATTTTATTCCAGAATCCTAATTTTACTTTGCAAGATATACCTCAATATGAACAGCATACAATATTACTGATTTAATAGCAAATAAACTGTAAATGAAAAAATGACATCAAACCAAATTACCGCTAACATTTTTTATTCATCCAGTTTCCCAATGCCATATCCGCCTGAAAGATTAATTCTAAAACTGGGACATATACTTCTAAATAATTCTGCGGGTTAATGAGGTTATACGTCCCAGGAGCATAAGCATAATTATATTCTCACAGATGGAGCACTTTCGGTAACTCTTTGAAAATCGGAAACTTGTAAATTCTGTTTATGTTTTCTTTTATTTAAAGAAAGAAAAGAGAACTTTTAAGCAAATGCGCCAGACGATATTTTCTCTATTCAGAACATGGCATAGTTTGTGGTTATTCTGCAGCGTCAGATGCTGTGCTGTAACATGGAGTATAAGTCGTGATAGGTGCTAACAACACACATCAATCATTCATGCAGCTAATCAAGCACATAAATTACGCCAGGTGGTTTATTTGCTTTTGCGAAAAGCGTGTGAAACAGCTGCTCGCTTCGCAAGTGATGAGCCATAGGTATGAAATGATGCTTTATTTGCTAAGTTGAAACTCTATCAGTTAGAAAGTGCATATGTAAATTAAATATGAGACGGTTTAATTTTCAGTCCCAGTCTCGGGACCGTTTCCAGCCCGGTTTATGACAACCCATAACCGAAAGTAATAATTGATATCGCTGGAAATGTTATAGTCTTCTAATATTTATTTGCATACATATTTCGATTTTCTGCATTATTAGTTTCTGTGTCTTAAAAAATGTAACTGTGAGATGTGAAGACGATAAACTGAAAACGAATACAGATTCATCATTATCAAATTTTGTATTCAGAAAGTTTATATCGCAAACTAAAAATGGATAACACGTTTAATAATTTTCAGGGTTATAACGCTTTGTGTTATTCGAATTTGAGTAACTTTGTTATATGTGCAAAAACAATGATAATTTTTAGAGTAATGTCAGAAGTAGTAGTTTGTAAGAAAAATGATAATTTGGATTTGTTTTTCCTTGATTGTTTTGTAATTGTAGAGTTTAACTTTTATTATGAACCATTTGAATCATAAATAGTATAAAATATTTTGCTCTATCTGTTGTCAGAATGAATATGAAAATAAAAACTTCGTTAAAGCATAACATATAAAGATTGAAAAACGACATTAACGGATTTCAAAGACAATAAAGAGCCTTCTTCGTCAGGATAAATGAGATAAAGCACCAGTACCAATAAAGGCAAAATCACGTCTATGGGAAAAAAAGTTGTATCACATGATCCGGGAAGGTAATTGTTGCCAGACGAAAATTCAAAGAGAAAAAGAGGAAAATCTAGGAGGAAGTTCGTTGATTTTGTTATATCTTCCAATCTCGGTGACTGTTTTTCATCATGGAGTAGTATAGGGGTTCGTAGTTTCTTTACAGTGTTCATTTTTCTTCCCCTTAGGTTTTTCTTTCATTTTCTGAATTTATGTCTGGCAATAATTACCTTCCTTGGGGCATGTGATACAACTATTTTTTCGACAGATGCTATCTTTCTTTTGTTGATATTGGTGCTCTGTCTCATTTATCCTGACGAAGGAAGCTTTTTATTATGTTTGTAACTGGTCGATACTTTTTTTAATTTGTATATATTGTGTTTTAAGGAAGTTTTATTTCGAGATTCATTTGAATCATTTTGACTAGGAAATTGAGTATATGGAATCTTGGTATACCGAATTCCAGTCAAATTTTGACCTTATTTCATTACCTTTATTAATTTGAATATCAGTATTTCGATGTTACCGGTATTACAATTATATTAAATTGATAGATTGAAAATTTTGCAATTATTATTTTCTACTGTTCTTTATTCACGTTGTTATGTTCTTTATATAAGAATATATAAGAATTACTGTTACTTATTGTATAATTTTGCTGAGAGTCGATTTATTTTCTTTACAATTTACTTATGTTAATTTGGAATAGAATTAGTATATTCTCAATTCAGTCCATTATTTTGTGTATGATAAGAGAGCAGACGATATTTTTTTAAGTTTCATCTCTATTCTACCATTATTCAAGATTAGTGATTTTGTTACTATCCTTGTAGCCAACTTACTTCTGAATAATATTTGAAATTCCATTCTTTCAGTCAAAGATTATTAATCTATTAAAAGGTGTGATCCTATATTTTTTCCCCTTTACATTACTCTATGTAATGAACCAATTTTACCACTGACCAACACATATTTTAGTGCTATAAAAGTTGAACCTATACTCGAATATATTTGGGGCGCTGATTCCAAAAATAACATAAGTTTTGCTCTATCAGCTTTAGTTAAGGCATAGCCACCTTAGTTGCTGATTCAACCAATCGTCCGTCAAAATTCGGGATCTTTAATAGCATAATCTGCTATTTTTGATATGATCTTGAAAAGATATTGATGTTGTTAACATTACGTACTATTAAAATAACCGCATATTACAAAAAAATCTGATGTGGGCAGCACATGACTTTCCTTATATAATGTAATGAATTTACTTTTTTCACAGTGAAAAAATGATGAAAAGGTCCACGGTACAGTGTTTTTAGCGTTGAATTGTACATTTGGCGCTTTTCTGGATAACAACTTGTAATACTATATTTCAAAGTACCCAATTACCTTATATTTCACGCAACTCTAAATTAACAATTATTAATATTAATAGCATCCTCAATAAACAATATAATCTATATATCAAAATATTTTAATAATTAATTCATCAATTAGACGTCATTTTCATTAACTTTGACTATATTTTCGTCAATCTGGGGGCGAAATATCGCCAAGATGGCGGTATCCCTCTAGATTGTTCGTCAAATGTATCGCCAAATGTTACAGATAAACGAAGAAAAGAGCATTTCTTATATACTAGAAGGTATGCCCGTTATACAGAGGAATTTCATATTTGCAAATCATTACCACTCATTTAGCGTCCTTTTTATCAATTTAGCGACATTTTTTTTATCAATTTAGCGACATTTTTTTTATCAATTTGAAGACATTTTCCTCACTTGGGCATTAAAAAATGTCGCCATGTTGGTGACATCTTGCCAAAATTTTTGCCTAGCGTTATAGACGGTCGGACGGACGGAAAAATGAGTTATTCTTATAGTCTATTCTTACGTGCTTTCCAAGATATTGAACTTTCATCAATTAGTCGTCATTTCATTAATTCAGCGTTAGTTTCATCAATTTGGTGAATTTTTATCAATTGAGGCCATTTTCGTCAATTTGGCAATATTTAAAAAGTCGCCAATTTGGCGATATGTCGCCAAATTTGTCGCTAAAATTTCGCCAAGCATTATGGACGAGAAATAAGTTATTCCTATATAGTAGGTAAATGACTACTAGCGTCCAAATAAAGAACAAGTACCCGAAGTATCTTCTCTCGTGAATGGAACGTGCTAAATCCACGAGAATGATGTAAACACATTTATCGCATAATATTACATATGAAAAGGGAACATATCTTACAATAATTTATTTTTTTAATTTTATGTGATTTTTTTATAAATTTATTTGTAAATTCGAGCATGGTTCATTCTAGCATTCTAATTTTTATGTCAATCGTTTCATAATGAAAAATTACATAAAAAATAATTATTTACGTAACTTTATTGAACGTTTTGAGTTTTTGACGATTTTTTCAAAATTTTGTTCTCAAATTTAGAGGCGTTCTGAACATTCAATTACGTTTAAAAGTAATAGGGTTCCAGTGTTCACAGATTGTAATTTTTGTACTAAATTTCGTTTTAATCTCTCCATTCGTTTCATCTCTCCATTCGTGACGGCCAGATGCAGCCGCTTAGGAAATTTTTGGGAAAAACGGTGCTACTTCGGATGTTTTCCGGAAAAGAGGAATTGTGGAACTTCTCGGAAAAAATGTGATCCACGGAATATTTTCATTCGCTATCGCGAGAATTCCTCGCGTTCGTTTTCGAAATTTAAGAAGAATCAGCGGCGGCGAGTGCGCGCGGCATTTTTTCTGCACGGGAATTTTGAATTTCGTGCGCGGTTTGCGAGTCCTATTTCAAACCCTCTAAAATAGTAGGTTTCAATGCATTTTTTTTTTTATTGATATTGCTAATTAAAGCAAAAAAGCATTTGACAGGATTTTAAACAAAAAATCGCTATTTGGCGCAATATTTAGCAAATAATCGCTTGTTGGCGCAGAATTTGGCATTATTTTGCCGTATTCCGGTTTTGGGAGAGTCCGGATATTGGAACGCCGGATAAGAGGTCGTGTACTGTATAACCAAAGTATAAGCCTTCTTTGTTCAAAACTTTCGGAAACTGCTTAATGGTCAAAATCAGGCCTAGATTTATAATGGTAACAGGATGATTTTGTCTCTGTCAATCAAAAGTTCATCCATTACGTTTTGCTCCCTAATTACTAAATATTTCCTCAAAAATCACTCATTTCTTACCCAGTGGCCACGGTTTGACTATATTTTCTATTTTAGCTATGCCGTTACTGCCAAACAGATGCCATTTTAGAATCAGTGGTCCGAATATACCCAAACATAGGTCTAACTTCCAAGGCATACAAAAAAAAAAAAAGAAAAAAAAATGTTAGGCTGTTTTATTTTTATTTGTATGGTTTTGTTGATTACCATTTATTATTATGACTGATGTTGATTTACTTTTATGTTGATTTACCTTTGATGTTGATTTACCTTTACTATTATTATTATTATTATTGTTGTTGTTGTTATACTTATTGTTATTATTATTATTATTTTACAGATTTAGATGGGCACTAATATCATTATTATCATATTACCTCAGAATTTTTCAGTTCTTTGTATTGTTTTTTTTATATAATCGTGTTTAATTTGATAGGTAAAATGACCCTTTCTTTAAAATTAAGACAGTATCTGCCTTGTTATTTTCCCTTAAATTGTCTCCATTATTTCCCGCGAACAAGGTGTTAATATTTTAAAATCCAACAGCGCTATCAATACTGGTATTGGGTTTTGACCATTAACATGAAAGATTAATCATGCATAAAGCATTGATTATGAAACACTTTCCAATCGAAATACAATTTTATTTAAACATCTCTAAAATGCGATACATTCAGTGGTGATATTTTTAAAATTATCATAGTACAATAATTGGAAACTTAAAACGTCATCAAAAAAGGCAATGCTATAAAATCGGTTGTTCTCCATCTATGTAAAATCAATGAATATTATCATTCATATCACTCATATTCCAGACTCTAGAGCTAAATAAGTTTGCGTTAAAAAATTCAGCAATTCTTATACAACTCATCGTACAATCGCTTGTTTTATTTACATTTTGCATACATTAAAATTAGGCTTCGTTGTATAAATAATTAAAGTTTAGTGATCATTTAAAATAAAAAATATTGTAATTGCGTAAGCACAGAATTTAGAAACACAGATAATAAACAACAAGAAAGATCAATCATGCATAAAGTATTGATTATGAAACACTTTCCAACTGCAATGCAAATTTATTTAAACATTTTTAAAATGCGATACATTTAGCAGTAATATTTTTTAAATTATCACAATACTACATTAATTTATTATATTTGAAAGCTTAAAACTTCATCGAAAAAAATGAACTTTATTCAAATGACGTCATTGAAATATAAATCGCCTGGCTCTCTATGTAAAAGCTGTAAATATTTCATTCATACACATTAAGCAAAAATTAAGCAAAAATAAAGCGGTTTTAGGACGCATACAATACCAAATATAAGCAACAAAGGTCAATCATGCATAAAGCATTGATTATGAAGGGATTCCATTCCTTTAATTCATTACAATACTACAATAATTTATTTTATTTAAAAATTTAAAACCATGGAAGTAAACGTAATTTAACTCTATGCTTATAACTACATCAAAAAAGTCTGCTATAAAGTCGTCTGTTCTCTATGAGAAATCAATGAATGTTTCATTCATATCAGCTATATTTCAGACTCAAAGAGCTAAATAATTTTATGTTAAAGAAATTCAGCAGCGATATTTTTAATATTATCACAATACTACAATAATTTATTTTACTTAACAACTTAAAACCATGGAAATAAAATTACTTTCTAAATCCATGCTTAAAACTTCATCAAAAAAGCAAAACTACAGAATTATCTGCTTCTCTATGTAAAATCAATGAATGTTTCATTCCATGTGCTCCATCAGCTATATTGCATACTCCATGAGCTGAATAATTTTGCGTTAAAGAAATGCAGCAGTTCATATACAACTAATCCTACTTCTTTATGTGTTTACATTCTCCATAAGTGAAAATTAGGCTTCGTTGTAGAAATAATCAAAGTTGGATGATCATTTAAACTCAAATATATTGTAATTGCGTTGTTTCGTAATGTAGATGCACAGAAATTAAGCAAAAATAAAGCGGTTTTAGGACGCATACAATACCAAATATAAGCAAGAAAGATCAATCATGCATAAAGCATTGATTATGAAATACTTTCCAACTTCAATGCACTTTTATTTAAACATCTCTAAAATGCGGTACCTTCCTCGGTAATATTTTTAAAATTATCATAATACTACAATAATTTATTATATTTGCAAACTTCATCAAAAACAAATGAACTTTATTCAAATGACGTCATCGAAATATAATTCGCCTGGCTCTCTATATAAAAGCAGCATTTTATTCATAAACTGTTTTCCATTCCTTTCATTCATCACAATACTACAATAATTTATTTTTTTTAAAAACTTAAAACCATGGAGGTGCAAGTAATTTAACTCATGCTTAAAACTTCATCGAAAAAATCGTCTGCTTCTCTATGTAAAATCAATGAATGTTTCATTCATATCAGGTAGTGCAGACTCCATGAGCTAAATAATTTTGCGTTAAAGAAACGCAGTAATTCTTATACCACTCATTCTACATTTATTGGTTTTTAGATTCTCCATAAGTAAAAATTAGGCTTCGTTGTAGAAATAATCAAAGTTTGATGATCATTTAACCTCAAACATATTGTAATAGCGTTGTTTCAGAATGTAGATGCACAGAATTTAAGCAAAAATAAAGAGGTTTTAGGACAGCTACAACACTAAATATAAATTAAAAAGAACTTTAAAAATCATGATTTTGACACAAGATGGATGTCATATTTTATTTTTAAGTGGGTCACGTAATCTCTTCATATAATGGTCACGTGATCTCTTCATATAAAGGGTGCAATTATTATTTTAATTTCTTTTTAAAAAACTACTGAATATATTTTGCTGAAATTTTTTTTATATATTTTATGGGATAATTTGAATATTCCTAAAACTTTCGAAGCAATTTGTGAATTTTAAATTGGCTTAAAAAATGTTTGAAAAATTAGGTCCCATAGGGTTTAATGTATTTCATTTTCTGAACCTGGGTTCAATCCAAAACTAATTGCGTGATATTATTCATTTATATTCCCATAGGTGCCACAGACCGTCTGAATAACATACTAAAATTTAATTTTGATAAAGTCATCTTTATGGCAGTTATCATGCTAACGGACAGACAGATAGACAGACAGACAGACAGAATGAACAAAGTCATAAACACTTTTCAACTACGTTGTAAAGTATTAATGAAAAAGATCTTTAAAAATCACGATTAGCCCCGGACGTCCATTATGCTGCTCATGTCTTCGGACGAGTCGGTCGTCCTGGGCTTTCGACAAGATGGATAGCATGAGCAGCAAGAGGTGATAGGGTATGATGACGATAGGGTATGAGCAGCAGGAGCCATCCATCTTGTGTCAAAATCACAATTTTGACACAAGATGGATGACTTCTGCTGCTCATAACGTAGGGTGAGTCGGGTGGCCTGGGTCTTCCACAAGATGGATGGCATTGATCATTTAAACTCAAATATATTGTAATTATGTTGTTTCAAAATATAGATGTACAGAAATTAAGCAAAAATAAAACGGTTTTAGGACGGATACAACACTAAATATAAATTAAAAAGACCTTTAAAAATCACGATTTTGACACAAGATGGATACCATATTTTATTTTGAAGTAGGTCACGTGATCTCTTCATATAATATGGGTGTAATTATTATTTTAATTTTTATTTTAAAAACTACCGAATATAATTTGCTGAAATTTTTTTCTTATTTTTTATGGGATAATTTGAATATTTCCTAAAACTTTTGTAGCAATTAGTGAATTTTAAATTCGCTTAAAAAATGTTTGAAAAATTAGGTCCCATAGGGTTCAATGTATTTATTTTTTTCAACCCAGGTTCAGTTCAAAACTAATTGGGTGATATTATTTATTTATATTCCCATAGTCCCCACAGACCATCTGAACAACATACTAAAATTTCATTTTGATAAAGTCATTTTTACAACTATCGTGCTAACGGACAGACAGAATGAATGAACAAAGTCATAAACATTTTTCAACTACGTTGTAAAGTTTTACTTAAAAGGAACTTTTAGAATCACGATTTTGACACAAGATGAATGCCATATTTCATTTTGAAGTGGGTCACGTGACCTCTTCGTCTTATATGGATGTCATTATTATTTTAATTTTTATTTAAAAACTACCAAAGATATTTTGCTAAAATTTGTTTATATATTTTATGGGTTAATTTGAATATTTCCTAAATTTTTTGAAGCAATTTGTGAATTTTAACTTCCCTTAAAAAATTAGGTTCCATAGGGTTCAATGTATTTAATTTTTTCAGTTCGGGTTCTATCCAAAACTAATTGTGTGATATTATTCATTTACATTCCCATTGTCCCACAGACCTTTTTAACAACATACTAAAATTTCATTTTGATAAAGTCAGTTTTACGGAAGTTATGTTGCGAACGGACAGACAGACAGACAGACAGAATAAAGAAAATCATAAACACTTTTCAACTATATTGTAAAGTGTTAAAAATGGGTAAATACCAGCTTTTCGTTTTGTCTTCGGCTTGAATGCCCTAATTTTGTCATAAGTATACCTCAACAATAGGGAATATGAAGGCATAAGAAAGTTGAATGGAGCTCCTTACCCCAGATGTTTTTGTAATTTTTCACAATATTTTCGCAATATATAATGTATAATTCCAGATTACTTTTCAGGTTCTGTTACCTGATGCCTCAGAATGGCGTGGCTATTGGCCTCTCAGTGGCTGTGGATGATCGGATTGGTGGTCGGCAATTACGCTGAGTTCCCGAACCCGCAGAAAGAATTCAGGCTGTGCGGCAGGAGAAATGCATCCTTTGTTTGTGATCCAGAATTCATCTTGGACATGGGAGATGGTACGTTAGTTCGCTGGCTCTCAAACATTTTCCTCCTTGCGGTCTATCTCCTCATCACTAATCGACTTCCAATTCTAATCCCATTTATAAAACCACAATGAAATGTTTTAATAAGAGTATACAGGCCTCTTAGGGAAATCCTTACGCACCCCAATAACTTGTAAGGAAAAGTCTATGAGTGTACCTACTAAAGACTCCTATATCTATGAGCTGACTCGTCAAGCATATTGAAACCCACTAAAGCTGGAAATTTAATCCATTAGCTTTAGCTTTGTTTGTGTTTTCATTTTAGGAAGTGTTGTTAAAATAACTATGAGTGGGTATTCAGCCCCAAAATACTAATCATTGTAGCACAGGTTTTTAATTGTTCCACTTTCCTGGAAATGAAGAGATAATAAAAAATCGGCGGTGGTTCCAGTTCGATGTCGCCGAAATGGTTTTGAGTGAATAACATTTTATAAAATAAGACTCCAGTGAAGTTCAATAAGTTTATTCGATTTTTTTCAAGTTCATTTGTTTCGTTTACAGACTTTCAAAGCACTACAAGTTACTCACTAACTGTTTATATCTGGGTGGCACTTCTAGTTCTCGCTCCGATTTCATTTGGATACTCTGACCATAGACTTAACGTCAAAATATCAAAATGTTTAAATAACTTGCTTGGTTGTATATGAATTATACTAATATATCTGACGAGATTTTAGATTCAAGTTAATTTATAAACATGTAGTGCGATATATTTTTTAAAGTGTAATGAATCACAAAACTGTTGAATCCTACTGTCGCCAAATGAAAATATTACTATATTATAATAACCATGTAAAAATAAGCTTAAAAGGTAACAGAGAAAGACCCCCACCCCCCGAAGGCACACTAAAAGATTGATTCGTCGAGATATAACAATCCTGCCACACCCGGCACGTGACTCCAGCCGAGAGAAATGGGCAAAACCCCCACCATCAGACCATGGCAGAATACTCCAAGACCGGACCGCTTCGGGCACCTCAGTGGCACAAACTTGTCCAACAAGGCCTACAAAGCACCCCAAAGTGCTATAAAACAACACTTTTGGTCGAGACTCATCTTCTGAACATCCTAACAACTTTATTAGGAAAACAAAAATTACAAAGTTATATATTCCAACTAGCCAACCAAAGACATGATCGACCATAAAACTTCTCCCAGGAGGGGGCAAATCACTGGCACCAGTGGGGCAAACTTAAAGATAAGATGTACAACATCGACTAACTTGATGGCCACCTGACCTTAAAAGTCCAGAGGAGAGAAAATGCCCCCTCTTACTCTCCGCTATGGGAGACCATGACCAAAGGTTCGCCAACCAGTCAGTCAAAGGTTAACAAAATCTAAACATGGTTATCAAATTTCAATGCAAAGGGCACAGATACACTCTCAAAACAACAAAAATCACTCAAAAACTAACATTCATAACAGCAATATTCGTAAAAAACAGCAATGAGAGAAATACTACAAATAATCAAGTCAACATAAAAGCAATACTAAGACACCAGAAAACCAACAGTTTAAAAATTCTAGATTCTTACAATGCAACAGCAGGAAATCTTCAATACTTAAGACGCCAATAAAAAGTCACCAATCATACTCAGAACACCAAGGAATAAATGCATAATAGACATTACAAAGGACACCAAGATATGTACAACAATTTAAACACGACAAGGCTAAGTTATTGCACGTCATCAACAATACTTAGGATATCATCACATATGAAACAGTTACGTTATAAGGCAATAACGTAAAATACAACATTTAGGACCATTAAAGTCGTTACAAAAAATTACCTGGTGTGTGACTCAACTCGACTTTCTCAAACCAGAATCCATTTTTTAGTAATTTTTTTTAATTTTACAAGAAATTTTTTTGAAAAATCGGTATTGTGAATCCAAGTGATTACAATTATAGCATGTTACCCTTCACTTTAAAGAGTTTTAAAAAATATTTCGATTTATACCATACTTGACAATGTACCCTCGGGAGAGGGGGGGGAGGTTTAACTTGCCCCCGAGAGAAGGCTTTGAACGTCACGTCAAAAGAATTCGCGGCTATATAAGTAAACCTTTTTATGCATGATTATGATAAATTTTGTCCGATGCTGCCATGTTAGAAAAAATATAAAATTTTGAATAAATTTCCAAATTTTCGCTCGAATTTAGAAAAATTCTATCTAGTTTTAGATTTTTGATCATAAAACAGGATATAAAGTTTTATGAAAATCCATTAATATTTATGGTAGCTCTCGTGTACACAAGAAATTGATCACAGATATACGGACGGACGGACATCACTCCAAAAATAGTTAAAACATGTTCAGGGGGTCTTAAAACGCATATTGGCATCAAAATCTCGCATTCGAAAATTTAAGTGATACAATACTTTCGCTATACTGTACATAATATGAGAAAGTAAAAATTAAAAGAAGGAAGGAATTAACAAAATATCTGGTTTCCCATCTCTCCAAATATCATTTCTCCAAACTTCAATGGGTTCTGAGGGGTTTGGGGGAGGAGGGGCGAGTATGCATCCCAAATCCTCCTGGCAGAGCCACTGCTTAGGACACCAGTTTAATACATTATTTTAAGAAGACCAATAACTTACAGGTCTACAGCAGAAACCATCAAATCCTAGGACACCACATAAAAACACCAAAGAGCAATAGCGTAAAATACTTAGGACACTAAAATACCTTAAAAATACTCATCAGGAGGATTAAAACAGCACACTCAGAACACTATAATACAGATTACAAAGTCAAAATACGTAAAACGGCAGAAAAAGTTTCAACAAGTCTTGGCTCCACATATAAGTTAAAGTCAGACGGAACTATTTGCTCGCAGAATGGAATTTGCAAGACGTCTTCTCAACGCCCGGGGAACCAGGACCCGGGAACGTCAGCAGGTGGAGGCAGACGATTATCCAGTTCGCTCGTTGTTGCCAAAAAATCATAACACTGAAACACAAAGACTTTAGAAATACAAAATATTTTAAAAGCACTAATAGACTTAAAGTGGATAATGTCAGCCGAGATCCGTCTATAGTTACATCAACTTGTGGATAATAGTTCTAAGACCAGATTTGGTCTTTTCCACTGTCAGGAGTTTCAGACAGTCTGGACTCTTATAGGAATCCATAAATACTCATAGATACAATGCTGAATAGTACCAGTTGACTGTCCACAAAAGCAGATATCGTCCTTAGCAAATAAATTACTTCAATCAGGTTTAAAAACCTTATGCCCTGTCAACGCTTGGCTTAAAATCACCTAAGCAACGATCCACTGTGACACTCGGAAGGTGGGTATAAAGTGTTCTTAGCCCAACGATCTTGCCAGGCTTTTAGTATTTCAACTTCACACTAGGTGTTAATCTTTGACTTCTGCTGAAAGAGAATGAAAAATCCAATGTTTCTTTATTTATTGCTTCTTTAGCATGATGTTCTATCATTTACAAAAGGTCGTTTGCACACTATGGAAACGATTTTGATAATTAATATTTATGCATAAAGGGCGTATTTCTTGCGGAGATTTGCTTCTATCTGATAGCCTTGATTCTTGACTATAGCTGTAGCTCGAATTTTCCATGAAAGTAAAATTTTTCTTAGCACCGTCATGCCAATTTTATCTCAATCCTCTTGAGTCGTTTTCCAAAGTCCGTTCAGTGTTCTTGGATGCCGTTTTCACAAGACTCGTTTTAACAAACTGAAAGTGCAAAAGTCCATATGCGAAGAATCAGGTGATTTTACAGGTATTTCATTAAATGGGATACATTTTATTCCTGTTTCTAATTCTTTCTTTGCTAAAGACAGTTGACTTAGACGTGTGTCTAGAGGTTTTGTTCATATGAAGCTCAAATTTATTGATGTCCATTCCATATAAGTCTGGAATTTCTTCTTTAAAAATTGGTTCTAAAATATTCTGCTGATAGTAGCGAGTGAATAAACTTTAGCTTTACTTGAGACTTTTTTTAGTTTTAATTTACTGTTATAACAAAATCCTGTAACTATCATGAATCCCTTTGGGAACTTTTTAACACTTTACAACAAAGTTGAAAAGTGTTTATGACTTTGTTCATTCTGTCTGTCTGTCTGTCTGTCTGTCTGTCTGTCTGTCTGTCCGTTAGCACGATAACTGCAGTAAAAATGACTTTATCAAAATGAAATTTTAGTATGTTTTTCACACGGTCTGTGGAACCTATGGGAATATAAATAAATAATATCACCCAATTAGTGTTTTATTGAACCCGGGTTGAAAAAATGAAATACATTGAACCCTATGGGACCTAATTTTTCAAACATTTTTTAAGCAAATTTAAAATTTACAAATTGCTTCGAAATTTTTAGGAAATATTCACATTATCCCATAAAATATATAAAAAAAAAATCAGTAAAACATGTTAAGTAGTTTTTTTAATTAAAAATTATTTAATATAGGGGAAAAAACAAATTCAATTAAATTCTGATTTTTGGGATATCCTCCAGAAATAGAGAGATATAGAGATATATCTATATAAATAAAAATGAAAATCTGTCTGTCTGTCTGTCTGTCTGTCTGTCTGTTTGTCACACCATCACGGGAGAACGGCTGAACCGAATTTGATGAAATTTTGTGGGTAGCCCAGAAATAGCCCCACTTAAAATTATATCCGTGTTTTGAGTTTCTACGACCAGTGGTTCTCGAGATATTAGTAAAAAACGAAATTTTCGTTTGTCCCATCATCACGGAAAAACGGCTGAACCGAATTTAATGAAATTTGGTGAATAGCCTTGAAATACCCCCCCATAAATTTTGTCCAAGTTTCGAGTTTCTAAGACCTGGGGTTGTGGAGATATTAATGAAAAACGGAACTTTTTCCTAGGAGTTCTACTCCCTAACTCCGTGGTTTATCCAAACGAAAAGCTTGAAAATCGTTTGAAAGTGAATTAAAATTTAATCTCTGAGTTTGATGGGAGATTTTTTGCGTTAATTAGTCACTTTCTGAAAACATGAATTGTTTGAAACATGATTTAAAGGGGAAATCTATCTCCATGGTTCATGGTTTATTTAAAACAAGCTTTTACGGAACAATGAGAAGTATAGAGAAATCAAAATCGTTATTTAATTTCGCAGTTTATGTTATAAGACATGACATATTTAACATGTTATAAGATTCTATCTTATATCATGTTACTCAGAAACGCAATTAAATTAAATCTGTCAGTTAATTTTAATAATTATTTTTTCGATTTGAATAATAAATAAATGGATATAAAAATATATTTTAGAAAAGAACGATTTGATTTTTCTTATAGCATTTTTGACTGGATAATATCAATTACGGTCTTCAGGTTTAAAAATTATTATTATTTATATTTTTGGGGATTATTGATTCAAGGATTATTGATATTTTCAAGTTATTATGCAATTATTTTATTATGACAAAAATTGTTTAAACTCATATATTGTATGTTGTACGAATCTTCTACAAATACACGTGTATATCTTTTAATCTACGAGAATATAAGTAGTACAGGTATATTGACATATGTTTTGATATATATTGGCATATATTGGAATCAATTACGACCTTCTGGTATGAAGAGTACGGATATTATTGATGTTTTCAATTTATTACGTCATCTCTTTTATTTTGGCAAATATTTTTGAGACGCATATTGTAATACGGGTAATCTTCTACTAACACATTGGCATATTTTCTGATCTGCGACAATATAATTAGTACGGGGTTGCATATATTCATTCAATTCCTATTTTTTCTTCTGTAAATTTGCTTACAAAAGGGGGCAGGATGTTTTATTCTTCAGATCTGATCGTGAAGATAATTTTGCATAGTGAGAACATATATTCTTAAACTTCTCTTTAGGAGCAATAAATTTAATATTTTAACAGAATTTGCACATGATTGCGAACTTTAAGTTTCTTTAAATTATACACTCCGTACGAATAACGCGTGTGCTGTTAGTGGTTAATAAATTTTAACATTTTAGGAGGATATATCATGTTGCTCGGCATCGCAATTAAATTAAATGTGTTTGTTAATGTTTTTATTATTTTTTTTCGATTTAAATAATAAATAAATGGACAAATGGATATAAAAGTATATCTTATGAATGGACGGTTTGATTTTTCTTTTAATTATATTAATTGCTGACTGCGTACATCAATTTCATTTATTTTGGCAAAGAGTTTTCAAGCTTATATCGCATTTAGCTACTAAACTCATATATTGTGTTTAGCCAATAAATTCATATAGCCGATTGTTGAAACAGAAAAAGAGTAGAGCGGGTATATCTTCTAATACAATTGTAGTGTTTTCATTTAGTATATTGAAACGGGATAAGAATTTTCATTCAGATCTGCAAATTCAAAGCTAAGAATTTGGAGGGATATCGCTAATTTGACAACTTTTCTTAAACTTTGCCAAATTGACGGAAATGTCGCCAAATTGATATAAACGACACACAAACAGCTGCCATAAACCTTCGGGTTGGTCGTGTGGCTTGGGTCTTCTACATATCAATGAAATTTTTTTTTGTTTTTTTAGAAGAGAGTACTGAAATGATGTTTGGTTAGCATTTATCTGTCAGACCAACCATCCTACTTAGTAATACATTTAGCGAATTTTTAAAATGTCACCAAATCTATAAAAATATCTTGAAATTGATAAAATTGCGCTACATAAATGATATTAATTGTTTTTTGTTAGGGGATAGTATTGTGATGATATTTCGTCAATTTGTCGCAAAGTGGAACTGTCAGTTCTACAGTCCCACTTGGCGATAAATTTGGCGATTTTTTAAAATGTCGCTAATTTGACAAAACTGTCGCCAAATGTTCCATAGAAATATAACTATTTAGACGATATTTTTTCTACCAATTTATTTGAAGCAAATGATATCATGTCGCTTAGCAACGGATTTAAATCCAATGTGTTTATGCGGCAGACGATTTTTATTAAATCCTTTCCGATTTGAATAATGAAGATATGTATATAAAATAAATGTCATTGCCATTTCATTTTGGACTGGATAATATCAATTATACTCTTCAGGTTTAAACATTATTATTATTGATATTTTCCGGAATTATTGATTCAGGGATTATTGATATTTTTAAGTTATTACGCCATTGCTTTATTGCGGCAAAAATTGCTGACTGACGCATATTGTACGTTGTACGAGTAATCTTCTAGGAATGCACGGGTATATCTTCTAACCTACGAGAATATAAGTAGTACAGGTATATTGGCATATATATTGGAATCAAGTACAGTCTTCTGGTATGAAGATTAAGGGGATTAATTATATATTCAATTTATTACGTCGTCTGTTGTATTTTACCAAAAAACATTTGTGACTCATATTGCAAAACGGGTAATCGTCTTCTAATCATCGGACATAAGTAGTACGTGTATATCTTCCCATATAATTTTAGCACTTTAATTTTGACATATATTGGAATAAATGACTGTCTTCAGATTTAAAGATTACGGGTTTATTGGTATTTTCAATTTATACATGTAATCTACTAATACAGGTTATATTTTCAAATATTCGCGTATATAATTAGTACGGGTCCCATACAATTTTAACGCTTTTATTTTGCATATATTGATTCAATTCCATATTTTTTTTTATATTTGCTTACATAAGGGGTCCAAGATGTTTTATTCTTCAGATATGTCCATGAAGATAATTTTATATAGCGAGAACAGAGATTCTTAAACTTCTTTTTAGGAGCATTATATTAAATATTTTAACAGAATATTTTGATTAAACATGTCATTTAGTATACTATAAGAATTTGGGCATGATTATGAATTTCAAGTTTCTTTATATTATATACTCCGTACGAAGAACGGGTATGCTGCTAGTTATATAATAAATATCTTTCTGAGAGTTTAATCAATTTGTATATGAGAGAGGCTTCACATTTTAAAATAAATTTTGGTAGATAACAATTTTTCAAAATTTTTTTTAATTTTATATAACTCTTCATGATATACTTATTTGATGGCATTTTTAATGCACTTTCCTACGTCCTAGAGAGTTAAAATTTGGTACACAGCTCAAATTTGTTGAACATTTTATTCTACAAAAATTTGGTGGATCTTTAAATATAGATCCTACATTTTTTTCGAAATGGCCTGCAAATAATCCCTGTTCACGTCTATAAATCATTGTTGTAATATTGTTAAAAGTTCTGATGTGGACAGCACATGTCTTTCCCTGCAGACTCATATTCACGTTCTCTTTATTTCTTCACTAATAATTTGAGTTTATCTGCACAAAATAACAGCCATAAGTATTTTAAATGACATTAAATTTGCACGTTAAACTTAAATTTGGTTATCATTTGATAGCTGGACTTATTGTCAAAGGTGGCGTAGCGAAAACGCGAAAAAACTAGAATATCTCAAGAATGGCTTGTTTAGAGTAATGGGGTTAGTCTTATTCTTTTGGTTGTCAAAAATTACGTATAAAATAGGAATTTAATTGACATAATTGAGCACACGTAGTCTTTTATTTTTATATTTAACGATTTTTGCGGGCCATTTCGCAAAAATAGCCCGTTCCTTTTTCCCGAATCGTACTAGAATAACCTACAAATGATTTATATACCAAATTTTGTTAAATTTGGTATATAAATCACTTGTATGTTATTGAAATATTATACACCAAATTTTGTTAAATTTGTTCCATTAGTTTTTAGCTAGAGTAGATAAAGGCAATTTCTGCCGGCCATTTCGCAAAGAAGGCAGATTCTTTTATTACGAATCGTACTATAATCTAATGAACATCAGGATTTCCCACAAAAGACATACCTACCAAATTTTATGAAATTCGGTCCATTAGTTTTTCAATTAGAGTGGATTTAATATCCTCACAGACATACAGAAACATACACAGATACAACCTTACACACACAGACGTCTTCCTGAAAATAGTTTTTTCGTGTTCTAGAAGTCCCAAAACGTGTAGATCCTTCGAAAATTCAAGTTCCGATCTTCGGCACGATTCCAATACTTCGAATACACACACACACACACACACATATATTATCTGTGTATCTGTGTATTATCTGTGTATCTAAATTCCGTGCCTATGCAATTACAATAGTTGTGATTTTAAATGATCCCTAAACTTTTATTATTTCTTCAACGAAGCCTAATTTTAACTTATGCAAAATGCAAATATCTCAAGAGATTGTAGGGTGAGTTACATAAGAATTGCTGAATTTTTTTCACACAAAATTATTTAGATCTGGAGTCTGGAATACAAATTATATGAATGAAATATTCATTGATTTTGCATAGAGAATCAGATGATTTATATTTCGATACAGTTTTAAATATTTAAGTATAATAAATTACTGTAGTGTGATAATGTAAAAGATATCACCACTGAATGTATCACATTTTAGAAATTTTTAAATGAAATTGCATTTCAGTTGGAAAGTGTTTCATAATCAATGCTTATGCATGATTGATCTTTCTTGTTGTACATTAACGAAGTCATTTAGTACGGTCATTTTCGTCCGTTGAGCAATAGAAAATTGCTCTTTTTTTATTACAGTCACTTAAATACACCCATTGAGTGTTACCACAAATTTTCATTTATTAGCAGCTATGTGTTTTTCATATAATTTTCTAAAATTTGTTTTTCTTTCCACAATATGCTTTGGAAAAAGCAGATGAACTTTAGATTTAAACATCTTTTTTAACTTCAAATCTTTATGAATGATTTTACTTACAGTGCCAGAAGACATTCCCAATTTCGATGCAATGGATCTTTGAGTCGGTGGATTTTCTTTTAGGGTCAGAGACTTCACTTTCTTGATATTTACCCGCGTCGTAGGATGTAATTTTGCGGCCATTTTTTCATTTTTACTTTCAGCTAGACGCTTTTTCCCTTTCAAATTTAATATATTAAAAATACCTTTCATTGAAATGCAATAACCTCGATTTTTACACCGCTTTACAATTTGTTGATACGAATATTTTTCCTCGGAAAGCGCATTTACTCAACCTTCGAGCCATCTATCAACTTCAGGAGCCATTTTCAAAATAAATATTTTATTCAACATTCCAATCAAAACAAAACAGCAGCAGACGATTATATTGAAAATGCCAAATCTTTATCTCAAAATGCTATCGAGAAATACAAAATCGTTTCCATAAAGTGCGAACGACCTTCTGTAATTCCTCTCCAAGTCAACATGGAATTCGTTATTTTAATTTTCTCAAGTTGCTTTTATTTGATCGAGTGTGGTCATTTTACTCTAGACAGACCTAACATGGCACTTTCCTTGCCAAGTTATTGTGGTGCTTAAGAATTTCCATAGAAGAGAACTTTTTATAATATGCAAATTTCAAATTTTTGTTGGTGATTGGTAATTTTATTGGTGATTTATTACTTTTCCCACAGATTGCAGATTTAATTCTATAACAATTTAACGCTTTCATTTCTCTTCACTTTCAATTAAGGGAAGTGTCTCTATTTTAAATGTGACTCTATCTATCTTACAGTTGAGAGATTGGACCGCCTAGCCAAAGCATTTCGAAAATCAACAAACTGCTTGTGTTCTAAGTGTGAAACTGGAATTTCTGTTGGAATTTTCGTTAGGCGCAACATCACACAAGAGTAAGTAATTCATTTCTTTTAAAACTCATACAAGGCAGTAAAGACAAAATGATTGCATTCATAAATGCATAATTAAAAGAAATCGTTAGCGATGAAAAATCAGGATTTGGTTTAATTGAGTTGGGTCAAGGCCCATGTAGATAATGTTGGTAATGAGGCAGCTGACCATTTTGCAACAAGTAAATTTATTTTACCTTATTCTTTAATAACTAAATTTTGTAAAGAGAAATATATTTCTGAATGGCAACAACTTTTGGATGTTTCATTAAATTCATCTTCGCTCCCGGTTAGGGCAAAAGCCTACCTTCCGATTATTAATACGGATTTCCATATTGTTACCTGCTTTATCGTTCAATTGGCCATGGCTCGCTTTTGGAATACCATTAGGTTTAAGATCACTAGTTCACCGAATTGTTCATGTTTAAAGGTAGGAGATATTGACCATTATATTTTTGAGTGTAAATTTACCAGCGATTTTCATTTGACTAAACCTAGCGATGAATATAGAGCATTGTGGTTTTTTAGAGTTTCTGAAAATATCAAGTCAATATCTAAGTTAGGGAATTGTGTAATCATCAGTCTGAGGGTGCAGAGTCTACTTCAGCGGTAAGAGCTTGCAATTCGGTCTTAATAGCTCAATTGTAGGGCTTCGATTCCCGGTTAGAGCAGCAAGCTTCTTTACAAGGGCAGCAGTTAAGAATTTACAGCGTGTAAACCACGGGGCGAGACAGCTCAGTGGACTCTCTCTGCATATAGTTCGCTGCACACTACGTCATATAAACTGCAGAAGCAGAAATAATAACTAGGTGGTATACTTGGTCGCATTTGTATTATACTTGTATTGCAAAATAAAAGTAGTGAATTTGCTAGAAATTTTCTGTTGCATTCTGGAATTTTACATGAAATTATTTCGCTCCCCCCCCCGCCCCCACTCCCGAAATGAAGAATAGTTAAAAAAAAATTGAGTAGACACGGCTAGTTTTACATACAGACAGTTTATATTAAATATTAAATCGCTCAAACTTCCGCAAAAATATCTATAAAATAAAATTAAAATATCATTAAAACGCGATGTATGTACAGGATTCCTAGGATTCTCCTATAGCACCTCAATAACTTTGTAAGGAAAAGTCCATGAGTAGGGTCCACGTTAGGTTTATCTATAGTATTTTTTTTTTTTTTTTTTTTTTACAAATGGCCAGGCATTTGATATTCCATCATTCGACTATACATCGGCCAGAATCGTGAACCATTTAGCCGTCACATGACGTTGCTCCGGCGCACCAGTGGGGGCGGAACACACTGCGCCCAACGACACAACATCCATGCCTAAAGGTGGACTCAAACCCACAACCCGGCAACCGAACGAGGAAACGAGCACAAGGAAACGCTTGCCTTGATCGCTCGACCACCGCGTCGGCATCTATAGTAAAATTACCATGCTTAATCAACTAAAAGGTTTTGAACCACCTCGAGCTAAGAATAAAAAAATATATATAGGATATGGAACTCGGCAACAAAGCGAGATAGACAACAAAAACAAAATCCAATTATAAAGTTAAAGATCATTGTCTAATGTCTAGGAATCGACTCTACAACTGTTACATAAGGTATTTATTTGACACAATAGGGTTACAGGCAATTTTCTATCCTATTCAGAAATGTTAAAATAATCAAAACTTACATACAGAGTAATCTAATGCACATCCTGTTCAAAATCTCCTCGTCAGCAACAATGCACATTTGAATTCGATTTTGAAGAATAGGCAGCGAACTTTGACAAGCACTGCGGGTCTCACCGTGTAACAGTCCCTGATGATACGGCTTTTTGACAGTTATTTATTACCTTCCATATACGCGTTTTGTGCGTTCATGGGGCCGATTCCTATTCATTGGACAATGTTCTATGCAACTTTAATTGGCTTTTCTCAGCTATCTCACTTTTATTGACGAATTCGTTTTTCTAGCTTATAAATTCTTCGCTAGAGGTCGCTACATTTCTTTTCTTTTATTCGATCGAGCATGGCCACTTTACTCTGGCTATACCTAACATGTACACTCGTGGATCTTTCTTAACAAAGTTATTGAAGTGCTTAACCTTTTGCTTACGGGTGGGACAGCTTCAATCCCAAGCGAAGAACCTCTCAAGACAGGTATTTGACATACCCTATCCCAAACAGTTCGTTCCCCTTTTGCAGGCATTGGCGTCCATGGACGCCAATGCCTGCAAAGGGGGATCGAACTGTTTGGGATAGGGTATGTCAAATACCTGTGTTGAGAGGGTCTTCATTTGGGACAAAGCAAAAGGTTAAGGACTTTCCGAGAAACACGCTATAAGAAGGCAGAAAGTAGTCATCTTCTCACTGACAAGACGAACTTTGCTGGTGTTGTTGCTCAGTCTTTTTACCTCGATGAAGTTCTTTTTTTTTTTCTTTTTCCCCTCCGAAACCGCCTGATACTGTTACTAATTAGTTATGTGCCGTGTTTTTAATGACAGTTATAATACAATTCCCAAAATGTAATTTCGTCCAAATCTAAAACAAACTCCATGACATGCAGTTCACTAAACTGCGTCTCTTTCCCCCAGGTCCCTCAAACTGTACCCACACGGGAAAAAGGTTGCAGAAATGCTGCGTAGACGGTGGAACCTGGGGAAGTGCAATGACGACATTGTCATCATCCTCTTGACAGACATGAATATCGTGAGTACTCAATTTCAACTTTATAAATTATTTTAAATTTATAAAATAACTCGTAACATCACCTCCAGGGACAGACATCACTCCGGGACTAAAACCACTCGTAACATCACTCCGGGACTAAAAAAAGGACCGATGAGTCTGGGGTTTTACCGGTCCTGATCATTCTATTTATTGAATTCAAAACCGGGGTTGCCCACCCCCTTCCCTTTTAACAGCAGTGTAGTGGTTCGAATGGAAATATTTTTGGTTATACGTTAAAAGGTGGTTTTTAAATACATATTTATCGTAACTTAGCTGAAGTCAATAAAAAAGGTAATTTAAGAAAAGCTTAAGCAGCGTATATAAGCACAAATAACACAATAATGCAGCATATAGCTGTTTCGAGGATACGCTGGATCTCCTTAGTCAGTGTAAGGGAACCAACAAACTCGAAGTCCTGAAGAAGAATGAGTGAGTCACTCATTCCTCTTTTGAACTTCGTCACTCATTCCTCTATTGCCTCTCTTGCACTGACTAAGGGGATCCAATGTATCTTCGAAACAGCTGTATGCTGCATTATCATTTTATTTACGCTCATCATCATTTTATACGTTGCTCAAGTTTTCCTTATGGACACTTTACTACATAGACAGACCAAACGAGCACTCGTGAACCTTACAAAGTGGAAATACATCGTGGAAAATCATTGGAGTGCTTACGGACTTTCCTACTGTGTTTAGCTATTCTGTCACGTGATAGGCCGTTTAAAGAATTAAAAATTGCAATAGTGAGGAAAATATACGCTGAATGCTGTAAATGTGAAAGGTGTTTGAATGAATTCCTCATTTCCAGTTGCGAATTTTTTGCGAAGGATTCAGATAATCTGCATTGAAATAACTCTATTTTTAATGTCACACTGCATGTAGCCCACTCTTTGAGTGGTGAACGGATCCTAGCTCTGTAGCTTTGATCCTCCAACCTGGGGGGGGGGGGGACAAATAAATCCGGGTAACCGGCTGTCGAGTAACCGGCCGTCGTACCGGTGAGGCAGTTAGGACTCGGACTCTTCCAGGTGGCTGTGATCGCATGGACTGCGTCTATTCATGACCTGAGCCTTGATCTGGCCGGCGACTGGGGTCGGGCTTAGCAGGTAGTTCTTCGGACCTTACCCGGTGAATGATTCCTCCAAGTACGTTGCTCCGGCTGTGACTTTGCTAGATGAGAGATGTTGAAAACTGCACGCGGCTCACCTTAATATCGGCTCAAGCCCCCACAGCAGCCGTGGTGAGTTCGTATAATCCTGTAGCTTCGGACAGTCGCGAAATTCGGCACTGGGATACCTGAACTCACGGCACGGCAGACCTCATCGAGATTTTAATTTTTTTTTTATTTATTTAAATTATAATTTTTTAGTTGAAGCACGATTTTGAGTGATTTTCACACAAATTGTTTCCTTAGCGATCGAAAATATTATTACAGAGTTTCCACATTGACATCATCGGAATAATCGAAGAACGTTCTTTTCAACGATCTTTCAAATCCAAAATCCTTCACATTTATTTATTTATTTATTTTTAAATACGGCGAAACATGCATGTTGTATGTTAACTGATGCTTCTTTTGTTGCATTCGAAAATGGAAAATTAGTCTAATTTTATAAAAAAAAAATTATGGGTACATATTTTCGCATTTAATAAATAACAAGTTATTTTTCTTTAATTATTCTATTTTCTGTTAATTTTCAAACACAGGAATAAAAATTGAGATTTTCCATTCCGTTGTAGGTTCACTAGTTGTTATGCACTGGATAAGACTCCTATATATACAGGAATATATATGGTATATTACTCCTATATATACTGGAGTATATATAGATATATTACTCATATATACAGAGTAAATATAGGTAGATTACTTCTATAGGAGTATATACATGTATAGGAGCCTTAGCACTGGACGTTACAACTGACTTCACAATCCGTTCGTTTCTATGGGAAGCAGTGACGTATTTATTGTAGAAACGTTGTTGAGTTTGGGGGACATTCCGGGCAGACAATAAAACTGTCAAGACTGAAAAACAACTGTTTATGTAACGAAGTGGATTTTATTTATCGGTTTTCTAACTTCGCGAATTTAATATGTATATTTCGTTCTGATTTTTTTTAACATAATATTATATTATCATTCACTATCATTTATGTTTTTTTGATTATTACCGTTTTCTCGTCTGCGGCTTGCTGCACAACAGTCAATTTTAACTCTGATTTTAAATATCGTGGGGAGGAGCCCTACGCCCTAAACTGAATGAATAAATTCAACTAATCTCAGTTTTAAATCCCGCGCAATGCCGGGTACATTTTCTTATTTAAAAAAATATTGTGCTTTCTTTTCAGTCAGATTACAGCTTAGGCCCAGCGGTACAAGAAATATTTCCCGACTCAACAGCGCAGTTAATCATGAAAGACTGCAGGGTTCACTTCCTATCAGGGTGGTATTACCAAGGCCTGGAATCTGTTGTGAGTTCCTTCAACGACGTCATTATCAGGCTACAGAAGCAAAAGAAAAGCTCCACCAGCTTAATAGTTGGAATATCGCTTGGAATTGGAGTCTTTTTCATATTGATAATAATAAGCATCATTTTACTGAGAAGGCAGAATAAGCGAAGAAAAAAAGGGTGTGAGGTAGGTATGGATTTCTGTACATTTAAAACTACTTTGTTATATGTATTAAAATCAAAAGTAAAATACACTTCGTGCAAAGGATAAGGAAATGATGTAAAGTGATCACAAATTTGATGTGATCATCGTATTTAATTTTCCCCTGTGGGGGGGGGGGGGTTAACAGAGGTTACATATAGTTTTTTCTAGTAATAAAAAGTTTATTTAAATATAACAGGGTGTTTCAAAAATATTGCAGACCTTATCAATTAATATCTCTTGAACAATCGGCTGTACAAAACTCATAGTTCCAATTTAAAGAATGCTTTAAATTAGATAGATTGTCATCGTATGCAAATTTTTCACATGACACCGTTTAGTAAAAAGTCCAAAATGCAACTTTTTATGCGGCCCCTTTAGAAAACAATTTCAGTTATAAAAACATTTTCCATAGCTTAGTGAGTCGCACAAAAAAAGTAGCATCGTCATGCTATTAAATTTATCCGAGATATCATTAATTCATAAGTTTTTAACAAGTAATTGGGCTGTATAAAACTTTTGTTAATTATAGGTATGCATATAAGTTTTTGAATGAAAATGTTATGCAAAGAAATTCAATTTTTGTACGACCTTTGAAATATGTTTTCACGGTTTCTATTAATCGGGTAAATGTGGGTTAAGTCTTATAACTCTTGACTATCTTTTCACGGCCAGTTTTGCATATTAAAAACAGGTTTTTTTTTTTTTGGGGGGGGGGGGGGGTTCCCCACTCCAAAAGATCTTTTAATGAATAAGGAATAATTTTCTAATTGGAACTCCCTTTGTAGATGTCCAGAATTAAAAGTTAAATTTTATACTTTACTTTACTAAAACGTGTCATGTGATCAAAGCTGTCGTAGTCTATTTACTATTTGCAGCATTTCTTAAATAGGAACCATGGTCTGTGACCAGTTGTTCAAGCGATATTTAGTAGGGCAATTTGTTTTCCATTTGAAACACACTGTAGTCTAAATTATAAAATGTAATTCTATTTTCATAAATAATTATTTGTAATTAATTAAAATTATTATTTTATGACAGTTACATTGGCCAATTGCAGTTGTAATAAATCTCCAGTAGTAGGTAGACATGATATATATATTAGGCTGTATTGCTATATTTTTAATTAAAAAGAAAATTAATAAAAGGCAAATCACACATTTGAATCAAAGCAATAATATACAATATAGTTCTACGGTGAGGAATATATATATATATATATATATATATATATATATATATATATATATATATATATATATATATAAAAAAAATATATATATATATATATATATATATATAAAAAATATATATATATATATATATATATATATATATATATGTTTGTATGTTATATATAATTATTTATTAATTATATAAATAAATAAAAATGAAAAATAAAAAACTAAGTCAAAAACATTAGAAAAATCAAAAAATCGGAAAATAAGATGCATTAACATTAATGTTTTGAATTTTATTTTCGCAAAAAAATGTAACTTTTGTCAGTATTGAAACTACGTTTTGTGCGCCCTTATAATGGTGTATAGTGGCATTCTCGATTATCCAGTTTTCCTATGAATTCTTGTTTAGTAGGAATTTTCATCTATGATTCATATTCATATTCAGTTCTGCATGTTTGGGAAGTTGTATTCTGAATTGCTTGTCCAGTCTTCAGCTTAGACTCACTGGACGGGTTTGGGAGTATTTCCGTGAACGTTCGTACTGCCTCCCTGGTAGAATTTCGACTTGTTCATTCCGGTGCTTTTAGATTAAGTTGTTGAGGTTGATCGTGTATACACGTGGTAGAAGAGGAATGATTCATGCCGCATGGTAATACATTTTTCTTAATGTATCCTTTTTTCATTTTTTCATTTTTTGATGCCTGTAGTCTGAGTTTAAGCATTTATAGTAATGTACTATTGCTTAATCTGAAACAGGCATTTGTTTGGGTTAATTAGAATTAAATACTCAGACCTGAAGAGGAATTTAATTCTGATTAATCATCGAATTTGCGAAGGTTCTGTTCTTTTCTCTTATCGGCATTATGGCCGTGAATTTGCTTCTATGGTGATGTTAATATTACTTGAATTGTATTTTTATTTTTTTTTTTATTTTTACATAATTCTTATTATTACATTTCAAATATATATATATATATATATATATATATATATATATATATATATATATATATATATATAGATAGATAGATAGATAGATATTAATGCATAATAATACATATGCATAGCTGCCAACTCTACTGTTTTTTCCAGGAAACTCCCAGTTTTTGATCATTTCTCCCGGCTTCCCAATTTTTTAATGAGAATCTCCCGGTTTTTATCATTTTTTTTAGAATTCTCTAAAGTTAGGGATTTTTCAATAAAAATTCTCTATTAAAGGGAATTTCGATCAAACTTACGGCCGCCATTTTGTTTCTACCGTGCATGAATCTAGTACCAGTACTAAGTTGCATCATTTTGACTTTATTAATGGATTCTGTTCCAAATAAGTGCAATTTCACGTAATTACATTGCCATGTAATGTTGAAACATCCTTTTCCATCCATGTTTGATTTCAAATTATGTGAATGAAAAATACGCTACATTCATTTTTTTGTAGTAAGATTCACTATATATATATATATATATATATATATTATATTTTATTGATTTTTTTTTTAACTGCGATTTCGCGGGTATAGATTACATTCCAGTACAATGTTGAAATATTCTTTTCCATCCATGTTTAGTTTCAAATTATGTGATTTAAAAAAATGCACAACATTCTTTTCTTTGCAGTACGTTTCATTATTAATTAATATTTTTGTAAAATATTTATTATTTTTTTAAGTACGATTTCACGCGTGTATAGATTAAATTCCCGTGTAATGTTTAAACATCCTTTTCCATCTACCTTATTTCTGATAAAATCTCAAATTAGTTAAACAGTACTTTCACATTTTTGCAATTTACATAAAAATAAAGGATTATTTTCTTAAAAATATGCTCAAAATGAATGATTGCACAATGGAATTTTTTCCCTTATTTCCTAGACATAGAGTAGAATTCCAAAAGCACTAAGTTACAATGTGAAAACTGAACATCTTTTTCAGAATTTCTGCTTATGCCACTGATGTTTTTTTATACACTGACTATGTAAAACCATTTTTCACGCGTATGCAGTAGGCATTTTCAATGTTATAGTGAGTTATCATTTTTTGAAAAAGCAGACATTTTATTTTGTGTAATGTAAAAAAATCCCTATTTTTTTATTAAGTGATATTGAACAAGTTATACGCTGACTTATTATATATAGCTATTATATTATATATATAGCTTGATATAATAATAGTTTGAAAATCCAATGATAGAATAGAGAGAAGTTGCAACTCAAAAATCCTAACTTAAAATATGCTTGCATAATAAAAAGAAGTATTATATAGAGAATCATCAATCAAATGGGAAAAAAAATGCAAATTTCTAGCCATCAAGCTAAAGTTTATCAACAAATATCAATGGAATAGAATCGATAATTGAAAAAAAAATTAATAAAATCCAAGCATTAAAGCTATACACGTGGATAAGCACTAGGCCTAAATAAATGAATTGTTCATTTTGAAAAAAACTCTTCGTCAGATCCAAGTATTTAATCAAAATGAAAACAAAATGTGTATCTCTAATATTAGAGATAGATAATATCTATAAACTCTAATAACTTGGACAACACAACTAATGATAGAAATATTATAAAGGAAACAAGAATACCTGGAATAAAATAACACTGCAAATGTGCTAACCATTGGAGCCCAAAAATGAAGAGACCAGTGTTGCCAATCATATATATATATATATATATATATATATATATATATATATATATATATATATATATATATATATATATATATATATATATATATATATATATGTATGTATATATATATATAAAATGAAAGATTTTAATCGTAAATTATGCATAAACTACTGTATGAATAAAAAAGACCATCTCTAGCATATCTGTTACAAATGAGTAACTATAGACCAAGACTAAGGATATATATATATATATCTTGAGAGCGCTTTATGGTAGCATAGCGTAAGTGATTTCCTATACTTTGTCATTAAAAATGCTTTAAAAACATTCTCTTAAGAGTTAAAAACATTTTTTTAATTTATTTAATTTTTTTTTTTACTTTTGTCATTTAGTTTTTCAAAGGGGTCAATCATTTAAAAAAGAAAAAATTTGAGCTCTAATTTTTCGATAATTAAGATAATTTTTGTAAAGTGAAAACTTCGTTGAAACATAGTATATAAGAAAGTAGTAACAGTATCAACCAGTTTTAGAGGCGTAAAACTGTCTTTAGGATAAAATGTCAGAGCAACTACTCCAGCAAAGGCAAGAAGGTGTCCATCAGTAAATTGTTACACCATGTGACCCAGTAAAGAAATGCCAAATGAAAGAAAACACCTAAGAAAAAGGACAACAAAAAATTTAAAACATTTTCTCACTGAATAAGACTACGAACTAAATAATCTATGTTAAAATTAAAAAAAAAATGATGTAGGCAACGCATGACTTTCCCTATATAACGCAATGAATTTATTTATTTCACTGTGAAAAAATGATACATAAGATCCACGGTACAATGGTTTTAATGTTAAATTGTACATTGGGCGCTTTTTCGGACTACAACATGTTAAATTATTTCGAAATACACAATTAATTTATGTTTCACACTACTCTAAATTGACAATTGTCAATATTGATAGCATCCGCAATCAGCAACATAGTGCATATGTTAAAATATTTAAATAATTAATTCATCGATTTTGCGTCATTTTCGTTAACGTAGCGTAATTTTTGCAATCTTAACAATATTTTTGTCAATCTGGGACAAAATTTCGACAAGTTGGCAATATTTTTCTAATTTAGTCGCCAAATATTGCAGACAGACGAAGAGAAGAGACTTGCTTGTATATAAACGACTGTGGATGAATTGTTAAGCGTCAAAATGCAAATGTCAAACACAAAGTATCATCTCTTGAAACTGGAACGAACTAAATAATGTTAACACATTTATCGCATAACATTATATAAGAAAAATGAACATATTTCGCAATAGTTAATATTATTTTTAATTTTTTGTGAATTTATTGATATATCTATTTGAATTACGTGCAATATCTCGAAATCAGTTTATGTTAGTATTCTAAAGTTTGTGTACATCGTTTCCTAATTGAAAATTGCACAAGAAATGATTATATGATAAATGATATATTAAATGATTAAGTCACATTATTGAAAGTTCTGATATTATAATTCTTTTAAAGCTTCATTGGAAATTTTTGGGGTCTTCCGAACATCCATCTGCTTTTAAAATCAATAGGCTTCCAGTATTTCCTGATTATAATTTTTGTACCAAATTTCGTTCAAATCGCTTCATTCGTTCGTGAAATATCGTCCCCAGAGACATTACTTCAAAAACGTTTGATTCGAGTTCAGGGATGCTTGAAACGTACTCTTCCGTCGAAAACTCAAATTCAAATGTTCGACCCCTTCACAATGCTCTCCCTACACATTATACTATGTATATAGGGAAGGGAAAAAAGGCTTGTGCTTTAAATATATAGATGTTAGTTTTGGTTCAAATCAGATGATAATTGAGCATTTCCTGAGCGGATATTGCTCATCATTAGAAAAAGAGTCGGAAACAAGTGAGACAAGAAGTCCTTGAATGCTACATTTCAATTTAGAATTTTATATCTAAGATGTCCAAATCTGATGTAATCTTTGCAATTTTCTATTATAAAAAGTGTAATGAAAATTGGATATAACATCTGATTTTATCTTCTTTATATAATTCTAAACTAAAATACAGCATTCAAGGGCTTCCTCCCTTATATATTTTTTCATAATGAAAACTTAAATAGCTCTTAGTTCATCTCGTTTCCGTGTTTCAAACGGTCTAGTGGTTAAAGAATTCAGCCAACGCGGAGACATGTTGATAGCAAGTTCTATCCTCTTGTCAAACGAGATACATTTTACAATAACAGTTTTAAATAATAAATAAACAATTTTAATAACCTTTAACTCATCCAGAAAATATCAGTTATTAAATTTAAAAAAAAAATTAAAACAGGTTCTCTGATATTGAGTGCTAAAAAGACTACTTTTGTTTTAAAAAATAAGTAGAAGATGAGCCAGATCATTTAATATCTTTATTAATTTTACTTTATGAAATGTAAATTTCCTTCAAGTGAGATCCGAACCGGGCACGTTCTGTTAAAAAGTTTGCGCACAACGAACTCCGAAACTTCTTTTGCTAAGCTAATGATTTTCCCACTGTGCTACAGAGATCATACCGATCATCCATTTCATAACGATAAAATAATTTAAAGAACATATTTACCACAGAATACTGTATATTAGTCTGTGGTAATTACTACTTACCTACCCAATTAAAATCTTGGATTTTGGAAGTAAATCTATATCTTTTCCCTTGCGGATATTGCTCATCCTTAAAAAATGGAAAAGCGAGCCAGAAAGTCCTTGAATTCTACATTTCGACTTCGAATTTTATATGTAATAGGAGGTCAAAATCTGTAGTAATCTTTGCAATTTTCTATTATAAAAATTGTGATAAAATTGGATATAACATCAGATTTTATCCTCTTTAATTCTAAACTAAAATATAGCATTCAAAGGCTCTTTTTTTTTTATTGTATCATAATGAAAACTTAAATAGTTCCTAATTTCGGAATGGGTCGTGATTCCGAGGGTCTAGTGGTTAAAGAATTCGGCAGCGAACGAGCAGATCTGTTGATAGCGAGTTCTGGCCTCTAATTGAGCGAAATGCTTTTTCGATTACAGTTTTAAATAATAAATAAACAATGTCAGGGTAATAGTTTTTGTGGGTTCTGCCACAGATTTATTCTAATCGCCAATCCAGTGAAAGCTTTATATTGTTAAAATAAAATGAAATTACAAAGCCGTTCGTAGCGCAGCGGTAAAATGTCTGGGTGACAGCTGAAAGTAAATGTTTTTGTTAAGAGTTCTGTTCCCAGCAATTTTAGCCGCGTTTTTTTCAGATTATTTAAACGGATATACTAAAATGTTAAACTTAAATACACCGAAATTAAAACTACGGTCGTCGCCTTCTTGGCCGAGAGGCTTGGGGCGTCAAGTTGCGGGGCTGTAGGTTCGGGGTTCATATCCCGCGTGGGTAAAAAGAGTAAGACTGTAGTGTTAGAGACTTGTAGTGTTGCGAGTGTTAACGCGTTCCGGCAGGGTTGAGGAATTAGGAGTTCGCGGGTACTTGATTAAGTCGGTCTTTCCTCTAACAACTTTCTTATATTTCTTACTAAATTATCTGCACGAGATGGAGGACGAGCGGTGTGTGAACTCCACCGTTGCTGGTGGGGTTTCTCTTCGGTCCTGCTGGCTTCGGTGTCGAGCGCACCACCCTTCCTCGTCCAAAATTCGTGCAGGGTTTGTTTTGCACCACGTGACTTCTGTAGCAGAAGTTCCGAAATTTTATGCATTTGTGAAACCAGTGTATCTCTTTTTTTCACGAGCTTTCAGTGGACGAAACGGAAATGACATACCGGAGGTGACGTAATTTCCTGTGACGTCCCTTCCTGTACGTAACTTCCTGTGACGTCATTTCCGGTCAAGTAAAATTAATGATGACACGCATTTTTAAAATACCAGGTAAGGAAATTCAGAAAAATGTGAGGTTAAATAAAGTCCAAACGTCTCAATGCAAGGGCCTCGAACCCACAGCCTCTGGAATTAGAAACAGACAACATAACCACTGAGCCAGCCAGTTCACGTACTGAAGATCCTAGTTAATCTATTTATATTTAACGGAGAAACTGAATAGAAAAAGCGCAGATACCAAAATGACGCACTGGACTCGAACCCACAGCCTCTGTAATTGGAGGAAGACAACTTGACCACCGAGCAAGCCAGATCACATACTGACTATTTTCATAAATTTACTTAAACCTAAATGAGAAACTGATTAATTAAAGCACAAAAAAGACTCAAATCTCTATTTTCAATGCCAGTCGAACCCACAATCTCTAGAATTGGGAACAGACAACATAACCACTGAGCCAGCCAGTTCACGTACTGAAGATCCTAGTTAATCTATTTATATTTAACGGAGAAACTGAATAGAAAAAGCGCAGATACCAAAATGACGCACTGGACTCGAACCCACAGCCTCTGAAATTGAAGGAAAACAACTTGACCACCGAGCAAGCCAGATCACATACTGACTATTTTCATAAATTTACTTAACCCTAAAGGAGAAACTGGTTAATTAAAGCACAAAAAAGACTCAAATCTCTATTTTCAATGCCAGTCGAACACCCAGTCTCTAGAATTGGAAACAGACAGCATAACCACTGAGCCAGTCAGCTCACGTACTGAAGATCCTAGTTAATCTATTTATATTTAAGAGAAACTAATTAGAAAAAGCGCAGATACCAAAATGACGCACTGGACTCGAACCCACAGCCTCTGGAATTGGAGGAAGACAACTTGACCACCGAGCAAGCCAGATCACATACTAACTATTTTCATAAATTTACTTAAACCTAAAGGAGAAACTGATTAATTAAAGCACAAAAAAGACTCAAATCTCTATTTTCAATGCCAGTCGAACACACAGTCTCTAGAATTGGAAACAGACAACATAACCACTGAGCCAGCCAGTTCACGTACTGAAGATCCTAGTTAATCTATTTATATTTAACGGAGAAACTGATTAGAAAAAGCGCAGATACCAAAATGACGCACTGGACTCGAACCCACAGCCTCTGGAATTGGAGGAAGACAACTTGACCACCGAGCAAGCCAGATCATATACTAACTATTTTCATAAATTTACTTAAACCTAAATGAGAAACTGATTAATTAAAGCACAAAAAAGACTCAAATCTCTATTTTCAATGCCAGTCGAACACACAGTCTCTAGAATTGGAAACAGACAACATAACCACTGAGCCAGCCAGTTCACGTACTGAAGATCCTAGTTAATCTATTTATATTTAACGGAGAAACTGATTAGAAAAAGTGCAGATACCAAAATGACGCACTGGACTCGAACCCACAGCCTCTGGAATTGGAGGAAGACAATATGACCACCGAGCCATCCAGTTCACATACTAACAATCTTCATTAATTTATTTAAATCTAAAGGAGAAACTGATAAAAATAAAACACAGAAACGACTCCAATCGCTGTTTTCAATGCGAATCGAACCCACAGACTCTGGAATTAGAAACAGACAACATAACTACTGAGCCAGCCAGTTTACGTGCTGAAGATCCTAGTTAATCTATTAGTATTTAACGGAGAAACTGATTAGAAAAAACACAAATAGACTCGAACCCACAGCCTCTGGAATCAGATATGACCACTGACCCAACCAGTTCTTGTACCGAAGAACCTATTTAAATTAAATGGTGCGACTGATCAGAAAAAGCTCACGCGCTATGAGGTGAGGACGGAACTCGTCATCAGCAAATCTGCGTATTTGCTGCGCATCACATAACCAGTAGACCGTTCCACCACGAGTAAAACCGAAATTAAGAACTATTTAAATTTTTATTATAAAAAAAAATTAAAAAAGAACCAAGAAGTCCTTGGATGTTATATTTTAGTTTAGAATTATATATAAAGATGATAAAATCAAATGCAATATATATTTCAAATTTTTATCATAATTTATGACAGAAAATTGAAAATATTACACTCGATTTTTTCCTCTTATATATAAAACTCGAAATTAAATTGTAGCATTTGAGGACTTCTTTGCTGTTTATTTTTCTTTCTAATGATGCACAGTATGTGCACTAGATTGTTGAAAAATATATACACTATACCCGACACAGAAAATGCAACACCATGAAAGAGCGAATAGAGAGTGATGATAAAGGATTCACAGACAGAGATGGCATATATAAATAAATGATATTAATTCCAGAAGGATAATGCAATACGGTAATGGCATAGGCAGGGGATCAGTAAACAGTAGGACTACCTCTTGCGGCGATACAAGCAGCAACCCTTTGAGGAACAGAAGCAATGAGTGTGCGGATAGTTTCCTGAGAGATGGATGACCATATGCCTTCAACCATCCTCCACAGGTTGTCCTCTGTTTGAAGCTGGGGCAGGGCAGTCAAATGACGGCCAATCAAGTCCCATGCATGCTTGATAGGTGAGAGATCTGGAGACAGCGGAGGCCAAGAAAGTACCGGGATACTTTGTAAGGCGTGTATGCTGATGGTTGTAGTGTGCGGTCGCTCGTTATCTTGCTGGAAAACAGCTTTTTTTTGCAACAGCTAAAGGTAGAGCAGTGCAACCGGCTGCAACTCCTCATCCACATTTGGTCGTGCCGTCATTGTGTCTCTGATACGAACTAGAGGTGACCGGATATCAAAGTCATTTCCTGTGACGTCACTTCCAGGATGTCATTTCCGGTCAAGTAATATTAATAAATGCATTTCATTAATGCCAAGTAACAAAATTCAGAAAAAAACGAAAAGTACGTCTCAATGCATGTAGGTGGACTCAAACCCGCAACCTCTGGAAACTGACAACATGATCACTAAGCCAGCCAGCTTACATACCGATGATCCTAATTAATCTATTTTAACTTACCGGAGAGACTGATTACAAAAAGCATAGGTGCTAAAATGACTTAATGGACTCGAACCCACAGTCTCTAGGATTGGATCAAAACAGCAGGGCCACCGAGTCAGCTAGTTCACATGCCAAAAGATCCTAATTAATATATTTAAGCTTAAAGGCGACACCGATCAGGAAAAAGCAAAACGACTCGGAATACTCAATGCAAGCGAAAGGGCTAGAACCCACAGCCTCTGTAATCGAAAAGACAGCATAATAACTATGCCAGGCAGTTCATGCTTCGTAGATCCTAATTAATCACTTTAAACTTAAATAAGAGACTGATAGAAAAAAAAAGGACAGAAACCAAAATAACTCAGCTCGTTATACTGACTCGAACACATAGTCTCTGGAAACAGACAGCATGACCACTGAGCCATTCCGTCCACGTACTGAAGATCCTAATTAATCTATTTAAACTTAAAAAATAGTCTGATCAGGAAAAGCACAGAAACTAAAATGACTCATCGCTGTAGTCAATGCAAGTGGATGAACTCGAACCCACAGACTCAAGACAATAATTAATCTATTTAAACTTAAAGGAGAGACTGATCCGAAAAAGCACAGAAACCAAAACGACTGAACTCGGAATACATGGGCTCGAACCCATAGCCTCTGGAATTATAAACAGAAAACATGACCACTGCACATATCGAAGATCCTAATTAATATTTATAAACTTAATGGAAGCAGCACCCATCAGAAAAGGTACAGAAACCAAAACGACTCAATTCGCTATACTAAATGCGAGTGGATAAATTCGAGCCCATAGACTCTGTAATTAGAAACAGACAATCTGACCACTGATCAAGCCAATTTACTTACCGACTATATTAATTAATCTATTTAAAGACAACTGATCAGAAAAAGAACACAATCAAAACGACTCAACTCTTTGAACTTTATACCAAGAACTCGAAGTCTCTGCAATAGGAAACGGACAACATAACAACTGTACCGGCCAGTTCTTAATCCGAAGGTCCTAATTAATCCATTTAAACTTAAAAAAAGACTGATCAGAAGGACAGAAACCCCTCAATCCACAGCCTCTGTATTCAGAGGAAGACAATCTGAGCACGGATCTAGCCAAATCACATACCGGAGATCCTAAATACTCTATTTAAACATAACTGTGATACTGATAAGAAAAAGTATACGTGCTAAAAGCAAAAAATCCATAGCATTTCGTGGGAGGTCAGGTCAGAACTCGCAACAGCTAACAAATCTGCGTGATCGCAGTTCGACAAACGAGTAAAAATTGAAATTAGAAACTATATTACTTTCCTTGGAAAGTATTGTTGTTTTTGTTGAGACCCAGACCGTCCGACCTACCAGAAAGGTGTATGGTAACTGTTTGGACGGCTGGGAAGAGCCACCCAATTTAGACCGGAACCCAGTGGGGAGCCATCCACAGGGACCGTACCCTCCTTTCCCTACCACCAAGCTCTCGGAAGGACTTACGGACCCACAAAGGAAAGTATTGTGACGGAGTCGAAAATTCGAATTCGAGTTTTCGACGGCTGAGCACGTTTCAAGCATCTCTGATCACGAATTGAACATTTTTGAGGTGATGTCTGTGTGAGTGTGTGTATGTGAAAGTATGTGTGTGTCAGTGAGTCTGTGGAGAACGAATGAAGCGATTCGAACAAAATGTGGTACAAAAATTACAATCCGTGAATATTGGAAACTTATCGTTGTCTGTTTCGCTCTCTCCCTGTCTATGTGTATGTCCATGAGTCTGTGATAGCGATATCTCATGAACGAATGGAGCGTTTTGAACGAAATTTAGTACACAAGTTACAATCCGTGAATATTGGAAGCCTTTTGTTTTTAAACGCAATCGAATGTTTAGACCCCCGCACCCCAAATTTTCGAGTGAAATTTTGAAAAAATCATCAAAAAATCAAAACTTTTAATAAAGTTACGCAAATAATCATTTAATAATATGCAAATAATTATGTAATTTTTCAGTAGAAAACGATTGACACAAACTTTACAACGATATTATGAACCATTCTCGAGATATTGCACATTTTTAAGTAATTTTTACAAATATTCACATAAAATAAAAAAAAATATTAACTATTGTGAACTATGTTTACTTTTCATATGTAATATTATGCAATACATTTGTTAACATCATTCTCGTGGATTTAGCTCGTTCCATTCACAAGATAAGATACTTTGGGTAATACTTTTGTATTGAGCGTCATATCTGCTATAAGAATAACTTATTTCACCGTTCATAACGCTTGCTGAGATTTTGGCGACGAATTTGGCATCGCCAACTTGGCAACTCTTTTAAATGTCGCTAAAAATGACGCTAAATCAATGAAAATGACGACTAATTGAGGAGAAATCAATATCTTGGAAAGAATATAAGAATCTACTATAAAAGTAACCTAATTTTCCGTTCGTAACGTTTGGCCAAATTTCGGTGACGAATTTTTGAGGAATATTGTCGACTTGGTGACGTTTTAAACGTTGCAAAATTGACGAAAATACCGTCCAAATGATAATAATGTCACTAAATTGATGAAACTGAAACTAAATCAATAAAATGGCGACTAATTGATGAAAATTGAATATGTTGGAGAGAACATGTAAATAGACTATAAGAATAACCCATTCCTTTGTCCGCAACTCTTGGCGAGGAATTTAGCGTAACGTCACTAACTAAGCGAATTTTTAAATGTTGCCAAAGTGACGAAAATGTCGCCAAATTGATAAAAGTGACACCAAATGGGAGGTAATGTTTCGCAAATCCTGATTTCCTTCATATGACGGTCATATCTTCTAGTATATAAGAAATGCTGTTTTTTCTTTGTCTGTGAAACTTGGTGATACATTTGGCGAACTTGGCGAATAATCTAGCGAAGTATCGCCAACTTGGCGATATTTCGGCCTAGACTGACAAAAATATCGTCAAAATTGCGGAAATGACGCTAAGTTAATAAAAATGACGCTAAGGTAATAAAAATGACGCCTAATTGATGAATTAATTTAAAAAATATTTTAATATATGGGCTATATTGCTTATTGAAGATGCTATCAATATTGATAATTGTTTATTTAAGGTTGCGCGAAATATAAGTTAATTGAGTGCTTCGAAATAGTTTTACATGTTACCATCCGGAAAATCGCCAAATGTACAATTCAACGTTAAAAACACAGTACCGTGGATCTTTTACATAATTTTTTCACTGTAAAGAAGTAAATTCATTGCATTATATAAGGAAAGTCATGCGCTGTTCACATCAAATTGTTTTAATTTTATTTGATGTTCTAATAAATTTACTTGAAAAATAAGCAATATCTTGAGAACGGTTTACGCTAGCGTTTTAACGTTAAGGTAAATCGTTTTCTAATGAAATTACATAACAAATGATTATTTACGTAACTTTATTAAAAGTTTGATTTTTTGATGATTGTAAAATTTCATCGAAAAATTTGGGGGTGTTCTGAACATTCGATTGCGTTTAAAAACAATAGGCTGCCAGTATTCACTGATTGTAATTTTTAACACTTTACAACATAGTTGAAAAGTGTTTATGACTTTGTTCATTCTGTCTGTCTGTCTGTCCGTTAGCACAATAACTGACGTAAAAATGACTTTATCAAAATGAAATTTTAGTATGTTTTTCAGACGGTCTGTGGGACCTATGGGAATATAAATAAATAATATCACCCAATTAGTTTTTTATTGAACCCGTGTTAAAAAAATGAAATACATTGAACCCTATGGGACCTAATTTTTCAAACATTTTTTAAGTAATTTTAAAATTCACAAATTGCTTCGAAATTTTTAGGAAATATTTACATTATCCCATAAAATATATAAAAAAAAATTCAGTAAAATATGTTAAGTAGTTTTTTAATTAAATATTATTGAATATAGGGAAAAAAACAAATTCAACTAAATTCTGACTTTTGGGATATCCTCCAGAAAGAAAAAAGAGATATATTATATAATAAATATCTTTCTGAGAGTTTAATCATTTTGTATATGAGAGAGGCTTCACATTTTAAAATAAATTTGGTAGATAACAATTTTTTAATTTTTTTTAAAATTTTATATAACTCTTCATGATATACTTATTTGATGGCATTTTTAATGCACTTTCCTACGTCCTACAGAGTACTTTCCTACGTCCTACAGAGTTAAAATTTGGTACACAGCTTAAATTTGTTGAACATTTTATTCTACAAAAATTTGGTGGATCTTTAAATATAGATCATACATTTTTTTCGAAATGGCCTGCAAATAATCCCCGTTCACTTCTATAAATCATTGTTGTAATATTGTTAAAAATTCTGATGTGAGCAGCACATGTCTTTCCCTGCAGACTCATATTTACATTCTCTTTATTTCTTCAATAATAATTTGAGTTTGTCTGCACAAAATAACAGCCATAAGTATTTTAAATGACATTGAATTTGCACGTTAAACTTAAATTTGGTTCTCATTTGATAGCTGGACTTATTGTCAAAGGTGGCGTAGCGAAAACGCGAAAAAACTAGAATATCTCAAGAACGGCTAGTCCTAGAGTAGTGGGATTAGTCTTATTCTTTTTGTTGTCAAAAATCATGTGTATAAAATAGGAATTTAATTGATATAATTGAGCACACGTAGTCTTTTATTTTTATATTTAACGATTTTTGAGGCCCATTTCGCAAAAATAACCTGTTCCTTTTCCTGTATCGTACTAGAATAACCTACAAATGATGTATATACCAAATTTTGTTAAATTTGGTATATAAATCACTTGTAGGTTATTGAAATATTATACACCAAATTTTGTTAAATTTGTTCCATTAATTTTTAGCTAGAGTGGATAAAGGCAATTTCTGCCGGCCATTTCGCAAAGAAGGCAGATTCTTTTATTACGAATCGTACTATAATCTACATAACATCAGGATTTCCCACAAAAAACATACCTACCAAATTTTATGAAATTCGGTCCATTAGTTTTTCAATTAGAGTGGATGTAATATCCTCACAGACACACAGAAACAGACATACACAGATACACCCTTACACACACAGACGTCTTCCTAAAAATAGTTTTTTCGTGTTCTAGAAGTCTCAAAACGTGTAGATCCTTCGAAAATTCGAGTTCCGATCTTCGGCACGATTTCAATACTTTGAATACATACACACATATATTATCTGTGTATTATCTGGGTATCTAAATTCCGTGCCTATGCAATTACAATAGTTGTGATTTTAAATGATCCCCAAACTTTTATTATTTCTTCAACGAAGCCTAATTTTAACTTATACAGAATGCAAATATCTCAAGCGATTATAGGGTGAGTTACATAAGAATTGCTGAATTTTTTCACACAAAATTATTTAGCTCTGGAATCTGGAATACAAGTTATATGAATGAAATATTCCTTGATTTTGCATAGAGAATCAGATGATTTATATTTCGATACAGTTTTAAATATTTAAGTATAATAAATTACTTTAGTACTGTGATAATGTAAAACATATCACCACTGAATGTATCACATTTTAGAAATTTTTAAATGAAATTGCATTTCATTTGGAAAGTATTTCATAATCAATGCTTATGCATGATTGATCTTTCTTGTTTAATTAAATTTAGTTTAATTGCTTCATTATTTCGTGAGATATCGTCTCTACAGACTTATTGACACACGCACACACAGACATCACCTCAAAAACGTTTCATTCGTGTTCAAAGATGCTTGGACGTGCTCGCCCGTCGAAAACTCGAATTCGAATTTTCGACCTCGTCATGGTACTTCTTTATACATTTTACTATGCATATAAGGAAATTAACAACAGGTTACAGAAGCTGAATGAGCAATATTAATTAATTATAAAAATATGCACAAAAATATTTTTAAAAATGATTGTGAGTAAGACTACGAAATTATGCAGCATAAAAAACAATTTAGGAAACACGCTGTTTTGGAAGTTAACTTCACCAAAAACATTCATTCAAAAATACTGTAATAATCATTTAAATAAATGTTTTCTTAATTTTTTGATAAAGTTACCAGTTTTTAAAACAACTTGTTTTCTTCCGTTTTGTTATATACTACATAATTTCATCTTTTCTTTTTCACAAGTATTTTTACAATAATTTTGTGCATGTAGTTTTAAGTTAGTTGATGTTGCTCATGACAGGGCAATAAATTTCATAGTCTTTTTCACCAAGAAAGTGTTTGAAGTTTGTCTCTCATCTTTTTCTTTTCTGTGCTTATTTTCCTATTGACTAGTTTTTGTTCGACAACAAATTCTTTTCTGGGTCACATGACGTTACAATTTATTAATAAATACGTTCCTGCTTTTGCTGGTGCAGTTGTTGACTATTTAGGGGACTTTTTTGCCTCCAAAACTGGTTGACACCATTACTATGTTGTTATATGCTGTATTTTAACAAAGCTCTTATTTAAAAATTCTTTTTTGTAGTTTTAGTGATTTAATTCAAATATAAATTTCTGTTTGATTAATAAAATTTTAGTTATTGTAGAATGCATATATAGACTGCATACATCACTGTTAGTCCAGATAATTCAATTACTTCTGTAAACATAAATGCAAGCATTTTTCTTTGTACTTTATAACTATGTTAAAAATCAGAGATACACTAAACATGTAAATATGTTTTCTCTCTTTAGAATATTTATGCAAGTGTACCGACCCAAAACAAACATGACAAGTATTTGAATGAGAAAAGAAATGAATATCAACTGGAGAAGCTACACAAGCAAGTTAGCAGCGATGAAGACGAGGAAGGGTATATGAGTGACGAAGATACAAATTTAAATTTTCCATCGAGACTTATACAGAGACAATTAAGTGCTGTTGCAGAAGAATCATCCGATGATAACGAAGCTTTTAAAGATGTGCCTTTGCATGCATTGTCGAACTCACATAGTACAAACCGTTCATTACAAGTTACTGAATTATAATCTAATGCTGAAAATTGTATTTAGGGCAGTGGTTCTCAAACTTTTTGACTGTGACGTACTTTAGCAATGCAAAATGTCTGTGTGTTCCACCTGCCATTTTCTGTGCAATGCAATAGCGACAAAATATTCTTCAACTAACATGCGCATATTTTGACACTTTTTGCCTTTCCTTTGCATTTGAATAACTTGACTAGTCAGATAATAAAAATATTATCCACTGCCAAGACTTGAATTATGCACAGAGCTATAAGGCAGAGGTTCTGAGCACCAACATTTGATCAACCAAATGAACAAGTTTTTAGAAAATTATTTCATGGTTTATTTTTAAAATATGGAATACGAGATAAATATATTGCATTTAACTTTACCAATTAAAACAAATATAAAAAATTTAGTTTGATCTTCATTGTATTATATACACCATACAGACAATTGATATTTAAATAGGATATTGATGATGACCTTCATAGTTAGGGTAGGCATTTCAATAGGATCAATGATTCCTAAGCATTTTCACAGTAGCCCAAAATTTCAAAATATTCCTGGCAGCCCAACACATCTACAAGGTGGGATCAAAAAGTTTGGAGACTGTGCTGATATCTACAACCCTAATTGGAGGAGAGAGGAACTATTTTATCGTGGCGTAGAGGCACATGTGACATACCTGCTTCTTCCTTTTCACATCTCGCGAGATGTGAAAAGGAAGAAGCAGGTCCGCAGTGCAGGGTTTATATAGACATTGCGTGTCAGTGAACTGTAGTCGTTCGCTGGCAGAATTTGATATTCGCACGTTGTTCTTCAAACGCCATTTCCATTTCCAACGAATGCGAACGACTACAGTTCACTGACACGCATTGCCTGGAAAAACATCTGCTTCTTCCTTTTCACATCTCGCGTCACATGTGCCTCTACGCCACGGTAAAATAGTTCCCCTCTTCTCCAATCAAGGTTGGAGATATCAGCACAGTCTTCAAACTTTTTGATCCTACCTTGTATGTTTAGCATTAAGGAGTCCCATTTCATAATCAATAAAGAATCCTTTGTGATCTAAATTTTAGCTGTGGCTCGGGGATTGGGAATCAATGTGTTCGATGATACATATACTATTTTAAAGCTAGTAAACACATAGCTGGTAACAGCTTACCTAGTGCTTTCCCCACTTACTTCTTAGAAAAAGTAACATTTAAGAGAAATCAATTAGAAAGATTTAAATTTATTAGTTATAATCACACCATTTCTGTGAAGCATTTGCTTATGGTAATGAAATAGTATATAATTTTTAAAACGATAAGTGAAAAATTCCCAAAAATAGAAATACAAAAAACATCCAGTATTGATTATTTGTCTTCCGACGGATTCCGAAAGTTGTCTGCGGTCAGTCACCAGATAATTAGATGTTCAGATCAGATGTTCATAATCAGATGTTCAGATAATTTGTAAAATATATGAAACTAGCAGTACCCACACAGAGCATGTGTACTCTAGGCATCTGTGAAAATTTTAACAATAGGAACCTGAAAATAACAATTTAATTGACTCTAATTTTGCATTAGTTTGGGGACTGAGACAATTTTCAATACTTTCTTTGGATATAGAAGTCTATCACAACTTCATTTCTCAATGTTTTTATTTCAATAGCTTCAACAACAAATTTATTGGCACTCTGTGCCCTTCTATGTGCATTATGTCAAATATAACTAATTTCCAGTCATTATAGAACCGTCTTGAAATCAAGTAGAAAAGCTAAATAATTTTGGCTTTAATAAGTAAATAAAAATAATTATTTTAAAATGTTTGTTTAACTCATTGCCATTAGGCAAGAGTGTTAGAAAGCTTTTTATAAAACGGCATATCCTTTCTTTCTACAATTCCATGTATCAAACAATATAATTTTAGGCATAAAACAATATAATTTTATAACTTCAGGCATTAAGCAATATAATTTAGTAAATAAAAATTGGTATTTTAAATATGAGTGAATAAGGGAAAACTTGCTGTCATTTGTCAAATCATAATTTGGTCCTTTTTTTTGCACTACATACCTAAGCAAAATATATAGAGAGAGATAAAGCTCGGGCTATATGTACTGGTTCTGAGATAACCCAGTGGTTAAGGCACGGGGATCACACTTGGAGGACCGGAGCTCAAATCCCGGTGCTGCCAAAACTAGTCCCATGTCTATACAGAGCATGAGCATGTTAAATCTGTGGGTCTGAAAGTCCTAAGAAGTTGGTGGTAGGAGAAAGAGATTACGGTCTCTGTGGATGTTGCCCTCACTGGATTCCAGTCTAAATTGGATGGCACTGTCCTGGCCATCTAGGCACTTTACACTTTTGGGTTGAAAGAAAAGAAAAAGAAAGTCCATATGTAATGCCAGGATCACTGTGAGTAAGATATCATAGGCATTTTCATGAGGTACTGGGCACCATCCTCTGTAGGCCAGCCCCAATCTATTGCCCAAATTAAGATAAAAATTGCCTTCTCGCCAATATATTTATTTAGTGTCATATCAGCAAAACCAATAAATCGAAACATGTTTTTCGAAATAAAATTAATCTATTTTATATTCCTCTGTGGTGTTTGTGCTAGGAGGATCTTCATAGCTCATGAGTGAGCCAATGACAGCACTTTGAGAAATACTGCTCTAAGGTACCCTATTCAGAAATGAGCATTTTTACTTTTGTACAAGAAAGCATATCATCAACAAATATGTTTATAGAATATTACTCACTATTTGTTTTTTATCATATGAAATAAAAGTATAATTCAACTTTAATTTTTAACCAAAGTGATTTATGAGATTTTATTAAGTCTAGTCTGTCAAGTTGAAAATTAAAAATTTTCTATTTTTGTAAGTTATACTATAAAGTATTTAAAAAAGATTGCATGACTAAATATATCTTGAATGATTGGTTGCATGGCCATGGTTCCAATTTAAGAAATGCTGCAAATAAGGCAGGCTGTTAGACTGTGACAGTTTTAGTCATATGATACATTTCAGTTAAAAAATAAGTAAATAAAATTATATATACAGGGTGCCCACTTATATCCGTTACCCCCCCCCCTTAACTTCTAAACGGTGACAGCTTAGGCCATAAAGTTGGTGTCTAGGTATAGTAAAAAGGCTATGCGCTACTCGATGAGACAACTTACAACGCCATCTATCGGTAAATTTTAGAATTAACGTTCCTATCTCGTAAACGGTGAAAGATACGTGAAAAAAGTCAATTAGAAAGTTGTAGAGCACTCTCGATTTAGTACGAAAAGATACCTTGCGCACATTAATACTCAAAACAGAATGCAAAAAATGAACATTTGTTTGGTCACGATTTTGAAAATTGTCATGTCATAAAGAGTGGAAGAAAGAAACTGAGACACTTCCCTGTCTTCAAGATCATTTATTTACAATAATATATTGCTCAAAATGCTCCCCGTTAGCCACTATACACATTTGCACTCTGAACTGGATTTCTCGCTGCACATTGTGCAACATGGCAGGTGTTACGGACGCACAAGCATCAGTAATGCGTCGTCGAAGATCCTGCAATGTTGGCGGAAGGGTCGCATATACCTAGCCTTTTATGTGTCCCCATAAGAAGTCCAATGGGGTCAAGTCAGGTGAGCGATTGGGCCAATCGACGGAACCACCATACCCGATGACTTGATTCTGGAATGCCTCTATTAGGTACTGCTGAACGTTTGAAATCTTATGCGGAGATGCGCCGTCATGTTGGAACCATACATTTAGGAGTTGGTGCAACGGTAGATTCTCAACAAAGTCGGTTATTACATCCTGCAGAAGCTGCAAGTACCGTTGTCCCGTTAACGTGCCCTCGTAAAACACTGGTCCAATGAGCCTGTTATTAAAAATTCCGCACCAAACATTAATCGACCAGCGTTGTTGATGTCGAACTTCGACGGCATATCTCGGATTTTCCAGCGCCCAGGTATGAACATTCTGTCTATTAAACATTCCGTTCCTCGAAAAGCATGCCTCATCCGTCCATATTATGTCTGCCAGGAATGTTGGGTGGACCTCTAAGTTATTCATCACAAAGTTGCACCACGTGAGTAGTTATAAATTGGGGGTTCTGCGGCGGATCGGGGAGGCGGCTCAGTGCGGCTCAGGAGGAGAGGCCCTCTTTGGGAGGAGGGTCCCTCTTTGGGAGGATGCCTCTCTTGAGCCGCCTCCCCTCTTTGGAGTGTCTTCCCTCTTTTGAGAGGAAGCCCCTCTTAGAGGGTCTTGAGACCCCCAGGATGCCTCTCAGTGCCCCCCTCCCCTCTTTTGGAAGTTTGGTGAGGTGGTGCAGCACCGGATGCCTCTTTCGGAAGAGGGCAATTGCGAAAGTCTTTCACGGAGTGAGTTTCACTCTTGAGAGGGAATGTCACAATCGCTGACTGACCTTTGACCTGAGGAAGAAGTTTCAAGGGATGTCGCAATCGAACAATCTGGAAATGACGTGTCGCGATTGATAACCTTAGAAGTGACCTTTGACAAGAACACACGTCCTCCCTCTCTGCTGGTCAGCGACAGACTGAAAGATCTTATCAGCAGGATGTAGTTAAAGCGCCCTCTGGCGAATTTTGATGAAGTGCTGCCATCTATCGGCATTTTTTTTTTTTCCAAAAGAAATTAATGTTTCACTTGTCAGGAGCTGGATTCGATCTTGGGTCCAACTGATTAGAAGTCGCGCGTCTTACCATCGTGCCAAAGCACCCGTGCTTTATAGGCAGTTAACTTCGAAGTGTACCTTATCAGTGGAAGTTAGATTATTTTTCAAAGTTCATTCGAATAGCGATGCAAGGGTGCGTTTTAAAACAGAATGTTACGGACTGAATATAAATATGTATATTATAACATTATGATTTTTTTTAAAACAAATGTATACACAAACTTTAAAAACACGAATGTAATAATTAGCTAAAATTGTATTCAGTGGATTTTTTTTTTAAATAAATCAATGCGATTTTTATAATAATAACGAAATGATTTCGAATGTTTAAAAACAAATTGATTTCCAATGAACACACAAATTGTGTTCAGTGGACACACAAATTGTGTTCCGTGGACACAAAAATGGTGTTACATGAATACGATTCAACCCTTTATGTGTTGTGTATCTAAAAACAAGTGTATACACAAACTTTAAAAACATGAATGTAATACATAGCTAAAATTGTGTTCAATGAACACACAAATTATGTTTTGTGAACAGGATTTGACCATTCTAAGTGTGATTTTTGAAAAATAAATCTAACAGTATAGAAAAATAATATTAATGAAAATTAGAACTCACAGAACGACCTCTTCACTACTCGCTGGTCAAACTCCAAATGAGTGAGACACTCTCATTACGCTATTAAAAATTAGATCTTATCATCACCAGTATGAGGTGTTGCCACCTATTTTTTCTAATAATATATTTTTAATAGTTGGATACTTCAAGGGTTTGATACAAAATAATGACGTCAGCAGTATGAGGTGTTGCCAACTATTTTTATAATAATATATTTCTACTAACTGGATACTTCAAGGGTCTGATACAAAATAAACAAGTTTGAATGAGATTGATATATAATTTCAGATGTATATTCGATTTTTTTTTTTTTTTTTTTTTTTTTTTTTTAAATAAATCTAACTATCAATATAATTTTTTTTTAAATAAATCTAACTATCAATATAATTTTTTTTTTAAAAATGATTTGAATACACCCAAGTATAGTTACGCATTTTCAAAATAGTGTTAAGTGAATAGCATTCGACCATTCTGAGCGTTGTGTATTTAAAAACATGAATGTAATACATAGCTAAAATTGTGTTCAATGAACACACAAATTATGTTTTGTGAACAGGATTTGACCATTCTAAGTGTGATTTTTGAAAAATAAATCTAAAAGTATATAAAAATAATAATAATGAAAATTAGAACTCACAGAACGACGTCTTCACTACCCGCTGGTCAAACTTCAAATGAGTGATACACTCTCATTACGCTATTAAAAATTAGATATTATCTATAATGACGTCAGCAGTATGAGGTGTTGCCACCTATTTTTTCTAATAATATATTTTAATAGTTGGATACTTCAAGGGTCTGATTTGGTACACGTAATCTGAAATACATCATTTTAATGATATTACGCATTGAATATGATTCGGCCATTTTAAAATGGTGGATGTAATTGAAATATCGAAGTTTAGAATTTAACAAACTAACGAATTTTCACCCCCAAAAATTTTAGCATTCAGTTTAAATAAAACCCAATGAATATGATATCACCATTTTAACATCGTAATTTTACTACCATTATAGAACTTAGAAGTGAGTGTACATTATTTTTTTTCAGGACACCAACACATTTTAAAATCTATTGAATAGGAATAGACCATTTTGCACATACATGTACCTAGATTTCAACACCCGGTATTAAAACCTGCTAAACATGAAACGAGTAAGTATTGTGTGAGATTTTATCACACTAACTTTCAAACTTTTTAAATTTTTAAAAATGTCCGAAATAGTTGTATTTCATCGGTAGACATAAATTGTATGGAACACATTTTTATGAAAAAAATATCTGTTTCGACAGCTTTTAAAAATAGATTTCTACAGTTGTACACTACGGTTCTAGAATTTTCTAAATACGAATCGACTGTTTGAACTACCAATGGTGGTTTTACCAATGCAAATATTTACAGGACAAATATTTCAATGAAACCGAACTTAGTTGAAGCTTCTAAGTTTGAATATTTAGAATCATTTCATATAATTTTTATATTCACATTGAAAATAGTTAACAAAATTGGAACTCACGGAGCGACAACTTACTGTCCACACTCCAAATGAGTGATACACTCTTATTACATTATTAAAAATTAGATCTTATCTATAATGATGTCATTATGTTGCCGTATTGCCACCACACAATTATTCTTTCCAAATTATGCATTTTTTTTTTTCTTTTTTCTTTTTAATAACTTGCTACTGTCTTATGCTATCCATTTTTTTTTTTTTTTTTTTTTTTTTCATATAAGCAGATATTCCATATACCTTCTAAATGTTAAGTTGTAATTTAAAAAAAAAAAAGCATTAGAGGTGTATTTTACGTCTGAATTCGTCCAAGTGAAAATCCGACAATTGCAAATGCATGATTGCATCCTCACATTTCAATAGACACTACTAAAATGTGTGGATCTTATTTTGAAAAAGCTGCTCTCAGAAAGAATATGTATATGAATACATATTTTCCATAAATATACCCCCTCCCCCCCTCAATACACACAACATGCAGGCCAAAGACTCACCCAAAATACATTCCAAATCGGCTCTATAGCTTATCGCGCTTATCAGTGTAACAGATAGTAACCCAAAGTTCATGTTCGCAAAGCGAGTTAATTGCAATGTTATTGTTTTAAGCAGTTCCCATATTTAAATGAAAAATTTATCAAATTATACAATACATACAAGAGCTGGAAGATCATAGCATTTCAATATTATGGAATACTCACGAATGTTTTTTTTTTCCCCATTTAAAATTATCAAATTTTAATGCATTTTGACAAAAATTGCACAATACTTAGTGTATGACTATCAAATAAGAGCTAGGTTTTATTGTTACAACAACGTTTAAGATCATTAAACGAGTATATATATATATTTTTTTTTTAAAGAAGAATAGTATATAACTTACTGTTTTTAAGGATAGGTGATTGTTAACATTGAATTTAAATGAAAGAGTGACCCTTTGAGACAAGTACAGTACATTGCAATAACATTAAAAAATATGAAAGATATGCAATTAACACCTTAAAAGAAACATGTAATGAGTTTTGATATCTTAATACGAGACATTATTGACATGCACATAGAAATGTCACAATTTTGTGGCTGTAGGTGCTCCATAAGATCCCTCTGCTCTTAATAAATGATCCCATTTGAATGTACATATTTAACAACATACAGAAAATGACAGGACTACAACAAAATTTTACACCTATTACAGAATAACTCCCAACTTCGTAGATTTTTAAGAAACTACAGTCGAATTTTCACCGATTCTTAGAGATTGAAACACAGCATTGTTTATGAATCTTCATACTTTAGAGAATGGAACATAACTTAGCATTTATTTTGAATGAATTCAGAATTTTGACATTGATTATAAATTTATGATTTAAACTCTGTAAAGTGTAAATATCCTTTGTTATGAAACTCACACTGTAGACATTTGATATGATTCGAATAAATCTATTTTTAATTTTTTATATTTTATTTTAAAAAGTGAGATTAGTAAACTTGTTACACTTGAATGTATAGATACATAACTCATAACCATATAACATTTCTTAAATGGAACATGCTTAAAAAAAAAAATTAGCTAATGAGTATAAATAAGAAATTCAATTTGAAAGATAAAAACCATTTAATGAATCTATTACTCATGAAATACACATTAACCATTATCAGTTGTACATTTAAACAAATAAGTTAAAATGATTTCCTTATTGCACATTCATAGTCCTCTGATTTGAATGACTCGAAAAAATTTCTATCATAGCAGTAAAAGACTTCTTCACCACGCAACAAAACTTTCTTAGCAATGTTATTAATGTCAAGATTTAGAAGCACTTGTTCAGACACTCTGTCATACATTTGTAATGGAGTGCTGTAAAGACATTCATGGTAACTTAAATCTACAACTTGAGCAACACAGCCGACACATTTGAAAAGTTTTCTTACATGACACATGATGTTGTCATGAATACAAGAGATTAATTGTTCGAATGCAAAATTTTTGTCACAAATAAGTGATGGTAGAAAGGTTATAGTGTTCTTTATTTTTAATATTTGAGCAGGAAGCCACTCTATAAATATACTTTCTCGAAGATGTATACTAATGTTGTTAACACTATTCTGTAAACATGCTATTTGATTTTTATCTAAGGTAATATGACACTGTGTTAGACAAAATTTTGAATCATATAATTGAATTATTTTCTGCAAATGCAATTTTCCGTTGTCATTAAAACAGAACAACTCATTGCGACTGACGAAAGAGGTATCTGCATATAGAATATTGAACGACCACAATTTTTGAGAAAATTCACTCCACGTAGCCGGTGACAGTGTAACACCTTCACGCGTAGGTTGTAATTCATTTCGATCGTTAGAGAGATATTTCCATATATACACTTTTAACTTCCCATGACGAAGTTTTAAATATACATACACATTAGATCCTAAATGCCAACGACGGAGTGCATCTTGCATAAAATCTGAAGAAGTAGATTCAGTCGAAACTGATTCTGTAGTGGAAGATAACACTCCGCTATGTGTTAGAGCACAAGAAAGTAGATCTTGAGTTGAGTTTTCAACCTCGGTGAGAACTTGTGAATTGACAACGGTAGATGTTTCTGCTGGGGTTTTGGAAGACATAAGATAGGTCTCTAACCAATCCTCAGCAAATTTTTGTGAGGGCGAATTAATCACATCTGAGACAATGTCCACAGATTTTGTTTCTTCTAGGGTAGGAACAGTCAACTCCGCACTATTTACACTAGAAATTATTTGCTCGAGTGATGGCATACTTTGAATTTTAGGCATTCTTTTTAGATAGTAACATCCAACTACGACATTCACAGTATAAGATTTATTTTTAAAACACTAACATCTTAAAACATTATAATTTTGTCGCAGCTATGAACGAACCAAACCTATCCACACAACGCCCAAAGTTGAAATGACTTATCAAACAACTTCATAAGTATAATCACATAACCTAAATCGAGTGTCGTGTGCAAACAGATCACATAAGATATGAAGTGATTAGAACTTATAATTTTTAATGAATCGTACAACATTAGATTGTGGTAAATACAAATGTTATCTACATGAGAAAATTTCTATATTATTTCATTCAGCTTCGAAATCATAGAGTGAAAATATGTACCAAACTTACTTAAAGTTCCTAATTTTAAATCACATTAACATTATATACTTAGAAAAATTTTATATATATTTTTATAACTTTAGGTGATATGTATCACGCGGAATATACAAGAATAGCTACCAAAAACACGAAAATAACTAACAGTATGAGGTCTTCACAAGTCGACATCCAAACTAGAAATGAACGATAAACACACTAATTACAACAATTAGATGAGAGCTTATCAGTTCTTATCTAAGATTTCACATAAAATGACGTCATCACTCCAAAGTTCACAAGATGACGTCATTGGTCCAAGGTTCGCAAGATAGCCGTTTAGCCTTTTAAAATTAAGAAGTAATTAAAATTTTTATAATTGTGAATAAGTGATTTAAAATTAAGAAGTAATTAAAATCGGTAGTAATTACTTCTTAATTTTAAATCACTTATTCACAATTATAAAAATTTTAATTACTTCTTAATTTTAAAAGTCTAAACGGCTATCTTGCGAACCTTGGACCAATGACGTCATCTTGTGAACTTTGGAGTGATGACGTCATTTTATGTGAAATCTTAGATAAGAACTGATAAGCTCTCATCTAATTGTTGTAATTAGTGTGTTTATCGTTCATTTCTAGTTTGGATGTCGACTTGTGAAGACCTCATACTGTTAGTTATTTTCGTGTTTTTGGTAGCTATTCCTGTATATTCCGCGTGATACATATCACCTAAAGTTATAAAAATATATATAAAATTTTTCTAAGTATATAATGTTAATGTGATTTAAAATTAGGAACTTTAAGTAAGTTTGGTACATATTTTCACTCTATGATTTCGAAGCTGAATGAAATAATATAGAAATTTTCTCATGTAGATAACATTTGTATTTACCACAATCTAATGTTGTACGATTCATTAAAAATTATAAGTTCTAATCACTTCATATCTTATGTGATCTGTTTGCACACGACACTCGATTTAGGTTATGTGATTATACTTATGAAGTTGTTTGATAAGTCATTTCAACTTTGGGCGTTGTGTGGATAGGTTTGGTTCGTTCATAGCTGCGACAAAATTATAATGTTTTAAGATGTTAGTGTTTTAAAAATAAATCTTATACTGTGAATGTCGTAGTTGGATGTTACTATCTAAAAAGAATGCCTAAAATTCAAAGTATGCCATCACTCGAGCAAATAATTTCTAGTGTAAATAGTGCGGAGTTGACTGTTCCTACCCTAGAAGAAACAAAATCTGTGGACATTGTCTCAGATGTGATTAATTCGCCCTCACAAAAATTTGCTGAGGATTGGTTAGAGACCTATCTTATGTCTTCCAAAACCCCAGCAGAAACATCTACCGTTGTCAATTCACAAGTTCTCACCGAGGTTGAAAACTCAACTCAAGATCTACTTTCTTGTGCTCTAACACATAGCGGAGTGTTATCTTCCACTACAGAATCAGTTTCGACTGAATCTACTTCTTCAGATTTTATGCAAGATGCACTCCGTCGTTGGCATTTAGGATCTAATGTGTATGTATATTTAAAACTTCGTCATGGGAAGTTAAAAGTGTATATATGGAAATATCTCTCTAACGATCGAAATGAATTACAACCTACGCGTGAAGGTGTTACACTGTCACCGGCTACGTGGAGTGAATTTTCTCAAAAATTGTGGTCGTTCAATATTCTATATGCAGATACCTCTTTCGTCAGTCGCAATGAGTTGTTCTGTTTTAATGACAACGGAAAATTGCATTTGCAGAAAATAATTCAATTATATGATTCAAAATTTTGTCTAACACAGTGTCATATTACCTTAGATAAAAATCAAATAGCATGTTTACAGAATAGTGTTAACAACATTAGTATACATCTTCGAGAAAGTATATTTATAGAGTGGCTTCCTGCTCAAATATTAAAAATAAAGAACACTATAACCTTTCTACCATCACTTATTTGTGACAAAAATTTTGCATTCGAACAATTAATCTCTTGTATTCATGACAACATCATGTGTCATGTAAGAAAACTTTTCAAATGTGTCGGCTGTGTTGCTCAAGTTGTAGATTTAAGTTACCATGAATGTCTTTACAGCACTCCATTACAAATGTATGACAGAGTGTCTGAACAAGTGCTTCTAAATCTTGACATTAATAACATTGCTAAGAAAGTTTTGTTGCGTGGTGAAGAAGTCTTTTACTGCTATGATAGAAATTTTTTCGAGTCATTCAAATCAGAGGACTATGAATGTGCAATAAGGAAATCATTTTAACTTATTTGTTTAAATGTACAACTGATAATGGTTAATGTGTATTTCATGAGTAATAGATTCATTAAATGGTTTTTATCTTTCAAATTGAATTTCTTATTTATACTCATTAGCTAATTTTTTTTTTTAAGCATGTTCCATTTAAGAAATGTTATATGGTTATGAGTTATGTATCTATACATTCAAGTGTAACAAGTTTACTAATCTCACTTTTTAAAATAAAATATAAAAAATTAAAAATAGATTTATTCGAATCATATCAAATGTCTACAGTGTGAGTTTCATAACAAAGGATATTTACACTTTACAGAGTTTAAATCATAAATTTATAATCAATGTCAAAATTCTGAATTCATTCAAAATAAATGCTAAGTTATGTTCCATTCTCTAAAGTATGAAGATTCATAAACAATGCTGTGTTTCAATCTCTAAGAATCGGTGAAAATTCGACTGTAGTTTCTTAAAAATCTACGAAGTTGGGAGTTATTCTGTAATAGGTGTAAAATTTTGTTGTAGTCCTGTCATTTTCTGTATGTTGTTAAATATGTACATTCAAATGGGATCATTTATTAAGAGCAGAGGGATCTTATGGAGCACCTACAGCCACAAAATTGTGACATTTCTATGTGCATGTCAATAATGTCTCGTATTAAGATATCAAAACTCATTACATGTTTCTTTTAAGGTGTTAATTGCATATCTTTCATATTTTTTAATGTTATTGCAATGTACTGTACTTGTCTCAAAGGGTCACTCTTTCATTTAAATTCAATGTTAACAATCACCTATCCTTAAAAACAGTAAGTTATATACTATTCTTCTTTAAAAAAAAATATATATATATATACTCGTTTAATGATCTTAAACGTTGTTGTAACAATAAAACCTAGCTCTTATTTGATAGTCATACACTAAGTATTGTGCAATTTTTGTCAAAATGCATTAAAATTTGATAATTTTAAATGGGGAAAAAAAAAACATTCGTGAGTATTCCATAATATTGAAATGCTATGATCTTCCAGCTCTTGTATGTATTGTATAATTTGATAAATTTTTCATTTAAATATGGGAACTGCTTAAAACAATAACATTGCAATTAACTCGCTTTGCGAACATGAACTTTGGGTTACTATCTGTTACACTGATAAGCGCGATAAGCTATAGAGCCGATTTGGAATGTATTTTGGGTGAGTCTTTGGCCTGCATGTTGTGTGTATTGAGGGGGGGAGGGGGTATATTTATGGAAAATATGTATTCATATACATATTCTTTCTGAGAGCAGCTTTTTCAAAATAAGATCCACACATTTTAGTAGTGTCTATTGAAATGTGAGGATGCAATCATGCATTTGCAATTGTCGGATTTTCACTTGGACGAATTCAGACGTAAAATACACCTCTAATGCTTTTTTTTTTTTAAATTACAACTTAACATTTAGAAGGTATATGGAATATCTGCTTATATGAAAAAAAAAAAAAAAAAAAAAAATGGATAGCATAAGACAGTAGCAAGTTATTAAAAAGAAAAAAGAAAAAAAAAATGCATAATTTGGAAAGAATAATTGTGTGGTGGCAATACGGCAACATAATGACATCATTATAGATAAGATCTAATTTTTAATAATGTAATAAGAGTGTATCACTCATTTGGAGTGTGGACAGTAAGTTGTCGCTCCGTGAGTTCCAATTTTGTTAACTATTTTCAATGTGAATATAAAAATTATATGAAATGATTCTAAATATTCAAACTTAGAAGCTTCAACTAAGTTCGGTTTCATTGAAATATTTGTCCTGTAAATATTTGCATTGGTAAAACCACCATTGGTAGTTCAAACAGTCGATTCGTATTTAGAAAATTCTAGAACCGTAGTGTACAACTGTAGAAATCTATTTTTAAAAGCTGTCGAAACAGATATTTTTTTCATAAAAATGTGTTCCATACAATTTATGTCTACCGATGAAATACAACTATTTCGGACATTTTTAAAAATTTAAAAAGTTTGAAAGTTAGTGTGATAAAATCTCACACAATACTTACTCGTTTCATGTTTAGCAGGTTTTAATACCGGGTGTTGAAATCTAGGTACATGTATGTGCAAAATGGTCTATTCCTATTCAATAGATTTTAAAATGTGTTGGTGTCCTGAAAAAAAATAATGTACACTCACTTCTAAGTTCTATAATGGTAGTAAAATTACGATGTTAAAATGGTGATATCATATTCATTGGGTTTTATTTAAACTGAATGCTAAAATTTTTGGGGGTGAAAATTCGTTAGTTTGTTAAATTCTAAACTTCGATATTTCAATTACATCCACCATTTTAAAATGGCCGAATCATATTCAATGCGTAATATCATTAAAATGATGTATTTCAGATTACGTGTACCAAATCAGACCCTTGAAGTATCCAACTATTAAAATATATTATTAGAAAAAATAGGTGGCAACACCTCATACTGCTGACGTCATTATAGATAATATCTAATTTTTAATAGCGTAATGAGAGTGTATCACTCATTTGAAGTTTGACCAGCGGGTAGTGAAGACGTCGTTCTGTGAGTTCTAATTTTCATTATTATTATTTTTATATACTTTTAGATTTATTTTTCAAAAATCACACTTAGAATGGTCAAATCCTGTTCACAAAACATAATTTGTGTGTTCATTGAACACAATTTTAGCTATGTATTACATTCATGTTTTTAAATACACAACGCTCAGAATGGTCGAATGCTATTCACTTAACACTATTTTGAAAATGCGTAACTATACTTGGGTGTATTCAAATCATTTTTAAAAAAAAAATTATATTGATAGTTAGATTTATTTAAAAAAAAATTATATTGATAGTTAGATTTATTTAAAAAAAAAAAAAAAAAAAAAAAAAAAAAAATCGAATATACATCTGAAATTATATATCAATCTCATTCAAACTTGTTTATTTTGTATCAGACCCTTGAAGTATCCAGTTAGTAGAAATATATTATTATAAAAATAGTTGGCAACACCTCATACTGCTGACGTCATTATTTTGTATCAAACCCTTGAAGTATCCAACTATTAAAAATATATTATTAGAAAAAATAGGTGGCAACACCTCATACTGGTGATGATAAGATCTAATTTTTAATAGCGTAATGAGAGTGTCTCACTCATTTGGAGTTTGACCAGCGAGTAGTGAAGAGGTCGTTCTGTGAGTTCTAATTTTCATTAATATTATTTTTCTATACTGTTAGATTTATTTTTCAAAAATCACACTTAGAATGGTCAAATCCTGTTCACAAAACATAATTTGTGTGTTCATTGAACACAATTTTAGCTATGTATTACATTCATGTTTTTAAAGTTTGTGTATACACTTGTTTTTAGATACACAACACATAAAGGGTTGAATCGTATTCATGTAACACCATTTTTGTGTCCACGGAACACAATTTGTGTGTCCACTGAACACAATTTGTGTGTTCATTGGAAATCAATTTGTTTTTAAACATTCGAAATCATTTCGTTATTATTATAAAAATCGCATTGATTTATTTAAAAAAAAAATCCACTGAATACAATTTTAGCTAATTATTACATTCGTGTTTTTAAAGTTTGTGTATACATTTGTTTTAAAAAAAATCATAATGTTATAATATACATATTTATATTCAGTCCGTAACATTCTGTTTTAAAACGCACCCTTGCATCGCTATTCGAATGAACTTTGAAAAATAATCTAACTTCCACTGATAAGGTACACTTCGAAGTTAACTGCCTATAAAGCACGGGTGCTTTGGCACGATGGTAAGACGCGCGACTTCTAATCAGTTGGACCCAAGATCGAATCCAGCTCCTGACAAGTGAAACATTAATTTCTTTTGGAAAAAAAAAAAATGCCGATAGATGGCAGCACTTCATCAAAATTCGCCAGAGGGCGCTTTAACTACATCCTGCTGATAAGATCTTTCAGTCTGTCGCTGACCAGCAGAGAGGGAGGACGTGTGTTCTTGTCAAAGGTCACTTCTAAGGTTATCAATCGCGACACGTCATTTCCAGATTGTTCGATTGCGACATCCCTTGAAACTTCTTCCTCAGGTCAAAGGTCAGTCAGCGATTGTGACATTCCCTCTCAAGAGTGAAACTCACTCCGTGAAAGACTTTCGCAATTGCCCTCTTCCGAAAGAGGCATCCGGTGCTGCACCACCTCACCAAACTTCCAAAAGAGGGGAGGGGGGCACTGAGAGGCATCCTGGGGGTCTCAAGACCCTCTAAGAGGGGCTTCCTCTCAAAAGAGGGAAGACACTCCAAAGAGGGGAGGCGGCTCAAGAGAGGCATCCTCCCAAAGAGGGACCCTCCTCCCAAAGAGGGCCTCTCCTCCTGAGCCGCCTCCCCGATCCGCCGCAGAACCCCCAATTTATAACTACTCACGTGTAACGTCTCAGCATCTTTTGGCAGCAATCCCTGCACAGGTGTGGATCGGTATGGATGAGCACCTGATTCATTCGGGATTTTCCAGACGCGGCTTTTTGAGAGGCCACAATATTCACTGATCATTCTTGTGCTGCTCTGAGGATGGGCGAGAGCGTATGCTAGCACATCTTCAGGTTGCACTTTGCGTCCTACATTACGAGGTGTACGAATTCGTGGTCGGCTGGTCACGAAGCCCGTCTCCCTTAAACGTTTTACAACTTTTAAGATGGTCTGCCGTGTAGGATGTGGGCCTTGAGGGAAACGTTCACGATACAGCCTTGCAGTTGATTTTGCCTTGCGTTCACATTCACCGTAAATTAACACCATCTCGCAATACTCGTTACTGCCAAATTTTGCCATAACTCTCCGCTTTAACGTACAACCCAGCAGAAACATCCTTTTTATAGTAGTAGTCTCTAGTGAACAGGTATGACGTTCCATCCTCATTTGCATAATGCATGAGATCCACGTGATTTTTATACCAGACATGGTTGAGTTGAGCTGTATGTTTGGAGAGGCGATTTTGCAAGATCAGAACCGGTGGGGACAGAACCATGGTTCTCATGAATGCGAATCACGTGCGTTTCCCCTGTGCCACAACACAGGCTCGTATTTAGTCCGTAAGGTGGCCTTTTCTCGCTTCGCTTCACAATCAAACAAATGTTCATTTTTTGCATTCTGTTTTGAGTATTAATGTGCGCAAGGTATCTTTTTGTACCAAATTGAGAGTGCTCTACAACTTTCTAATTGACTTTTTTCACGTATCTTTCACCGTTTACGAGATAGGACCGCTAATTCCAAAATTTGCCGATAGATGGCATTGTAAGTTGTCTCATCGAGTAGCGCATAGCCTTTTTACTATACTTAGACACCAACTTTATGGTCTAAGCTGTCACCGTTTAGAAGTTAAGGGGGGGGGGTGTAACGATATAAGTGGACACCCTGTATATATATATATATATATACACATATATGTGTGTGTTGATAAAACATATAATTATGCCATTATATGAAAAAAAATTATGTTTCTCAATTACAAAATTATTTAAAAAATAATCATAATTTTTAACTTATTAATAATCAATCTATAAAACTTAAAACTAAAATGCTGAAATTATATGCACAATTAAATATTAATTGTAAATATTATAAATTTCCTTATGTTACTTTGGTTCCAAAATTTCATAAAACCCCACACACTCAATATCACAGAACTGTTATTTGCGATCTCTCTCTCTCATAACGCCTTTACCACTACTGCTAGTAAATATTCGTTAAACTGTTTAAATAGAATTAATGATTCTCTTAAATATAATGTGCTTCTGGTTATTTTATATTGAACAATAGTTTTGATTTTGTTAATCACATTATCAAGCTATCTCATATTCTTGGTTTCCATGCCTTTGATTTTAAAGATCTTTTTAATAAAGATTTGTATAAAGTCATTATCTCTCTATATAATGATTATTTTACTACTAATAATATTCCTTTTAAAGTTAATAACTTCCCTATGCTACTGCACTTTGTATTATACAATAATTATATAATCCAAGGTAATAACATCTATTTACAAATTTCAGGTGTACCTCAAGGGGGATGCAGTAGCAGTATTCTAGCAAACTTGTATCTTTATTATTATGACCATAACTTTATATCTGGTACATATTTTATATATCAATATGTTGACGACTTATTATATATTATAGTTAATGATACTAATCATATTAATATTAATTTTTACCCCTCTAACTTGGAATTAATCCCTAATGAGCCTAGTGTTAGTTAAAATGTTAATTATTTAGATTTAAACTTAAAATTGGATATCCACCATAACAATATTATTACCAATTTATTTGATAAAAAAATTCTTATAAGCTCAATATCATTAAGCTGCTTTCTTTTCATTCTTGCAATTCTATTCAGTTATTTAGAAATGTCATTTTAAACCAGCTATCTAGAATACATAGACTCTCTGATTCTAAGTATTACTGTCTACACATTAATAATCTTAAGTGCATATGTAAAATTTGCCACAATACTGAATATTTTGTAAATAATATTATTAACAATTTCAAGTATTTATCATAGTATTATTGCAACTGAATACTTTATCCTTAGTTAGCAATCCCCTTTTATTATGGTTATCACCCTTTCTTTTCTCCATGTCTCTCCTCATATCCTGAATCTTAATTTTAAAAGTTAACAATCAAATATTTTCCATTCACTTTCTAGTTGACTCTGGTTTGAGTTCATTCTGGTAAGAATGTGTATTGCCGATCGGAATAATACTGGTATTTTCTGCCTTTCCTAAGGTATTCTTGTCCCACATGGAATTCATCTCATGTATCTATTTATGATTTTGTTTTCTTTTTAATTTCATTTATATTCTATCAGCCAGTTAACAGTGCCAATGGGGTTTATAGTGATATACTGTCACCATTGTTAGAAACTGGCTATTATTTTGATTTTAATTTAGAATGTATGCGTTGTCCTGTAGACGAGTGCATTTCTAAATTGACCTCTATTTTGTGGGCTATGTGCCCAATGTCTATGTGCTCAATGTCTTTTAGCTTATTTGTTTATCACCTTCTGTTGGTTTCAACTGTTTGTTACTTTGTATTTTAATATTTTTTAATGAGTGCTTATTATTGTCTTTTCATTTTTATCAGTATAGTATTTGTTTCTGATAAGATAGTGAAGGGCTTGGCTCATTTCCCATTACACGTTTTTTAACATGTATTAAATTTTCCTTTGCCACCCCTTTGTTGGTCAGTTCTCTTACTTGTATCTTTTACCTCATTTGCACTTTCATATTTATATACATATATATATATATATATATATATAATTTGATAATTTTTATTTTTTATACTGATGTCTTTATTACTATTGTATGCTTGTTGATTGGTCGATAACACACTTTTCCCTTTTTGTAAATAAGTTACCTGCTAATATTATCTGTAATTACCTGGGTTAAAGCTTTGTCTTAACATCTATGCTATGGTTGGGTTGTTATTCATTACAGTTGTTAATACATGGTTTACATTTTTAGTTATCAACATAATTTATAAATATATATATATAAATATATATATATATATATATACAGGGTGTCCAGTGCTATCGGTGACCAATGGCTATTTCCTCAACCATTAGTTACAGAGATATACTTCCAATTGCAAAAATGTTTTAAATTTTAAAATCTATTATCTTAGAAACAGCTTAAATCAATAAATGCATTTCTGAAAGAAATATGAAATATAAATTTTTATACGGTCCCCCGGTCCTACCAGTTATATTTAGAAAAATCATCTTCATACAATTTCATGCAAAAAAAAAAAAAAAAAATCATCCTTTTACAACAAAAATTCACAGAGTTATGAAGCATTAAACTTTATGACTTAAGTCGCTTTTCCACGCATAAAATTCTCCCGTTTCAGTAAGCCTTTAAGGGACCATATAAATACTGAAATTCCGTATTCAAAATATTATGTTTCGATTGTATTTGCGGACATAATGTCGAGAATGAAGCAAAGCTTTTTATCGAATATTTTTGATATTTTTTTATGTGTTACAAATAATTATAACTTTAATATTGTTTAGTGTAATGTATATTGCTGCAAAAATAATAAAATTACTGCAAAATACTTGTCTCTCCAATTATTTTGTGTATAACCCCCATTTCTCAGCACAAAAAGTACTCCAACTTTAAGCAGCTATAAGTCGGTGAATTTTGATCATAAACAGATGATTTTTTTTTTCATGAAATTGTATGAGGATGATTTTCCTAAATATAACTGGTAGGACTGGGGAACCATATAAACATTTATATTTCATATTTCTTTCAGAAATGCATTTATTGATTTAAACTGTTTCTAAGATAATAGATTTTAAAATTTAAAACATTTTTGAAACTGGAAGTATGTCTCTGTGACTAACGGTTGAGGAAATAGCCATTGATCATTGATAGCACTGTACACCCTCTCTTTCTCTCTCTATATATATATGACCCTGTGATCAAAATTTACATACAATGATAGTGTACCTTAATTGAAGCATTTCTTAAATTGGAACTATGGACTTAATGCCAATCATTCAAGCGATATTTAGCCATGCAATCTTTTTGAAACATCCTGAATCTTTTGAAATACTAAGTTAGATATAGTACAGCAGTTGCATTACCAATTGCATATTTTAGCAATTTACATTGAAAAATCTCTTTGGCAATTGCTAATAAATTTGGTGGTTATCTTTAAAACTTTTGATTTAGATATTAGCAGAAATTTTTCATAAGTTCAAGATTGCTTTTAAATATAAACATTTGGAATTTTGCTCCATGTTATATCATTAATATGTTGTGCCTTCCAAAATTACTTTTTACCTAGCAAACATGATAAAACACCTTCCACAAATTCCAAAAATCTATTGTGACTGCTCGTGTATGTTTTAGATTGTATAGAAATAATCTTTAGAATTTGATAATACATATAAATTATTTTTGCCTTTGAGAGTGAAATAAAAAATTGGGAGATTAAAGATTGCATTTAGCAATTGAGTTGGCAAAAAGAAAATCTAGTCTGTACCCTATAATACATATATAAATATTTAAAGCAATAAAAATGAAAATTAGTAAAATTAGTTATTTTTATTACTCAGTTACACTGATATAGAGTAATTAATTTGTGCTCCCCCTCTGCTTACAGACTGTCTGCTTAAACCAAATTTCACACCAAACAAACTGGAATAAATTCAATTTACAATGTACATTACAGTGTTTCAACTAATCTACAAAATAATAAACTGGAGCACAATGTAAAATGCAGTGCAAATAAAAATAAGCATAACTTTTAGAAATCGATGGATTTCCTTCTTCAGCACAATAAGCCAGTATCAGAACACTTGAATGAATGCAGACTAAGTCGATCAAATAGAAAATGACTAAATAATTAAATGTTTCTGTCTGACATTTAATCAGTACTCATTCGAGTGTTCTGATGCAGGCTTATTACACTAAAGAAAGAAATCTACTGATTTCTGAAACGTACATGTGGTTTTAATCTTTATTTGTGCTGAATTTTACATTATAATCCAGTTTATTATTGACTGCGTGCAGCAAAGTTACATTCTTTACTTAAATCTACAAAATCCCCTAGACCTGGTTTTAATTATGAAATAAACTACTAATAAGAAGGCTGTAACATCCAGGGTAAAAAAGTTATATATTGAATATAGTCGAACTAATAATAACAAACTCCCATTTAGTGAGAATTTGGATTGAATGAGAAAATTATAAACATTTATTTGGCATAATGTTAATTTAATCCAATATGTTTGTTTTAGATGGGTATAATTTTATAGTTCCCTGGAATTAATGAGCATATAAAATGATAAAACTGGATAAAGTCTAAAAAACAGTGATAAAAATCAGTGAAAATGAAAAACAAATTGACATTCACACATGAATGGATGTGTGCCAACGGTCGTACCGTGCTGAAAACACCAGTTCTTGTTAGATCACCGAAGTCAGGCAGTATCGGGCGCAATTAGTACTTGGGTGGGTGACCACCTGGGAACACAGAGTGCTGTTGGCACATTTCGGGCGCGGTAGCCCGGTGGTTTGCGCACTGGATTTACATGCTGCCACAAATGCTGTGTTCATGCGGAGTACAATCACGTTAAACATGTGGGTCCGTAAGTCCTTCTGAGAGGTTGGTGGTAGGAGAAGGAGGGTACAGTCCCTGTGGATGCCTCCCCCACTGGGTTCTGGTCTAAATTGGGTGGCACTTCCGAGCCGTCCAAACAGTTACTTTACACCTTTCTGGTAGGTCGGACGGTCTGGGTCTCAACAACATGAATGGATGTAAAAGTAGGAAGTACATAATGGGTTAAGGGTTTCATCAGAAGATCTAAGCATAAAATACATAATTTAAAAAAATGGGTGGGGATCTTTTATCCCCAATCTGTAAAACTTAACAATGCTGTAGTTGCTGAAGAGTTGAAATAAATATATTGGGTAGAGATGATTTGATGAAAGGTAATTGGAATCATATTCCCGAAGATAGGAAAAGAAAATGATGAGATAAAAGTTCCCAGAATGAGATACTTAACCTAGTATACTGATTCAAATGTTTTTGAAGGGTGTGATTGTAAGTGGGCATTCTAAATTGTGTGTAGCAAAAACATTGTGTTCAGCATTGCATTTATATCTCCATGGGAGAAGGGCATTATTTTTGTATCTCTCTGGGTATGCCCTTACTAGCTATTCCTGTTAAGTCAAATTATTTGATCCCAAAGCTATATATATGGGTCCTGTATTTAAAAAGCAAGCATCGATAATTAAAGCAAAATTTTCCAGAAATACAATGTTTTCAATCTTTCTTAATAACATAACAATTAATTTTCTTATCTTTCAATGTTTTTCTTTTAATGTGTAACTCAAATTGTAGATAATTGCACAGACGAGAGTTCTATTTTATGTAATACATACATATACATTTTAAAAAATAATACAACGCTATTAAAAAGTTTGCTTTATTCCATGATGAGTATGAAAGTGACTGCTTATTTACATTAGTCTATTAATTTGATATTTACATTTTCTTCTCTACTCTGATGAAGCCTGATGTGTTTGAAAAGTACTTTGCAGATGACTCATTCACCTTCTTTTCAGCTGCTTGAGGATTCACAATCTCAAGGCCCTGTGTAAAGAAAGATCAAAATTATCCCAACTAACATGTTTAAGGGGCATAAAATTTTCAATTATGTTAAACTTCTAGTTATTCTTATATAGGTCAAGCTATGTTATTGCGAACAGTTAAGGGGATTAAGAACTGTTCACATTAAAAGTAATTCACGTTATCCAATCAAAAACAAAGCATATTCTATTTTATGGAATTTTACATTGAACGCAAAAGTTAATGGTAAAAGAAATTTGCATTTATCATATTCACATCAACAAATTTCAGCTGTATTAACTTATTGTTTTAATAGTAAATGTATTAAAAATATTGACTTTTTAGCCAAAAGGATAATTTAAATAAAATAAAGTGTCACTAAAGTACCACTGGAAATATAATATTCTTTCTGCAAAGATTTTAGCAACTAGCTAGTTATTTTTCTACGGGGCTGTGAGAAATTTCTGTTGAGGTTGTGAATTATTTTTTCATGATGTTTTTGTAAAGTCTTCAGCTGAATAACAGGAAAAAATAATCAGCTGACTCACCCAACTAGAAGCCTTTCAGCTAATTATTTTTTTGCTATTATCCTGTGATTATTTTTTCCTGTTCTCTACCATTCTAGGGTTTCCATTTGTCCCGTTTTTTTCTATGGACAATCCCATTTTCAGATAAAATGTCTCGGTGTCCAGATTTATACCAAACGTCCCGCTTTTTAAGTGTACTTCCTAAAAATAAACATCTGTGTACTCCTGTGTAAAATGTGTGTAATAAAAACTCCACACTGCAAATTTAAGTATGAACTGAACTGAAGAATCAAAATATCAGTGAAAAATGGTGTGAAATGTTCGCTCTTTTTACAAAGCAGAATATAAATGCTGAGAATCTGAAATTCTGAATTAATCTTTGTTTCCAGGATCCAATGCAGAATGTGTTTTTTCAATTACAAATGCACTGTGGACAGACAAAATACAGACATAAAATTGAAACAGTGAAAGCATTAACCATTGTAAAGGACCACTTTAAAAATTTCTCTTATTCTGAGTTCTATGTCCAAATGTCAGAAGAAGAAATACTTCTTGAGCAGGTCCATAAATCTGATAAATATTCTAATGAATCTAAAATATAAATTTGACTATTGTGTATATTTAAATATGTAATTAAGTATATATGTGATTAATTATTATTTTCCAAAGTGGAATTTACATTAGTTAATGTGTGTATTTTTATTTAAAATGCAAGATTCACTATATAATAGATTTATTTTTGGTTTTCTTAATTTTTAACATGTTCTCCTTTTTTTTTTTATAAAATGTCTCAGGTTTTTTTTAAGAAAAAATTTAGAAATCTCCCAGTTATGGGAACTAACTCTGCGCCATACACATGCATATATACATATAGATAGATATATCATAAACACATATACAAAAAACAGAAGAAATTGTATGTGTATCAGCTTCACAATTACCTGAAGTGGTGTAAAAGCAACACTGGAAGCAGTACCCGATATTTGTCTTCGAACTGAAGTACTCCCACCCCAGACTTGTTGCCTCTGCAGATTTTTCTAAAAGAAAAATTATTTAAATTGTAATACATTTGTAAAAAGAAAATAAAGAAAACATTACACATGAAAACTTTTAAAGCAAAGAGGGATTCGCTACATTTTTCATAAAAATTCTTATTAGTCCTAAATATGTCAGATGTGGGATATTGCCACTTGTTGACTTTCTCCTACATTCATATTTAAGATTATTGAGGTTCACTTATGTCACAATAATTCAAATAGTATTAAACGGAAATTTACATTCTAATCTCCCCCAACTGCAAAATACTCAAGTAAGTGTGTTTTAAACATGTTACCTGTATGGAATATTTTAACAAATATTATTAATTATACGAGAATGGATCCAAAAAAAAGGTTACAAGGATAATAAAAAATTATTTATTAACAATAGACAGAAAATACAAAATGGAATTAAGAGGAATACTTGGCGATCACTTTTCCACATAATCACCAAATCTATTTAGACATTTATCTGAACGCAGGACCAACTTGTTTAACCCGGGTTGGTAGAAATCACGTCCCTGTCCATTGAGCCAGTTCTCGGCAGCTGTTTTTATATCACTGTCTGAAGAGAACCTTGTTCCAGATAAGTGTTCCTTTAATTTCGGAAAAAGGAAATAGTCACTGGGTGCCAAATCTGGGCTGTATGGGGGTGACTCCAGACTTCCCATTTAGGCGAGCAGTATAGGACCTAGCATTATCATGTAGGAGGATGACACCATCATTCAACATGCCAGGACATTTGCATCGGATGGCTTCACATAACCTTGTCAAAGTGGCACAATAACGATTGGCAGTAACGGTATGGCCATGCTCCAGATACTCGATCAGGATAACACCGCAGGAATCCCAGAATATGGTTGCCATAACTTTACTGGCAGAAGGTGTAACCTTAAACTTTTTTCTCGTTGGTGATCCAGCGTGTTTCCACTCCATACTGGCTCTTTTGGTTGTGGGGACGAAATGATGAAGCCAAGTTTCATCCCCAATAACAATGTCATCAATGAAGTGCTGGCCGTGAGAATGGTAACGCTGAAGAAACATGAGACTGCACATCATTCGTGTAACTTTCTGCTCCTTGGATAATGCATGTGGTACCCAGCGGGCATAAACCTTTGAATATCGCAACACATCAGTAATGATACGCTGCATGGTACCATAGCTCAGTTCCAGCTCTGATGCAATTGCATGCAGAGTTACCTGTCGATTATTTTGAATCATTTCTTCAACTAGTACCATGTTGATTTCTGTCGTTGAAGAACTTGGACGGCTGCTCGCTGCCCTATTTCGGTTTTCCACACCCTCTCTGCCCAATTGAAAAGAGCGACACCATTTCGCTACATGTCTGCTCATTGCTTCTTCACCATAAACTTTCACATTTGACTGTGAATTTCAGATGCGGACACATTCTTTGCCCATAAGAAACGAATCACGGCTCGCACCTCCAAGCGAGACCACTTTTCTAAACATCTTGCCATTTCAATCGCTCTGACACGTCTGCGAACTTACACTACCTAGAAGCACAACCGTTGTAAGACAACTACCGCCATCTGTCTCCACTCTGGGGGAAAATATTCCCTCCACAATAATTATTTCTCAAATGCTGCTGCTTGTAACCTTTTTTTTTTAGATCTACCCTCATATTTAACTATCAGGAAACTCTATCAAATGGACTACATACCATTAAAAGAAAATGCTCTCATTTATTAAAATAGTAAAATTGGCTTTTTTGTAAGAACATCTTTTATTAGTTATTTCATTGTAAAAATTTATTTAAGTTAGCAATGTTGTCATGCCAATCTATTAGATGCATCATTTATTTATGCTCATTTCGGTCATTACCTACTATTTTGATACTCTTTTTATGATCTTTACTCTTTTTCAATACTCTTTAATGATGGCCAAAGCTTTTATTTTCCAACAGAAACTATACAACTATCATTTTTTTTAGGAATAATTGGTATTTCTGTATTGAGAATAATGTTATCAATATCTTCATAATATTTATTCTAACCATGCAAATTACAAGAAATTCTATCTCGAGTTTCAAATTTTACATTATAAATTAACAAATAAAATTTCATTATTACACATTCATTCATTCTTGCATTATCATGTTTACACCTCACAGACAATAAATGAACACATACAGATGTACATAACTGTAAAATAGTTTAATAAAGAAGGCCTTAAAATGTTTATTTCTGCCAAAATCTGAAATTAAAAAAGCCCAATACTTTCCTTATGCTTAAGTATAAGGAAATAAAATTAAAAAGATAAATGTAATAAAAGGGTAGTATAAGCAAATTATACAAATATAGCACGTTTCTACTTTCTTATTGTATAGAAAAAGTACTTTTTTTTTTATTTTCAAACTTCAGATTTTGGTTGAAAAACTACATTTTAAGACTGCTGAACACATTTTGAACATTTTCAGGAAATTACTCTTCTATGTGTGTGCACAAATGTTTGTGAGGTGTGAACATTATAACTGAACTAATGTTTGTACCACTATGAATGAACCTATGTATGTACCACCTATTATTTTTATATAATGCATCTTTTATGTGAAGAGATACATTATAAAAAATTCTAAAATTAGAAAAAAATTATGTAATTTGCATAAGATTTTCCACGAGAAACAATGGATAATAATAGCATGATTTAATATGAATAATTAAGCTTTATGAATGAGATGTTACATATTTTGATGGATAAAACCTGACTTGAGTTTATAACAGACCATCAAAAATTATGAATTATTCAAAAATATTAGCATTTTAAAATTGAAGAAAGACCATTTGCCTATACATAATGTAATGAAACATAAATAATCAAGTTAGCTGATATTACCTGTAATGTCTTAGATATGCGCACTTTGGTTTTTTCATCAATTTGTGGAGCCCTGATCCGACCAGTACCAGCTTTGCCAACTTGACCAAGACTAAAACCCAAGTCATCTTGATAAGCATCTTCTTCAATCTATGAATAAAAGGTTAAATGTAAATTAATTAAAACTGAAATAGAAATAAAGAAAAAAACAGGGTACTTGTATGTTAATCAATAATATGAAGACGTAGGAACAGCAAGTAACAGAATATTATTTAGGTAAATCGTTATACAAATTTAAAAAAATAACTTCTATATTATGTCAAAAATAGTATTAGGACTTTAAATGAAATATGAGTTGTTATTTTAGTAAAATATCCTATTCCATACCTGCCAACTTTTACGCATTATGCGTAAAATTTACGCATTTTAACTGCTCTTTACGTTTTTAAGCATATATTGCTATATTTTACGCATTTCCGCATTTATTTGAATTTTTTAACATTACTAGGAAATCAATCTTCGGCGAAATTCCCCGGCTTTTTTTGTTTGAAATTTATCAATTAACCAGACGTGGCATAATTCCTCGGAAACACCATTTTTCGCTTTTTCAGCACGGATTTCTACCATTTCCGGGATCGTAGCAAATCCATAATAAAATGCAGGGTAATACCAATCAAATTAACGGAGATTTACGGCCGCGTGTAATGTAAATGAAGATCTCGATCGCTTATTTTATGAAACTAATAAATATACTTCTTCAAAGGTTGTCTAATTCAGTATAAATCGCTAAAATGTTATTTTGTTCATTAATTTCGTATAAACACTGCGATTGCGCAATTTAGTTTGTTCTTATGAATCGCCGAGAGAACAAAAGTAACTTTTTCCATCCATCTCAATCTTCTAAATATTGCATTTTTGATTGACTGAACTAGCTTATTTTCATATTCTAATTAATTATTATGGTTAATTTCTTAATTATTTTCGCATAAACAGTGCGATTGCGCAATTCAGTTACTTCGCGTGAATTGCCAAGAGTACGTTAATATCTTTTTCCATCCATCTCCATCATTTAAATGTTGAATATTAGATCGATTGAACTAGCTTGTTTTCATATTCTGAATTATTATTACGGTTATTTTCTTAAGTATTTTCGCATAAACAGTGCGATTGCGCAATTCAGTTACATCGCGTGAATTGCCGAAAGTACGTTAGTATTTTTTCCCATCCATCTCTACCATTTAAATGTTGCAAATTAGATCGACTAAACTGGCTTATTTTCATATTCTGATTAATTATTACGGTTAATTTCTTAATTATTTTCGCATAAACAGTGCAATTGCGCAATTCAGTTACTTCGCGTAAATTGCCGAGAGTACGTTAATATCTTTTTCCATCCATCTTCATCATTTAAATGTTGAATATTAGATCGATTGAACTAGCTTATTTTCATTTTTTGATTAATTGTTACAGTTAATCTCTTAATTATTTTCGCATGAACAGTGCTATTGCGCAATTCAGTTACTTCGCATGAATTGCCTAAAGTACGTTAATATCTTTTTCCATCCATCTCCATCACTTAAATGTTGCATATTAGATCGATTGAACTAGCTTATTTTCATATTATGGCTAATTATTAAGGTTAATTTTTTAATTATATTGGCATAATACAAATTTTTCTATTTTGAAAAATGGGTATGAACTCTGTGAAGGAATATTTTACAATAAGTGGTATTAAAGCAATAATTTAGGCAAATGAAAAGGAAACCATTTTGGCAGGAACATAATTTGGTGCTATTTTCTTTTTTTTAATTATTATTATTATTATTAAAGATCAATATTTGTTACTCTTAGTGAAAACCTGTGTTTTACCAAACATAAATATTTGTTTTCATTATAAAGTAATTTTCACCGGATAAAACCTTTATATATTTTTTATTTTATAATTTATTGTCCTGAAATTTTATAAAATTGGTGTCCTGAATTTTCATATTCTACCAGTACTATGCCTGATATTTAATGCAGGTATTTGTACATAGTTAAATTCATTAGAAATGTCGTTTGCGCGTGTAGTTTAAAAAAAATCATTATAAATGTCAATCACGCAAAATTTTACACATTCCAATTTTCCCAGGTTGGCAGGTATGCTATTCATTTGGCAAATAACTTAGCGTAACTGCTTAATGCATAATCAAGCAGATAAATAATACAAATAGGAAAGTAACCCCTCCCCCCTCAATCTGCATCTATACATTTTGTGGTATTTATCAAATTATAATAAATCAGTATTTAAAAACTTGCAATTTCAAATTTAGTAGTCACGACAGTTTTCAAAAAACTTTAAGACTCTAAAAAATGGTTTGTTATCCAATGTTTTTTATATTACTCTTTCAAATTTAATTGTGTGAACACAAAATTGCATTGTTATTAATTATCAACAGTTCATTTAAAACTGAAAATTTCTAAAAAATGATTTCATAAGTGACAGATATAAATATTGAAAATTCTATACTTTTAAATCTAATACAAAAGAATAAAACAATTCACTTTAAAAGGATTCAAAACTTGGAATAAAGTATTAATATAAAATGTAAAAAATTTTTTGACTTTACATAGATCATGATTACATATTCTGTAGCTTTTTTGCTGGTCAAGTCTGTAATCAATGATATAAAATTTACCAACATGAAAATAACAATGGTGATATTTTACAAAATTGAAAATTTAATTAAATATTGGTCTATTTATTAAGTGGTTTTCCTTTGAAGTAATTACATGTAAATTCGTTAAGGATATTATCATGTGGACTCTAATCTTGAAAACTTCTTGCATTTTGAAGTGTATCACTGTTAATTTAATGAAACACCCATGTTCAGCTTCATGAATTAAAAGGATTTTTCCATGCACCTGAGTTCATGTACACATTTTAATAATTTTAACATCTAGATTAAAACAATAATGACTTTATAACTCACCATTTAATATAGAAAATTTAAATACATGAAATTAAAATTTTAAAAATTTAAACATCAGAGTATTCTTAAATATATGAACATATGCTACTTACTTCACCAAAATTCATTCTATTAGCCTGCTTTCGGAATTCAGTAATAGCATACCTTTCCTTCATTTTCCTAACTCTAAAATAAAAATTTGAGTAAAATTAATAAAAGTACATACATTACATTCAAGTTACACTCTTTAGGAAACTCCAAGTGTTTTTAAACTGAAAATGGTTATAAGCATGCATATATACAGCTAAAAGACAACATATAATACTCAAGTTTTTAAAAACCAGACAAAATTTTATGAAGGAAATACAGAAGAGAATTCAAAATAGAGATTTTATGAAGGAAATACAGAAGAGAATTCAAAATATCCAATAACCAAAATGACCCATCGAGCAGACATTTCTATTGCTTTTCTGAAATTCATATTTTTCCTTTATCTACAAAAAAAGGAAATTGAACTGTGCATTTTCATCCCAGCAATGATGTTACTAGCTGATAGTGAGTTTTCAGTCAGATCACAGTCAACAAGTACTCGACACGATATATATTGCATAGCAAATACATGACTTACATGTTACACTTAACCATTTTTCCCCTTTACAAAGCTATTCGTCCTTCTCATCGTATGTTGAGCAAGATCAGAAACAGGGTGATGCATGCTAAAATGAATATTAGTATTGAGGACTTTGCTAGCGATGAGGAATTACTACTAGAAAAAAAAATGTCTGGGGTGTCACAATTTTTATTCTTTAACACTGTGTTTCCATTTTCCACGTACACAAGACGAGGGCCCTACATCTATTGACTTACTGATTAATATTGTGGACACTGCAATTTATAGATTCAAAAGGAAAAAATTAATAACTCAATAAGAAATTATGTTTTTATGCAAAATCAAAGAAAAGTTGTTGATTAAAAAACTAAAAGCACAGAGGCAATACACTTAAAAGATAACATTAGGTTTTTGAAATTGTTAATGAAATGTTATTGATTAAAATATTGAGGATTTGACTTATATTTATTATTTCAGGTCATTCATCCCAGTTATTCATTTGCAATATTTTTAAATTTTTTATCGCAAAAATTTGTATTTCAAATTTTTGTTGTAGATTCCTGCTGATCTAGTCTTGCACTTAACCAGCCATATTTTTGCTGAAATTTTTATTATAAATCAAATTTCTGGTGTTAATTTTGGGAATAAGTACAGTGCATTGTAATAATTCTTTAACTTTTTTTTCACATTAGCTAGTCTTTGTGCTCTTTGAATCATAGTGTGTACATATTTTCATCATTAATTACTGGGGGGGGGGGGGTTAATTACATTAATTTGAAATGATAGGTTTGAAACAGCAGAAACAAACTGCTGAACCAGAACTAAAAGCATTGAAGCTTATTGTTAATGGAGAAACTGTAAAGCAGATATGTAACAAACAGAGCACCTAAAACAATACAGTGAATGATTGGCAGATAAACCAGAAAATAAAATCAGAAAAAAGGTGCTCTTATACAGATATACTATGAAGAAGCTAAAAAATAAAGTCATTGATGATGCATTATAGATAAAATTCATGTAAGACTAATAAAAAAAAAATTATTTTCTTTCTGGTCGATTTTGAAGAAGAATACATTGAACTTTCATAAGAAAGTAAACAGTGAAGAAAAAATGTTCATCCAAGCAAATATTTAATAAACATTTATATACAATATATATTTTTTAATTAAATTTACAACCTATAAATGATATCTTGTATGAGTTTTTGAATTAACTTGCTTGAAATTCAGTTCATTAGAGGCCGGTTCATTGGGAGTCTGCTATATTATTAAGGTATATTGTTAAGTTCGGAAATCAAAAATTGGAGAAAATATTATTAAACCAGAAAAAGCAACATGTGTTATAAAATGAGAAGTTAAGTTATGAAAAATATGAACATTTCTTTTAAAAATAAACACCAAAGATGAGGTGCAATATTTTCAAGTGAACCACTTGATTACTAAATTAATTACTGAATAGTTTATAGTTTAAGTAGACAGAACAAATGCAATTGACTAGTATTGAAGCTGCAATATTAAGTTTGGTAGTTATGAAAACACTGAAAGAAAAAAAAAATCACACAAATGAGACAGAATTTTGGTGAAACATTTACCATAGTACACTAGTATGTATTAATAATTGGAATTAAAATTGAGTCATTTTTTAAAAAACAAAAAGTGATAATTAATGTTTTTTTCTTAACATTTTAAAAAGTAATAAATCCAAAAGAAAACAATTTTTCCGTATACAATATATCTTTTATTAAACCATCTACTGAGACAAATTTAAACTTAATAAATACAGTGGACTCTCATTAAGATGGCATCTGTTTAAGATTGATTTCTTGGTATTTTGTTCAAATGCAGATTGGCCTATGAACATTGCATGTTATAAACATCACTTAATATGTATTGTTCATTTGTTAAGATGAATAAAATTTATTTAATTTTATTAATCAATAGAAAATGTTTCATAAAATATTTTTGAGCAATTCTTTAAAATTGTGAATGACATAGAGATTGGATTACTCAGAAGAAACAAATTAAGATTACTTCATTTTTTAAATAGCAGTATGTATGACTACTACTTGTTTACAAACCGAATGTTAATACTTTATCATTTTTTCTCATTATACTTACTGCTAATAAAATTTTTGAATTCAAATTTTCTTATTATTTTTTACTATAGCATAAATCACATAAAGTTTAAGAAAATAAACTTTCATTACTATTTTTTATAATTTCTTTAGCTTTATGGACTCTCACTAATATGGACAATATGTGTTGGCCCAATGACTGTCCAACTTAATGAGAGTTCACTATGTCAAACATGAAGTTGTAAGCAAGTGAAACAAATGTAGATGAAAAGGAAAAGCAGCCATACAAATACATTGTATAACAAAATAAAATTTAGCAAAATTATTTATCTATCTTATAATAAAAAAAAAATTTCTGTCTGTCTGTTCTTTCTGTAGCAAAAATTTAAGCTTTGGACAGCCATGAATTTTATTAGTTAGCTGAACTCCCGATATAACAGACAGCAATAAGATTATTTAAAAATGCAAATTAGTTTAAAAGTAATAAACTTTTAAAGCCAAAAATTAGATTTTCTATCATTTTTGTTGAATCAAACATATTCATTTATTGCCACTTCCAGATGACATTCGAGAGTGTATGTGTTTTCATTAAATGGAAGATATTTTGTCTCGATGAAAAATAATATTTTCAGGATATTACTATAATGAATTTTATTTATTAGTTTTCTAACTTTCTTTTTTTGATTGATTTGGTATTATATTATCATTATGAGTATTGTGCCAAAATTTAATTTAAATTGTATGAAAACTCACCGAGACAGTAATATTTTTTTTAATTTTACTTCTGGGGTAAAAGAACTTTTTGCGACTTCCAAGTATTTTTAAAAATAGGCGATCGAGTGCTTATTTAGGGTGTATCAAAGATGCTTAATTAAGATGTATTATATCTGTGTTGTATAATTGGTATGATTGTGCTTAGAAAAAAGTAGAGTGCAGGAATGATTTTGGTTCAAAACATCATTGATTTTGGTGTATTATTAAATAACAATGATGTTTTGAACTAAATTGGGGGGTATCGGTATTAACATCAAAGATAGTAATACAACTATAACACTAAATACACACACTGAAAAATGAAACTAGTGCTAATAAAATAGGGTTCTAAACAATCAAGGTGGAATCTAAATAAATATTTTTATTCAGAATGTTATTGAGTTAAAAACATCTTAAAAAATTAAAATAGTTCTAAATAAGAAATATTTCAAATAAGTCCATTTTAAATAATATTCTGCATAATAAAATTGCTTACTAGTATTAAGATGATTTGTCTTGGGGAATGTTGCAGTTATTCTACCATTAGAGGTTTGACTGCAGTCATTCTACCATTAGAATTTTAAAATGATCATTTTATCATCTACAGATTTTCTGCAAGCTGCATCAGATGGACTAAGCATATGCAGTAATAATTTGCCTAAAACTTTGTTATTATAAGCACTAGGTATCTAAGATTAGTTTTTGAGTTGTACAGACAGAAAAAATTGGTTTTGTCACATTACATCAAAAACTGTTTTATCTCTGTAATGTTAACATACCTTCGACCTCCTCGTTTCTTATGGGGTTGATCAATGGGAGCTGGCAGAGGTTTAACTTGCTTTACTGGAGGTGGCTCTTGAAGCTTATCGAGTTTTCTCTCGATATCCTCCCTCAGCGAGTGTCCAACTTCCCCATCTACTGATTCGTGAAACCCATCAACTCGTGCAGCAATGGCACATTTTGCAGCAACCAGTCTTGCAGCTTTCCTCCGTAAGTCCTGATAAAATATAAATGTATATAACTTTTATAAATGGTTGCTTGTCAAATTACCTATTTTCTGTTTTTCTAACCTCTGGTAGAGCATAGAAAAAGTAATTGTTAAATTTTGGACTTCAAATTTTAAATAAAATACATATTTTAATACTGAGTATATTTTTAATCAAGCAACCATGTAGCTTAGAAAAGGTAGAGAATTACATTTTGTCAAAAGTCAAAATTTGTATTTTAATTGCTAAATATTAAGTAATTTATACTTATGATAAGATGTGTTTAGTCTAGTATTATGATTATTTTTATGAAAATATAGTAGAACATGATCTTAAAAAATAAAATATTAATAAATGAAAATTAAAAATTAAATCTATTGTGTGAAACTATTCTAAAAAATAGAGTACAACAACAAAACACAAACCAAATGTTTCGTAGTTTGATTTTAGAAATTGAACTTGCAACAACAAATTCTTTACAACATATTTAAAAAAAAAATGTTATATCACATTTTCAAAATACAGTGAAACTTTGATTTTGTGACTCCCACATTTTATGATTTCCCACTTCGTATACTATTTTCCCTTGGTTCCAATTAATCTCCTATACCATTAGTGTGTCTTTGCTATGTCGAACATTGTTTCAATTCTAGGTTTTCAAGCATCGAATGTTTTTTTAAGGTGGCAAATTATATTTTCTTAGTATTTCATGTATGTATTGTGTGTTTCTTTTGAATACAGGTGATTTGAACTGGTTCTCCCTCCTCTCCTGCATTCTTCAATTTATTGAAGGATGATTGTTTTAATGAAATTAAAATTAATTTTAAAGACTATGCTAATTGCAATAGAGATATGATCACCTTACATGTTCATAACTTTTGATTTACTGGATTCTTCAATGAAGGACGATGAAACGGAAATTGAAGAAGTTAATGTACCTTTTGTCACTGCACCATTAAATGGAATAAATTAAAATTATTAAAAACTTTTTCCTGAATCACGATTTAAAAGAATCACATTTACAAAACTTTTCAGTAATTTAAAATGCTCTTTTCGAAATTACAACAAGAAATAGCACAAAGCAAAAATCTAAAATTAACATTATAATTTTTTTAACAATTGAATTATAAGGACAATACAGTATAAATTTTTATAATGAATATGAGTGAACCTAAGAATATGAGTGAACAGTACAGTATATAAGTATACAGTCCTAGTGTATAAAACCTCAATAGTATATCTCAAATAGTATACAGTCCTAGTATATAAAACCCCAATAGTATACAGTTCTCATATATAAAACAACTTTTTATTTAAATACATACCGCCGGTGTGTTCTGAACGATATCACTAGTGTAAACAAAACCTGTGTGAGGCATTATAGCTGTAGTTGAAAATCCAGCTAATGTTCTCCTCTGAGAACCTAAAACTTGAATATTGCATGCAGGCATTTTGGCTAAATTGCTCAAGCCTCCTGCAACACCTAAAGAAAAAGAATATGAAATTAGCAATGTTAAAAAAGCCTAGAATATAAAAACAGTTTGTAGTGGCCAGCTCTTATGCCATTCTAATTGGCGATCGACCAGTTCAACATTCTACGACTCATACCTCGAATTAAATAGTCGCTTCACTATAGTTCTGGTAAAACACTGATTTTTAATGTCTTATTTAAAACATTTTAATACAATTTATATTCTATAAACTATTAAATAAAAATTAATTTTAAAAACAACACAACTTCCTCTGCCGCAATCTAGACTTGCAAAATGGGAAAGGGAGAATAAATGAAAGGGATACACTTCATATATTCATATTTTAAGAAGAGTGTTTTGTAAAATAGAAGTGATGACCTCAACTCTGACAATAGGTTATAAGAAGGTTTAGCCTGAGAAGTTAAGTGACAACTTAAATATTTGGAAGAGTATAAAAGGATTGGGTGTTATAAGCAAAAATTTTACAGAATACAAAAAGTTATCAAAATTTTCAAAGGTGATATATTTGTTGGGTAGGTATTCTCAGAATTCTATTATATATGCTTGGTTTCCATAAATGCAAGTTAATGCACATAAATTTACATAAAAAGCTACATCATTTACCCATCAGTTTAGCAGCCGTTGAAGCTCCAACTATCACTGATATGTTAGGTGCAATGAAAGACATACGAGATTCGACATAGGTATAAATCTCTTGTTTAAAATTATCCAATTCTATAGCCTAGAAATACACAAAAATATTATGTTTATATGAATTATAAATGAGTAAATGAAATTTATAAGAAATATTTTTCAGATTCATTTACAAACAGTAGAAAAAAGGAAACAGGGATGAAATTTACACACAATGCACACACATAATAATTAATTGTACAGAAATGTTCTTTTTGCATCATCACATGAGAAAGGAAAACATTTTTTTATGTGATGATAATTTCAAAGGAAGATAATAACTTCACATGAAAAAGTAATTAAAATTAACTACAATAAAATTGATCTTACACAATATCTAATGTTCTAATCATAATTATCGTTCAAATTACATTTTATTATTATTATTATTTTACAAAATTGAACATTTCTGTTGCATACAATTTTTTACATAAACCTCAAAATATAGTGTCCCTACAACTCAATACATTAACAGTTGAAAACCAAAGCCATAAATGTTGATTTAATGAAAAAGATATACAGCTATTTTTTTAACAATATGTAAAATTAATTTTGCTTAAAAATAAAACCAATATTAGATGACCCAACATATTGCATTTTCAATGAGGTATTATAATATAAAAAATATTCAATATTAAGTGATGAAAATTAAATAAATAAAATAGCAAAACTATTTAATCTATTTAATTTTAAAACTTTTAAATCTGAAATTTTATTAAATTTATCAATAATTTTAAGAAATATAACAGAAATAAAAAAAATGTGGCAATATCCTCTAGTGTATTTAATCTTACACAAATAATTATATTTAAATAAACTTCAAAACATAAAATCATATTACACACAAAAAACGGTTTGCTATTACATTAAAATTACATCTTTCTGCTGAAGTACTAATCATGGAAGCACTGTGTAAAATGCCTAATCAAATTCAATTCTTTGAGACATAAACTTGAATGACGCTGATCAAAATGCAAGATATTCCTTTATTTAAAGTCGTAGTAAACAAATAATTACTGTTATGTAATAATTAAAAACATACCATATCACAAGCTTCAAAAATGACTTTCAAATCTTCATCGGTTAAAAGTTGCCTAAAAGATATTTTAGAACACTTTAATTTTTATACAACTACTAATCAGTTAAATGAAGTAGAAAAATATAATTTTAAAATTCCATTACAGTAATTCAAAAACATTTAGTAGCATTCATTAAAACAACTGTAAATTGAGATATTTTTACCCTTGAGTTGTAGAGGCAGTAACACTAACAACCATAATGGTAGCTGGGGTAAGAAATTCTTGCAAGATTTCACTGTTCTTAGCTTTATCCAAATCATTTCCTAACTCCTAAAAAAATTATAAATATATATATTAGTGGCGAATGTTGCAGTAAGGCGTAGCAGACCATTAGAATTGGAGGTATAATTAAAATAAAATCTTTTACATTCAACAAAACATTGTACGAGTAACATTTTGTTTGAAAAATTTGAATTAGATGTATGCATCTGTAGGCTAAAGAAACAGTTTATCAGTGCTCCTATTCATGCCTTTCTACTCTTTCCACCCCTAAAAGTGCTTTCAATGAAGCAAAGAATGCAATGATCTATTGCGATATCCTAGAGAGGTGATGGAGTTTCTGCCAAACCTCTGACCAAATTATTGCTTCTGGTATGTAGCACTCTGATGAAAGGATTCGCTGTCCAGCACTTGGCAAGATGTCAAGTTATATGTCCAAAATTTTGACCCTACTGAATCTTTGATAGCAGGGAGTGCTTGGGAGTAAATATTATTTGCAGCATTGTAATATTATTTGTCATACTGTCATTTTGGTGATGGCAAAGCAGCTTAATTTTTTCCAGCATTTAAAACTCTTTAACTGGAAAATGAGTTTTGAGCCAGATCAATAAATGTATTATTCAAAAATTAATAGAAATACCCTTTCAAGCAGATACTTAGCAAACAAGATAAAAATAATAAAGCACAGGAGAACCAATCCACCTTTGCCAAAACCCAAGAGTGTACATAATGATAAAAAATACACTTATATTCAGAATTTTCAGATTGCTCGATATGATTTGTACCCATGGTTAACAGAATACGAAAATTTGATCATATTATTTTGCTGGTCTTTCTTACTGTTTTTTGAAAATGAGAATACTTGGAAGTTTTAAAATTTAAAATTTTCACAATTTTAATTGTTGCATTAAAAAAGATTTTGAAGTTTATTCACTGTAAAAACTAAATGTAACATTTCACGGAATATGGGCAATCTTTTGGAATTTTTGATGAATACTCGATGAATTTTTTTATTTTTTTCACCACAAAATCCCTACCTTAATTTCAATGAATAACATAACAGTAGTAACATTATTTATTATCATTACTATTATAAACATTAAATCCCTTGAGTATTGTAGTGCAATTGACAATCTGTGTATGTGGGGGAATTAATACATAAATATATATATATATATTCAAACAATTGTAAAAGCTGATAAAACACAATAGCATACAAAAAATACAAAAGAATTGAAAGTAAAAAGGTGACTATCGAGGTAATAATTGTACCACAATTATTTCTCCTCATTTCAAGATTGGTTTCTGTCCTTTCAATCACAAAAAGCAATTATGAGTACAACGTACTAATACTATATAGCTGAATATCTGATAAATTGCCAATTTTGTGTTTCTTGGGCTTTAAAAGAATAATAATAAATAAATAGCTATTTTTTATAGTATTTGTTTAGAATCCAATTTGCTCCATATATTTCTTATTAGAAAAGTATTTTTCAATATTATATGTAGTTTTGACTTCATAAAAATGTAAATTTGTCATTTCTGTCACTATCTCCCAATGATGAGTTGGATTTTTAACTTTTAATTACATTAGGGGGGAAAAACATAACATAAATAAATTGGTGAAGCTTAAGAAATCACAATGAAAAAAAAACTCTCAAAAAAACCTTATTTATAAAAAATTTAGCAATATTATTTTGCAATATTACTGATACATGTTTGCCCCTGAAAAGCAGTGACATTACATTATTGTCCAAAAAATTGGCCTTTTCATCCACTCGATGGTGACAGTGTTTTTAAGCAATATTTAGAGTTTTGCTCCACATCTTAAATTTTGGAACTTAAAAATACACAATTTTAGTACTTCTTTTTTATGAGTATATTTGTTATTTGTTACCTGTCATTTCTGACATGCATTTAGTTATTATTAATATGAATGAAATTTTTAAAATACTGTGTCTCCTGTTAGTTCATAAAAGAGGGTTATGCATAGTGCATACTTTGTTTCCCAATGTTAGTTTCAATTTCTGTGTGGAACAAAAACCAACCAACCAATATATCATTTCTATCACGGGAATGTGATGAATATGTATTAAAATTCTTCAATCATATGAAACAGCTTTATCATTTATTAGAAATCTTAAAAGATATTTTCAAGGACTTATTCCAAGTAAAAGTTTCTAGAGACTATACAATTAACAAAAAATTTTGTGGAACCTGAAAATTGGAAAATATCAGGTATTCCCGCCACCAATTCCCAATCTTCTTTATGGTCATCATCTCCTTATAGAAAGCTTCATCTCCCTCTAATCACTATTATATGTGTGGAGGAAGATGGGCATTTCTTATCATCCCAACAATTTTCATGAAAGCAGTGGAAAACTCTTTATCACAGAATATTTAATAAAACACATTTAGTACTGAGTATGATAAGCTAGTTTTACACATTAGGCAAAAACTTGAAAAATCAGAAGAATAAGTTGATACAGTAGACTCACATTATAGCGACCCTGAAGTAACCGTCACTGCAGGGACATTATATCAAATGGTCATTATAATAAAAAATTCCACTTCCAAACTTTTACTTGAGGAAGGGGTGCTGATTTTCACACCACATGCAGTTTGCAACAGTATCAAACAAAGTATAATTTATAGTGTAGTTAAAAATTAAGAAATAAATAACAAGTTAAAAAAAAAATTTAAAAAAATCAGTTTAATACAGTACACTGCAGAAATGAAACAAAGCAAAGGGTAATATGTACTACATATTTTCTAGCTTTTTTTATGAATGCTGCTATTTGTGTCTGCTGTAAATACTGTCTAGAGAGTATTTTTAGGAATATCTAATGATAGTGCTTTTAGGAATGTTAAACAATTTGGCAATCTTTCTTTCTGGAAGATGATTTTTATCACCATTTAATAGGGTCTTCTACTTTATCTCAATAGGCAATGCTGAACACCTAGTCTTGGGTAAGGTAGAGGAGGTATGGTTAGCTAAGTGGCAAACACCGCACACAGCTGTCTATCTTTTACTGAAATGATACTCCAGTACATATGGCTATCCAGAAATTCAAGATTCAAGGCTTATGGTATCCTAGATGGGTGGGTACCAGTTTTAACCTGAAATGGAAAATTAAGGGGATACAAAAGTAAAAGTATTGTTAAAGTTGGGGAAAAGGGGATACAAAATTGATAGTTTTGTTAAAGGAGGGGAAGAGGGGATAAAATAGATTACTTCTATTCACAGCAATTGAATAAAATTCATTGCCATGTATTCCAGACCCTTTAATTTTGATAACTGCCTCATTCAATGCCCATAAAAATTGGAGGGCAATCCAGCAGCCAGCATTTTACTTTATGAGATGATTTCAGATTTTGTTTACATTCATGTGATAGTGGAAGAAAAAACGGGATGCAAGCCAATTCAAGGAAAAGTTGGGATTCTCATCTTTTATCCATTAAGTATGGAAAAAATTATTAAATACTGTTTAATATTTGAACTCTTACAGTATTAACAAAGGTGTGGGGATGTAATGTCAAGAACATATCAAAACTCTTTTTCATAATCTCCATAGAATATACTCACATTATTATTCGCATCAATTAGGGTGATTGGCAATATTTTATGTGGTATTAGTGATACACACACACACACACACACACAAAAAAAAAAAAACTAAAATCTAGTAATTGTGCCTTTTTAAAATAACAATAACTGTTATAAGTAGATAGTATGGACTTTTTCTCCATAGTAGATGGTAAAGACATTCCAATGTGGGATGTAGTAAAAAAAATTTCAGAATTACTGACCAAGAAACTCAGAAAGAATTTAAAAAATTATCACTTGGTCAACACATGGACACATTTCAGTGAGCCTTGATTTTTACACTTTTATTATGCTTCTAAATGTAAACCTACTATTGAGAATAAAAAATCCTGAAGTCAAATCTTACTTCATGGAACTTCTAAACTAGGATTCTGCCAAACAAAGGCATGTAAATTCACTTCTTTTTGTCCATATAAATTACACAAAGTACATATTTGAACTGCAGAATTAATTTACTATGAAGAATTTAGTAAATAAATCAAACATGAAATGATTCCCCAAATCATTATGAGTATATAAATCAAACTTTAAAACCATAAACAACATTACCTTTTTTACTTTTGTAATTAGAGCTAATTTGGGGATCTTATGCTGCAGGTGGATGTAGACACACACAGCTGAATTTTAAATGTAGACATGCACATGTATGCAGGTACACTCCAAATGGTTAGATAATTTTGCAGATACTCTTCAGATAGTACACAAAATACAAATTTATCCCTTCCTCCACTGCAGCATATAAAATCATAATATGTTATTTTTTTTTATAAATAAAAATTTGTAATGCTCAAAGCATTATTTTCAGAAACTATTTTTTTTATTAACTTATTTTATTGTTATACATTTTGAAAGTTTATAACAAATTTTGTTTCAACAGTTACATATGCAGATATATTTGATTTTCAAATAATTCTGGTTGTGGGCACTACTGATACTATTGAAAATAAGAAATCTTGTTATAAACCACAATCATCAAAGCCCTAACGGTTGCTGAGCAGATTAAACTACATCATTCTGACACTAAAAACTGAATAACAATAAGCCAAAAGTCACTAGACTATTTAAAATTCGAATAACGTTTTACAATTAATTAATTTAATAATGTTACTGCCCCATATAGCTTGCCCAACAATGGAACTCTTAAGGCAAATTTTTGGAAGGATGTTAATTTCGTGAAACTCTTAAATCAATTGGCCGTCACACTAACCTGACTTAACTGCTCCAAACTTCTTCCTGTGAAGGTATTTAAAAGATAGAGTATACCGTAACAATCTTCGGACCATTAAGAAATTGAAGGCCAACATCCATGAAGAAATTGAAGCAATAAGCCAGCCAAGAAACATTAAAACAGGTGATGGTACAAACCTTAGAAAGAGTGAGCCATTGTGAAGAGAAAAATGGTGGTTATTTAAAAGATGTAATTTTCAAAACCAAATAAAATTTATTTCCAAGAAGTGTGTTTTTTGTTTATAAAAGCGTAAATTTGAATTACTAAAAAAAAAACTATTCCATTTTAAAATGGTCTAGTGACTTTTGGGCCACCCTGCCTCATATATACATATATATATATATATTACAAAGTTGCGTAAAAAAAAGGTACAGAATTTTATGAAATTGATAAAAATTTTAAGGGGATTAAATTTGAAGAAATACAAAATTTAAATTTTTATACGGCCCCTGTACAAAAACATTTCCAAAATGTGCAAAAATATAATAAGGGTTTTAACAGTATACCTTTTGAAAAAATGTTAAATCAACATGCCTCGCTACTGCCCATCTCGAATACTGATGTTTCCATCACGTTTCGCTTTAATAAACCCAACGGACACAGGGTATTTAATTATAACTACATTGGCAAAAATATGGATCAATATGCCAATTTGACTTGTAAATGCACCTCTAATACCTATATCAACTATGATCATGGACATACCATTACTGGCAACCTGGACGTTATAAGGGACACCGAACTTAGAAAGTTTTTAAGACTTGGAACAAAATTCAGGATACAGAATTTTAACAAGATTGGCAAGACTTTCGAATGTGAACTTAATGAGTTTGTTTACAAGACGGCTATATATATGATATAGTATGCCCCTGTCTTCTTTTAATGAATGGAGAGATAACATCTTATCGGATTTTAAATTTTACTAACATAATTCTTATACGCCTCGTGAAAAATGCAATTTGTGTAAAAGGGCCATGAATGATGTACAACAGGAATATGCTATTACATATACTGATAAAGTTACTTCAAACTATTCATTTACCTGTATCAGCTATTATATCGACCTTCTCAATATCAGCTATAAAAATGAAGAAATGTATGCCTTACTAAAAACACCGAAACGGGAGACAGAAAACAAAATCTGTGCATTGCATAAATGCATTGGTATAGATATAAAACACATAAGATATCCCTATCTTGTTATGATACCAAAAATGCACAAATCTCCGATTAAGTTTCGCCCGGTGACTGTAGGATTCAAGGCATATATTATGACAGCTAACACGAAACTTTTAACTTTGTTGAAACCTATCTTGGCACAGATAAAGGCAATTCTGAATATAGTTCTTAACGAAAATATCTTATTTGACGGCATTGAATACTATTAACAAAGGAAGAGTATACCTATGGAGAGAGGTTGTTCCTCCATGCTGGCGAACCTATACCTCAATAAATACGAAGATGTATACATATTTTAAACGAAATGCCATATTTTCGTTTTATTGACGATGTGTTAATTGGACTAAATAAATCCAGCAATAACTTCGACTTCGGTTTTTACCCTTTAAATCTGGAACTTATCAAGACCAATGAGGTTCAAAGGAATGATATTAATTATCTCGATATTAATATCAATTACAAGGAAAACAAACCCATTTACACCTGTCTATATGACAAACGTAAGCATTTTGACATGGAAATCAATTACGTCATCAATTGGAAATCAAATCTGAGTCTTGCTATATTTTGTAACGTCATGGTAAATCATTTCTTACGTAACGCACGCATGCATACTTACAAAAGCGATCGTGTCAAGTGCGACGCAATCTTCATCGGAGAGGCATTAAGACAGAATTATCCTATGGGATTCATCGAACATTATTACAATGCAATGTACAAGAAAGTTAAAAATGCATTTCGACCTGATTTTGGCAACATCTTCGATATATAATTCCTGATGGCAACGCATTCACTGACTACGAGCGCTTTTTTTCCCCTTTCCTTTTCGAATGGCTCGCTCGACATGTTGTGTGACGCTTATAACTTTCATCCAAGGGGGGTGGTTGTTATGATTTTCATTTTCTTCAAACTCTTTTCCAAACCGTTACTTTGGTGGTTCCACATTGTCCACGTTTCTTCGGTTAGGGTGCGTTTTTTGTTTTGATGCTTCCTGGAAATAAGGCCACAGGCTCCGGGACCTTATACCGGCTCTGGGAGCGTTTCCACTGGAGTAAAAAGTCAACTTGTAACTGAGAACTGGGGGTCACAATCCCCTCAATCCTATTTGTATACCCCTATTTGGCTTCTTTCCACGTATTGTACTTTTTGGCATTTTTATGTATATTTTGACGGTAGTGAGCTGCAATGCGCCTTCTTGTCATCTTATTATTTGCTTTTCTTTTGTCACTCTTGTCATCGTGGTCACTGCCATTTGGCATTCATATATATATATATATATATATTATATAATATATTACAAAGTTGCGTAAAAAAAAAGGTACAGAATTTTATGAAATTGATAAAAATTTTAAGGGGATTAAATTTGAAGAAATACAAAATTTAAATTTTTATACAGCCCCTGTACAAAAACATTTCCAAAATGTGCAAAAATATAATGAGTAAAATGTGCCTCATACACTAATAAGATGATATACAAATTTTCAGCATTTTATCATAAAAAAGATATATTTAAACAAAGTTGGTAAGGGATTAATCACAAACTAAAATGTAAATGTTTACAACAAGAGTGCAAATGATGCAAAACAGAAATGCATCATAGGCAAATAATATCTGCCTCTTGTCTTTAATGGATCTTTGGCATGGATGAAAAACATTTTGAACAAGCTTTGTAATCTTTGTGTAAAGATATTATTTCTACACAGTGTAGATACTTTTGTACCAATAAATAGCAAAATTCTAATTTATTTATGTAATCATTGTTTTCTTTCGTAATTTATGTATGATCCCTGAAACGCGATCTGCCGACATGATTTTTCCCCTCTAAGAACCCATGTCGATGAATCGAAAAGTGGTTTAAGTTAGCATTTTTGTCTTTTCATATCTCTGGAACTTTCTATGATAAAATGATGAAATTTTATACATCACCTTATTAGTGTATAGGGCACATTTTACTCATTGGAAATGTTTTTGTACACGGCCGTATAAAAATTTAAATTTTTTATTTCTTAAAATTTAATTCCCTTGAAAATTTTAATCGATTTCATAAAATTCTGTACATTTTTTTATGCAACTTTGTAATTTATTAGATATGTCTAAGATCGATATTTAAGGAATAAAAGCCGAGGTCAATGTTTTTAGGACACCCCGTATATATATATATATATATATATATATATATATATATATATATATATATATATATATATATATACGGGTGTATATATATATAGGGGTAGATATATTTTCATTTTATTTTCATTATATTCTTTTGATATTACTTTATAATACTTTGCATCCTCATTTCAATAATTAGCCACAAGCTGGTGTAACAGAATATTTTATATTCATGATTGATTTTTTTGTGTATTTGATCCACTTTGTTTTTTCTTCTACGTTGGGCCATGTACATTATTTCTGTAATACATTTTACAGTTGTGTAAATAGAAACCTAGAATCAGCATTAATGAAACATGTATGGCCCTTGATAACGTACATGGTTTCAGAAATGCTTTTCATATTCATTTTATTCCTTTTATATTCACTAAATTCCATTTATTCAATTTCCAAACTTCTTGCCTAGCTCATCGTGCTACACTTGGCTTCTGATTTGCAATTTTTTTACCTTTACCTTCAGTTTACAAGCAATTTTCTTTGGTATTTCTCGTGTATATATATATTACAAGTAATCATAAAAATCTTCAATTATATATATATATATATATATATATATAATCCAAGAAAAAGAAGATTTAAAGGAACTTGGGATAACCAAATGCTTTGCATTTAATGGTTGAGGAGGATTGCGACTCCCCCTCCTGTTTAAAGCTGCTTTTCCAGCCTAAGCAAACGCTCACGGTACCAATGCAAAGCAAAGGTTGGTCCCCAATGCGTGCTAATACGAAGGCACCCGGATACGGAAGAACAAGACCAACTAAACAGAAGGAAACTGGACCAAAAGTGAATCCTGCCCAACTCGCTATCATATATATGTTCATTTTACGCAATCCTCCCCAACCATTAAATGCAAAGCATTTGGTTATCCCAAGTTCCTTTAAATCTTCTTTTTCTTGGATTACATTCTGCTTCGGAGTATAGAGCGGCTTGGCGCCTTTTCCTGAGTAGTGCCTTTGATTTTTGTAGATATGCATAGGAATTCTTTTTGAATTTGTTTACTGGATTTTATATGATATATATATATATATATATATATATATATATATAATTACATCGATATAAATAACATTTATAATGAGTGCATATATAGTGCATAAAGCCCAGAATAATATCTGCATATACAAAATCAAAACGGGAGCCAAAAAGTAATGCTCATTGGATTTAACTTTCACTAGTTAATGTATGATGAAATACAAACAGTAATGCGTGAGGACAGTAAATTTAGACCATTGGAAGATTTAAAAAAAAAATGAATCAATGAAAAGCAGTGAATAGTTTATCAGCCAGAAACGTTTTCAGGAGCACATATATATCTTACATAATGTAAGGAAATGTTTGTGTGTGTGGTCTGTAGAGGGAAATCTAAATGTCATACAGGCATGAAATTTGATACATAGATTCTTCCAGACTCGAACATGTGCACTTCGATGTTATTTTAAAAACTTTTTAATTTGTTTTTAGTTATTTCATGTTTCAGAATGAATAACAATTATTTTGTGTGATATTCACAAATATTGGTTCTTTGGCGACCTAAAATATTAACAGAGTTTCCATCCTAGCACTATTGGAATAATCACAAAATTCTAATTCGAATAAATTTTGAACAAAATCAATACCATTATTATGTGAATTTTAGTGAATTAGAAAAATATCTTGTCCCATGACGTGTCGAGTTATTGAAGCTTCACTGTATTAAGTAAAGGGCATATTGCACAAAATAAAAGCAGAAATATATGTATAACAATTAATACTGACAAAAAATTAAAAAAATTGCGATTATTTAGAAAAAAATTTAGTACCTTTACTGTCGAAACATATTGTAGGGGAACAGGAACTAATGATTCAAGTTCAGGAAACCTTTTAGAGTATTTATCCCTGATAAATTTATGAATAATATCTGAAAAATTAATTACAATTCAATATAAAATATGCAATAGAAAACAGCAAGTACACTGTAAAAATACACAATTAGAACATATATTTTTATTTAAAGATGAGTATTGGGAATAAATTTTATTTCTCATTCAAGCAAAGAAATTTAAATAATCAAATTACTGGATAACAGAACTTCTATTTAATTGCAGTAGAGCACACAAATTTGGAAAAAAAACTGGCTCCTCAATATTTTGAAAACATCAACTTACACTAACATTTATAAAGACACTCTACCAGTTACAAAGCAACAATATAAGTAATTACTATGCAAATCAATAAGCATTACATTACAATTACTTTAAATATAATATATTTATAAAAATAAATTCTGGCAATATTATCAAAGTCATGGCAATGTTATCAGTTCAAGATTTTCTTTTAAATGGACAGCATTTTGATACATTATATTGTACATGTACAGATTTCCTTCTTTAATGCAGTGTCTGTTTTCCTATTACACGTTTTTAAATTTAGGAAAGGATTGCTCAGCATCAACACTGTGAGTATTATTAATAGACAACCTATGGTGACTTTATGTAGCAAGGAAAATGAATTTTTTTCACATTCTAAAAATCCATCAATCCTTTGCTGATGCAAAATTATTTTACACTTTCTTTATATGAACAAAAATGCATACAATTCTTCATCGTCTAAAAGGTCCAAGAACTTAATATATTTGATATTTACGAAATTTCTGAAAAAATCATGTAAATTCGTGCCACAAAACAAAAATTATAATGGAAATCAGACAATAAGAAAAATATCTTAAATTCTCGAATATATTTTATATTTGTGAAGTTTCAGACCCCCCCCCCCTCTCCCCTAAAATTTGTGGAAATTTGTGCAGCAAAATAATTACTACCCTAGCTATTGTTCACTTATTACACTTTGTCCTATTACAATAATTGAAACTAATGTGGGATTAAACGTGGTATTTTTGTGTACCCATCGAAAAGCTCTAGGATGCAAAGTTTATTCAATAGAAACTGTGTTTCTTCTGTCTAAAAATTTTTTGTTGAAACTTTTTTCGTGTAAGTTGTTAGCAGAAATATTTGAATCTTCTAATCCTAATTTGTCTGAAGAGAGATTTTTTCTATATCTCATTAAAAATTTTAGCTATTAAAATCGTTTTTTTTTTTAAATGTGTATTTTCTTAACCTAAATAAGATGCAATATTTTTTTCCTAATAAGGATTTGAAAGCTAAAAGATTGAAACAGTGAGACATGAAGTATTGCAACAAAAGGAAACACTTACAGAATATTACTCTATGACTTTTTTTAAATATATAAATATAAAAATTTTAAGAAACTGTTCAGCCAGTTTTAAAACTATAGATTTTGTCTTCATTTTGAATTTTAATTTGTATTCCTATTTTGAAAATATACCAATCAAAACTGACAAAATTTTATATTTAGAGGTAAAATTTGTAAAAAAAAATCTGAAAAATTCCATACATTTTATCTATTTTTATTTTTTTCACATTCTATTTTTAAAAAAGTTCTGTACATGATAAAATCTATTCGTTAAGTAGCATACAATATACATAGATTCGGCAGGTTGCAAAATATCTAAAATATTCAATTTTCAATAATTTTTAAACTTGTTAACAGCTTTTAAAATAGAATTTTTATACAAAAGATGTTAAAACTAAATATCATGAAAACAAAATTTGAAACTGTTAACCAAACAAAATATAATTACTTATTTCATTATCAATTTCAACTGCTAAATTATTTGCTTCAACAATCAATAAATATTCAGGATCAGCTTCAACAGGACCAACAGCTGAAAGGCAAAATAATTTCTATTACTCTAGAAACTCATAAATTAAAAATATTAATATATGAAAATAGCAGAAACCATCAGGAGTATTAGTACAGTTCAACACAACACACAATTCTGATTAAAATATGCAACATCATTTTATTTAGATAAAGAAAACATCTGTTTGAAAAAATTGAATAGACTCTGAGTCTCTATGACTTTCACATACAATCATATTATATGTTATTCTCTATAATTTCTTTCAAAATCAGAGTGAAAAATAAAATGTTGTTTTGTGAGATTTTACCCAAGTTCTTTTTCTTCTCCATAACTTAAAAAAAATACAAATAAGTTGGTAACACACCAGCCAAGTCAATGCATTGCATGCATTCATTTAATTTGCTAATACATACTATTTTAATACCTTTTACATGGCACAACAAATTTCAAATTATCAGTTTCCTGTATTGACTATACTGCTATTATTGCTTTGAGAATTATCATTGTTCTCTATAGGAAATAATGCTATAAAAACAAGGGGTTATTTCAAGAATTTCACAAAGGGGGCAAAAATTGATGGACTAATGTTCAAATGATGGAAATATGATTTGCAAGGAAAATAACATAAAAAAATTATAAGAAACATAATAACATGAAAATTCTCATGGAAGGAGAGAAGGGCAAGGGCTCCTTTCACTTAATGGTACCCCTGTATGAAAATCTTATTTTGAATAATTAAGTTCTAATACATAGTAAAGAAAATTCAATCCAACTCTATGCATTTCCATATTGTATGTACAAAAAATTTCATAGAAATATGAGCATTCACTTTTGATAAGTTTCAATAGAGGTTTACAACATTGTAGTTTATAGCAAGTTTTTTTTCTGCTATTGCAAATATGGGCTAATCCATGTTGGCGAGTGCAATATAAGCATGAAAAAGACCCATGGATGCTGTTCTTTGTAATGGGTATTTCCATATTGCAAATACAAAAAAAGTAATATGAGCATTCACTTTTGATAAGCTCCAATACAAATTTACAAAATCGTGGTTTATATCAATTTTTTTTTTCTGCCATTGCGTATATTGGCAACTTCATGCTGATGAGTACATAATAAGTACCAAACAGGTATATCGATACCATTATCTGCAACAGGAGTATAAGCCTTCAATTCATTTTTGTATTATACTGTTTGCACCCACTTCTTAAATTGTGAATAATTCATATTCCAATCATGTAAATTACAACAAACTATATTTCTAGTATTTAGCACAATGTATGTAGACATAAAATTTCATAGCAATACAAGTATTCTTCCTTAAGACCATAGAATTCCAATAATATATCCACCCAAATATAACCCCTTTCTGAAAATTTAAAAGCTTTCCATTCTACAAAGAAATTCTTTTTTGTAACTCCTCTACCCTATGTGTTTTTTAATTTTCAAGTTGTCATGGAATTTCATCTTTTTCTTTATTATTGGACTTAGGTCACTAATTCTAATTTGTAGAGCAAGTATAAAATAATATATAAAAATATACCAGCTCTTCCCATTTTAAAATTAAGAATTGAAACACAGAAAGTTAAATTAGTTTTTTAAATTATTGTTTCATTTTATTTAACAGTTTACAGAATATAAATTGCATCAAAAAGAAAATCTCAATAGGATTTTGAAAACTAGTCTTTTATCTGAAATTTCTAGACTGTAACCCCTTTTATGCATATTTGAAAATTCCTATTCAAAACTAAAAAGTGTGTGTGGGGAGGGGGGGGGGAATTATTATAATTCTACAATATATAATGTTCACAACTCATTTTAAAATAGCAAAAAAATCTTAGTTTTTTACATATGATAATTACCTCACAGATATGCATATACAGATAGACATCAGTCCAAAAAGGTTTCAAATGTGTTCAACAAGTCTTAAATTGTGCTTTTCTATTAAAATATCAAATTCAAACATTTTGGGGAAAACACTTTTTTTTATACAATAAAATGAGAAATAAAAGGATTTTTTGTTCTGATATACTCTTTTGCCATTACTCATTAATTTGGCAACATTTCAAAAAGTCGCCAAGTTGGCGACATTCCGCCAAAATCGTCGCCAAATTTTCGCCAAGCGTTATGGATGGAGAAATAAGTTATTCTTACAGCAGATAAATTACTATTGGCGATCAAATACAAAAGTATTACTCAAAGTATCTTTTTTCTGGAATGGAACGAGCTAGATCCACGAGAATAATGTCACCCGATGTATTGCATGGTATTCATATGAAAAGTGAACATGGTTCTCAATAGAAAATATTTTTTTTATTTTATATGAGTTTTTGATAATTTTTTTTCAAAAATGTGCAATATCTCGAGAACGGTTCATGTTAGCGTTCTAAAATTTATGTCAATCGTTTTCTAATGAAAAATTACATAAGTAATGTCTATTTGCGTAACTTTATTAGCGATTTTGATTTTTTCACGATTTTTTCAAAATTTCACTCGAAAATTTAGGGGGGTTCTGAACATTCGATTGCGTATAAAAACAATAGGCTTCCAGTGTTTACAGATTGTGATTTTTGTACCAAATTTCGTTCGAATCGGTCCATTCGTTCGTCAGTTATCGTCTCCACAGACACACTGACACACACATACACACACACACACACATTTTCACACACACACACAGACATCACTTCAAAAATGTTTGATTCGTGATCAGGGATGCTTGAAACGTGCTCTCCCGTTGAAAACTCGAATTCGAATTTTCGACCCCGTCACAATACTTTCCTTATACATTATGTATATAAGGAAAGTAATAAATGAGTGAAATTAAAAGAATTATTATTTTAACTTGCAAAAAATACCCTTTTATGTGTTTGTCCTTGTGAATTGGTAATATTATGATGCTGTCCAAAAAATCATCTTTTTCATCCACTAAATGATGACAGCTCGTGATTTTAAACCAGTTAAAGAACACTCTTTGTGGTTTTGTTTTACACCTGTTTGAAATTTATGAATTTTGCTATTAACAGGTAAGCAAAAAACACAATTTTATGACTCATTTTGAATGAGCATACTTATTACCTGTTATTCCTGATATACATTTAATTATTATCAATATGAATAAAGATGTAGAAATAATGTATCTCCTATCAGTGCATAAAAGTGAGTTATGCATAGTGTGTAATTAAAATTCCATTAATCACGTTAAACAAATCTGTCATCCATTAAAAATCATTAAAGATATTTTAAGAACTTATTCCAAGCAAAAGTTTCTAGAAGTTAAAAAAACAAATTGGGGAACCTGAAAACTGACAATTTTCAGATAAAAAGTCATAGAACATTAATTTTGAACTATAAAAGAAAATAAGCTAAATCAACAATTTTAAACAGAAAATTAAACTGTAGCATACCTTCTTTTCTTTCTGAATTTCTTCGCTGTGCAATCTCTTCCATGACCCTTTGTAACTAAAACAATTTAAAATATTAATCACTTTGAATAAAGAACATATCTCTCATATTGAATACTAGAAAATGCACCCAGTGTTACTTGTAAGTTAAAGCAGCGTAGTTGTATAAAATAACAAAATAAAAATTCATATATATTGGTGCAACAGTTGTTAAATGAGTCCTCCCCCCCCCCCCCAAATCGCAAGACCGAAAGCTGTCACTTATGGAGACACTACATTCTATGTTAAAATCTACCGATGAAATCATTCTCATGACACAAATAAATAAAAATACTTGAAATTGCAAAGAAGTTCCTTTAAACCTGAAATTTATTGCTATCTCAGCAAATTTTCTGTTTTATCACTCATCTCGTGTGTTGCGTTGAATTTCCATTTAACATGTGATAAGATTTGAATGTGTTTAAATGTGTTCACTTAAAAAATTACAAAAATTAAAATTATTTATAAAATCAAAAAAAATGATAATGCTGACATATATAGGAAAGTTTTAGACAAATTATAGAATTGTGCTAATCTCCGTTTTTCATATGCAACGATATATATATATATATATATGATCACATAAAAAATGCAAATTTCAATATATTTAAAAACATAAATAAATATCAAAAGAATTGTCTTACAGATTTGATTCAAACATTGTTGGAAAGGACGTTCTTCAATCTTTCCAATGGTGTCAAAATGGAAACTCTGATAATATTTTAAGTCACTAAGGAATTGACTTGTGTAAATATTAGTCTAAATCGGGGTAAAAAATAAAATAACTAAAAATTAAAAAAAATAAAACTGAGATGCACCTGTGTATGTCAAAAAGTACATGTGTACCAAATTTCATGATCATACGATGCTTAGATTTCGCGCTTCAGACTGCACACTCAGATATCTTCATTTATTAAATAAGAAGATGAATCTAATTTTGTATTTTCTTGCACATTAAATCAATTTCTGAAACTTTATATAATTTATCTTTCTTGAATATACAGAGTGTCTACCAGGTTGGTCAAATACAATTTCCTGACTTTTCTTGACAGTCCCACAAAATTTATTTCTGAAAATTTTACAAATGCTTAAATAATTAATTCATCAAAAAAATGATAAAAGGCAAACCACAAGTTTAGTGCTGGTTGGCTATCAGCTAATAAACACCACTGATATCATAAGTTTTGAGGAGAGTGGATGAAACATACACAGACACCCTAATGTACCCATTTAGAAAAGTGAAAGTAGTGAATTTGTAGAAAAAACAAAGAAATCCCCTTTAGTCCCAAAACCCTGTTTTATGTATTTTATTTTAAAATTGCCACAGAATTCAGACAACAATCCTATTCTTGCAAGGAAAAATCAGAAAAAATACACAGAGGTTATAATGAGGTTCTTTAATTCATTAAATTTTTAAAAGAGGGGGATTGATATTCAGATGGGGTGGTAATATCGGAATTATATTGCAAATTTTATATAGCTTTAAATAAAACCTTTCAAAGTTCCTTATGATTTTATTATATACAAATTTGGCTATATTTATATCGATGCATCATAACTTGACTAAATGCAGTGGCAAATATGTTTCATCTCAACTTTTAGTTGATTTTGAAATACATTTATGGGTCATATGAAATCACATAATGTCACTATCATTTTATACAACAAATTCTGCGCACACATTCTTAATTTTATTACTTACTAGCCGCCTTTGGCGACCAGCCTGTTCGCTACCCTTGAAAATTCTGACCGTGGCAAATTCTAACCGTGGCACACTCGCTGGCGCGACCTACCAGAAGGAACGACCTACCAGGAAGTGCCACCCAATTTAGACAGGAACTCAGTGGGGGAGGCATCCACAGGGACCGTACCCTCCTTCCCCTACCACCAACCTCTCGGAAGGACTTACGGTCCCGCATGTTTAACGTGATCGTACTCCGCCTGAACACGGCGGCAGTTTTGGCAGTGGCGGGAATCGAACTCGGACCTACCTAGTGCAAATCCCGCGCGCTAACCACTGGGCTACCGCGCCCTCCGCGACAATCTCCATAACCTTCTTTTTATTCACCCAATTTAGACCGGAACCCAGTAGGGGAGGCATCCACAGGGTCCGTACCCTCCTTCCTCTACCAACAACCTCTCGGAAGGACTTACGGATCCACATGTTTAACGTGATCGTACTCCGCGTGAAAATGGCAGCAGTTTTGGCAGTGGCGGCAATCGAACCCTAGCCTACCGAGTGCAATTCCCGCGCGCCAACCACTGGGCTACCGCGCCCTCCGCGACAATCTCCATAACCTTCTTTTTATTCACCCAATTTAGACCGGAACCCAGTGGGAAAGTCATCCACAGGGTGCGTACCCTCCTTCCTCTACCACCAACCTCTCGGAAGGACTTACGGACCCATATGTTTAACGTGATCGTACTCCGAGTGAACACGGCAGCAGTTTTGTCAGTGGAGGGAATCGAACCCGGGCCTACCGAGTGAAATTCCCGCACGCTAACCACTGGGCTACCGCGCCCTCCGCGACAATCTCCATAACTTTTTTTTTATTCACCCAATTTGGACCAGGACCCAGTGGGGGAGGCATCCACAGAGACCGTACCCTCCTTTCCCTGCCACCAACCTCTCGGAAGGAATTATCGACCCATATGTTTAAGGTGATCGTACTCCGCATCAGTGGCGGGAATCGAACCCAGGCCTACCGAGTGCAATTCTCGCGCGCTAATTTAAATTTATAACGACCATATGCTAGGCTCTTAATTCCACCATCCTCGTTCCATCATTTAAAATAGCCATAAAATTAAAATATCCATTTAAAATATCTATAAATTAAAATATCCATAAATTAAAATATCCATTTAAAATAAAAAAATCAACCATATCGTTCCACCAATCCATAAATATAATAATTTCAAATACATCACCACAATTCAAACCACCATAATTCAATCATTTAAATTATTTAAAATATCCATTTAAAAATATCCATTTAAAATATCATATAAATATAATAATTTCGCCCGATGTATACAACACTTATGCTCGTAATTCAGTTAAAACCGAAAGCGCGGTCTCCATGGAGACGGGGAAGAAACTAATGCGTGTTGGAAATAATCAATACATCGCGATTCACGTTCCTGTGAACGGGCGTTTATGCAAATTTAATATGAACGACTCTTCCCGTTCACCGGCGTGAACCGTGACGTTTTTCAACATGAGGTTTCATGCAAATCAGTTCTCAATGCGTACGCATCTGATTTGCATATCCCGGGGCGTTTCCGGAACTGTCCATTCTCGGATATATAGGGCAGAGGTTTCTTGAAGCAAATGAGAAGGTCGAAAGAGGTCGATCGAGATCAGACGTCTGAAGAAGTCAGACGAGATAGACACTGATGGTCTGATGCAGGCAGACAGAAATGTTTTTTTGACAGAAGCACTGCGGAATATCGTTTGACGACGGTGAATAGTCGAAACGGATGCAGATGTGGTCAGTTTGGACCAGCATGTATTGAACGTTAAATTTACTTACAAACGTTCGGAAGCCGCTTTAAAGATTTTCCTGATGTTCTATCCTTTGGTTTCCCTTTGCCAAGTGATGGTGGCTGAAATACACGCAAGTGATAGAGGTAGTATAGTAACATACTACCAAATGCTTCAAGAAATCTCTGTCTAGTCATTTACAACTAAAAATTTTTTTGTACATAGTATATTTTTGATGTTTTACGGCATGGAAAATTACCAGGTACGTGTAATATGCCGAGTTGTGTTTTTCACCAAATAAAGTGAACGAAGTTTTTCTTTAAAACTGGACTTGTGTACTTTCATGACCCAGCCAACACTTATTGACTCTGACAGTGCGTGCTTTGCTATCTTCAAATTTTAAATTTTCCAAGAGAAACGGTTACGGGGCCAGTTCAACGCCCAATAGAGTCATAAGTGCAAGTATCTTTAAAGAAATCGTTCCAGTGTTCAGATGGGGGCCGCACATGGCACCATTTTGAAGTTCGTGTGAACAACGAAACGCAACAGTGTAAACGTAAACAGTGTACAAGAACTTTTGCTTCTTCTTCTTCAAAACTACGAGTGGCCATGGAGGCAAGTAGAACGGAGTTGCTGACGCGGGACAACTACGTCACCTGGTGTACCGACATCTCATTCGTCCTCAAGGGAGAAGGATGTTTCGGACACGTAGATGGAAGTGCTAAGCCTATCGAGGAAGATGCAAGTCGCCGCGACTATGATGATTTTTATCGCCGGAAAGACCGAGCATTAGCCATCATTTATCAAAGTTTATCCTCGGAATACAAGGAGTTGATAAACGTCACCGACGAACCTAGTCAAGTATGGAATACCTTGAAAGAACATTTTCAAGCGCCTTCCCGAGCCAACCTGGTTAGATTACTAGATGAGTTCTTCGACGTTCGGCCGGAGCAAGATGAGCCTGTTGATATTTTTTGCTCAAGACTGCGGAAGGCCGTGACGAGGCTTAAAGACGCGAAACACCCCATTGAAGACCTATATGTAGCATTCCAGTCGATACGGTACCTTCCGGAAGAATTCCGAGGTATCGTTCAAATTATATATCGATGGAATGACTCGGACTTCAAGCTCAGCAAAATACAAGCAGAGCTAGCAGCGGAGGAGAGCCGGCTGAGGCAGCAAGCAAGTGACTTTTCCAAAACTGTGAGTTCAAATTCTGCATATTTTACTTCTAAGAAATTTGTAAATAGAGTAAAAGTGTCTAAACTTAAATTTCCAAATGTATCTCATAATGTGTCTAATGTAAATACTTCTAGTCATAATGTAAATATTTCTAAAAGTAAAATTAAGTGTTTTAAGTGTAACAAACTAGGTCATACTAAATCTAATTGCAGTAGAAATAATGGATCTAGTATTGTGGAATTTCTTGGGTCTCCACAGATTGAGGCTAATACTGTAATCGATCCTAGCGATAGACTCAGCTGGGTAGTAGACACTGCTGCTACGCGACATTTCTGTAATAACATTAAGTTATTTTCAAAATTTAATGAGTGCAAAGGCACTTCAATGTCGCTAGCAGTAGGGGATGTCGAAAGTCCAGTTGAGGCTATCGGGACGGTGGAAATGTATGTCCAATTTAAGGATAAGCAAAGTATTATCAAATTGGAAAATGTTATGTATTCTCCTAAACTTAGGAGAAATTTATTAGCTGCATCTGTTCTTGAGGAACAAAATTTTAGTTTTAATGGAGCTAATGGGGTTCTATGGTTTTTTACACCTAAAGGGGAGAAATTCTTTTATGCAAAAAGAAAGGATGGGTTGTATTTTTTAAAACCTAAGTATAGTACCCAGGAACAACATAACGTAGAAAACCGTCAATCTAAAGATAGGGATCAACATGGAGACAAGAAACACAAAAAGGATAAGAAATCCAAGGATAGGGATCCTAGTGCTTCCAGAAAAATAGACAAAGTAAAAATAGCACCTAATCTTAAAGAAACTAAATTTAAATCTGACAAAACAAAAACTAAGCAGAATAGAAATGTGGATAGTTCAATATCTAAGCCTAGCAGTTCAGTAACTGAACTTAATAGTACAAACTCTCTTTGGCATAAACGATATTGCCACATAAACGCTGAATATCTCCTCCAAACCAGCAAAGTTTCTGCCGTAAACGGACTTCCTAGGCTTAAATACAAAAAGTTAAATTGTAAATCGTGTAAATTGGCTAAGTCTAGGAGAGTATCGTATAAACCCACCGGTAGGATAAGGTCCACTAAACCATTGCAATTGTTACACATGGATGTGTGTGGTCCCTTACCCACAGCCTCATATGGTGGGAACAAGTATGTCTTAACTATAACAGATGATTATAGTAGAAAAGTTTTTGTTTACCTCATGAAACAGAAGTCAGAAGTATTTTCACATTTTAAAGAGTTTCAGGCCAGAGAAGAAAGGCAGTTAGGTACTAAAATTCTATGTATCCGGACGGATAATGGGATGGAATTCTGCCATGATAAGTTCAAAAATTACCTGAAGGGTATCGGTATTAAGGCTGAGAGGACTAACACATATACCCCACAGCAAAATGGAGTATCAGAGCGATTCAACTTAACCGCATTTGACTGTGTTAGAGCCATGTTGAACGACTGCAAATTACATGACAGATTCTGGGCGGAAGCAATATTGTGTTTTGCATACACTAAAAATCGAATATGTCACAAATTTAAGACTAAAACACCACATGAACTCTACAGTGGTAGAAAACCTTCAGTCAAACATCTTAGAACCTTTGGTTGTAGAGCATATGTAGGCAAACCCAGTCAGCTCAGAAAGAAGTTAGACATGAAAGCTACAGAAGGGGTGATGGTAGGCTATGCTACTAAAACTAAGGGCTATAGGATATTTTTGTCAGGGGAGAAACGAACAATTGAGACCTGCAATGTGAGGTTTGATGAGGGTGATGTAGTGGAAGGCATCCTGGACCCAATTTGTCCCAGAAATATCTCCTCAGGGATATCAAGAGATAACCTTTCAGAATACTCTGACGGGGAATATCCGAGAGGGCAGTCTGATGGGGGGGCAGGAGAGAGTGAAGACACTGGTGACGATCCGTCTGAATCCAGTGAGGAAACGGACTCTGCTGCTGACTCCAGTATGACTCCTTGCTCGGATATTGCTTGGCAGCGAAAGACGGTTCCAAGACCCGATGGGAGTAGAACCGATGTGTATTATTACGCTCAAGGAGATAATAAAAGGCTGAGGTCGCACAATGATGTTAAGAAATATTGTGATAAAAGGAATATACAATTTGATCAGCAACTGTTTAATTTTCGGGAAAATAAAGGTCTTAAAAGGGTCAGAGGCAGACCAGAAGCAAGCAATATTGAAATAAATATACCAAAAGGGTACAACGCTGCTATTAAATCTTCCCAGTCCGAAAAATGGTGTAATGCTATGGATGAAGAAATGGCCGTAATGCAAGAGAGGGGTGTCTGGGAACTAGTTCCTGCATCCACCTCACAAAAGCATATAGGCAGTAGATGGGTCTACACCATTAAGAAAGACGAGAATGGGAAAATCAAGAGGTTTAAAGCTCGTTTGGTAGCCCAGGGGTATGGTCAGAAAAAGGGAGAATCATACGATGAAGTTTTTAGCCCTGTTGTTAACTTCAACTTAATTAGAGCATTCTTCTCAATTTTCGTATGCATGCTTGGCTGGATGCATTTCCAATTAGATATCAAATCTGCCTATCTCTATGCTAAATTGAGTCAAAAGGTATATATGAAACAGCCTCAAGGTTATGTCAATCAGGAACAGCCTGATTATGTTTGTTTGTTGAAGAAAGCCATTTACGGTCTTCATCAAAGTGGAAGAGAATGGTTTAATGAACTTGACACCAAATTAAAAGAATTAAATTTTTTAAAACTTCAATGGTGTAATTGTGCATATATTTACAATAGCAAAGTTCTTATGCTAGTCTATGTGGATGACATAATTCTCTTCTCAAAGTATCAAAGGGACATAGACCACATTGTTTCATTACTTAGCATAGAATTTGATATCAAGGTATTAGGAAAAATTAGAAAACTTTTAGGCGTGGAATTTAAAGAGTGTGACAATAAATTTTTTATACATCAAAGTCAGTATATAGATAAAGTATGTCAAATGTTTCAACAGTATAAATATCCAGTTACTTCACTACCCATTTCTAAAGGGAATATTCTAAGTAAAATAGATTGTCCAAAGACAAGTGAAGAAATAAAGCAAATGCAAAATTTTCCTTACAGGAGCTTAATTGGGTGTTTGGCTTTTATATCTAGTAGGACTAGACCTGATATTTGTTACGCCATCAATATATTATCTCAATTTCAAGAAAACCCTGGAATTAAGCATTGGGATGCATTGTTAAGACTTTTAGGATATGTTGAAAAGACTAAAAACTATATGTTGAATTTATCTAACATTCAGGAGTTAAAATTGAATTGTTATTCAGATTCTGACTTTGCTGCAAACCGAGATGACCGTGTTTCACTTGGAGGCATGATACTCTTTATTGACAATGTACCTATTTCTTGGCGTACCTTTAAACATAAGTGTGTCAGCTTATCAACCATGGAAGCTGAATACGTATCACTAACTGAAGCCGCTAAGGAAATAGTATGGGTACAAAACATAATTGAAGAATGTCATTTACTTGGGTTAAACTTTAATAAAAGTAACAGTGTTATTTTTAGCGACAACCAAGCAGCCATTAATTTTTCTAACTCTCCAATTGAAAACAATAGAACTAAGCATATTGATGTTAGATATCATTTCCTAAGAAATTTAATAGTCAATGAATCTTTTAATGTTAAATTTGTAAATAGTAAAGATAACTTAGCAGATCACTTTACTAAACCAATGACTAAGGAAATAATACTTAAATTTTGTAATAAAATTTTTAAAAACTAAATCAAAACTTTTTGAGATTAAATGTTTAGTCTAAAGAAATTTTTAAATACTAAATTGAATTTACAACTTGGGAATTTTTTTAAAAAAGATGTCATATATATACATTATTGTTTATCTTAAACCTCATTGATATAAGATAGTATATCTTGAGTATAAATTTTTGTGATATTGAATCTTTTTCACTTTACACCTTTGTATATACATCCATTTTCCATGACCCGCATGATGCTAAATAATAGCTTATGTGTATAAAATTTTGTATTTTTCAACTTGGTAAAAAGTATGTGTTGAAAGTTTTGATAAAGGAATTTTATTATCTAATTACTTGCATCATGTATTTTTAAATATTTGGTATATCAATGCAGTCTAATAGTATTAATTATGTATACTTATATTGTGTTAATAGACTAAATTTTTTTAAGCTTTTTGAATTATAGTGTTTATACTCAAATTTAAAGTAAACTTAAATTCTATGCTTATACAAAATCTTAATCTTTTAAAGTTAACTTGTTTAATATGATAATGTGCTTATACTTAAATTTTGGATACTTATAATTAAATTTAAACTAAAATTTCAATTTTTGAATGCTGATACTTAAGCATTGAAGTTGTGTTGTATATAAATTTCTACTTGATGTGAAATGTTGTTGTTACAATATTGTCGACAATACTTAACTATTTTTCAGATGCTATAAGTACTTATGCATTTTATTTTAAATTTAATAATGATATAATACTTTAAATTTTTTCCTTCATTATATGTTTGATAGGATACTGGGGGCCTTGGTGTTTATTGATATACCTTGGTTTCTCAGAGTAAGTTTTCTTTTGCATATGCATTGAGACTTAAGGATTTGCATGAGGGGGCCGATTGTTGGAAATAATCAATACATCGCGATTCACGTTCCTGTGAACGGGCGTTTATGCAAATTTAATATGAACGACTCTTCCCGTTCACCGGCGTGAACCGTGACGTTTTTCAACATGAGGTTTCATGCAAATCAGTTCTCAATGCGTACGCATCTGATTTGCATATCCGGGGGCGTTTCCGGAACTGTCCATTCTCGGATATATAGGGCAGAGGTTTCTTGAAGCAAATGAGAAGGTCGAAAGAGGTCGATCGAGATCAGACGTCTGAAGAAGTCAGACGAGATAGACACTGATGGTCTGATGCAGGCAGACAGAAATGTTTTTTTGACAGAAGCACTGCGGAATATCGTTTGACGACGGTGAATAGTCGAAACGGATGCAGATGTGGTCAGTTTGGACCAGCATGTATTGAACGTTAAATTTACTTACAAACGTTCGGAAGCCGCTTTAAAGATTTTCCTGATGTTCTATCCTTTGGTTTCCCTTTGCCAAGTGATGGTGGCTGAAATACACGCAAGTGATAGAGGTAGTATAGTAACATACTACCAAATGCTTCAAGAAATCTCTGTCTAGTCATTTACAACTAAAAAATTTTTTGTACATAGTATATTTTTGATGTTTTACGGCATGGAAAATTACCAGGTACGTGTAATATGCCGAGTTGTGTTTTTCACCAAATAAAGTGAACGAAGTTTTTCTTTAAAACTGGACTTGTGTACTTTCATGACCCAGCCAACACTTATTGACTCTGACAGTGCGTGCTTTGCTATCTTCAAATTTTAAATTTTCCAAGAATGCGGATGGGGGGAAAATGCCGTTGAGAAACTGAGCCGGTAGCCGACAAATTTAAAATCATGGCGTCTTTAAAATTGCCATCCTGAAGGCAATTTTCATTATTTCTGGACCAGATTGGACTTGTAAGAATGCCAGATGTTTGACCTTTCTGAAAATGTAAATTATTAGTCGAAATTATGAGTACTTTTCACGATGCGAGAATTTAAAAACCAAAAATCGTTTTCTTGAGCAAAAAGTGACTTTTGTTTTAAAATCTTTAAAAAATATTAGAAATCGAAATTCAGATTTGAAATTGATATATTTTTACTCGAAATTCTCTGCTCTTTCCGATGGTGTCATTTTTTTTTTTCTACGATGTCTGGATCGTGGAGAAAAAAGGGCAAAAAACGGTCGAAATCGCATAAAACATTAAATAAATAAAAAAATAATTAAAATTTTAAAAATCGGTTTTCATGTGTCCCCTTCCCTCCCCCCCGGGTCTCCGATTGCCAAATTTCGTAGCTCTCCGACGCGCGGTCGCGAAACGTATAGTGTATAAGACAGACAGACAGACAGACAGACACACACACACACAGACATTGCCTTTTATTATTTAAGATACTATATTGCCTCCCCCCCCTCCCCCATCAGTATGCAGTATTTCATTGTTTCTAAAACCCACATTTTAACTCATTTTAATATCTCTAAAATTGAAATGCATCTTAGAACCAATGGCACCTTACAATTGTTGTCTGTGAAAGTTCATAGAAATAATTACTAGTTAGGACAGATTTCATTATGCAGGGTATTAAAATTAGATGTATTAAAAAGTATTATAAAACTGCATGCATGTACATATAACAAAAGTAATGCCATTAAATGTTAGTAATTATACAAAACAAAATTTTATTCAAAATTTAGCTTGCCATCTATCACATTATTTCTCTCTTCATCAAAACTATGCTTTCAAGTTGAAAATTTTTATAAATTATTATATATTATTATATAATATTATTTTTATAAAAAATTTTTTTTATAAATTTAATTTTATCAATAGAGCTAGCTGACTTTTCACATGTGCAGTATAAACTAGCCTTAGATTTAAATGCAAATTTTAAGTTAGGGTATAATACAGAAAAAATGCAATTAGGAGGATAATACAGAGTTTTAATATGGAAAAGAAAGCTTCGTGCAAAATTTAATTGTTGTAAACAGCTTATTTTATAACCAAGATTACCACTAAAAGTGGTGGTCACTATAATTTATTTTGTACTTAATACGTAAAAGACTATAAATGCTTACTTGTTCACTATCTCTCAATTTTGCAATAGCTCTCACAGATTGAAACTTAGTGTCAATTTCCATAGGAATATCATCCACTTCCTGAACAGGAGCATCCAACAGAAGCAGGTGTTCATCTTCGGCTTCTCCGGCTTCTTCAAGATCAGCCAGTAATTCGTCAGCAAGAGACATGGTGCTTTACTTTTAAATGCAAAGTTTGCAGAGAATGAAAATACTGCAATTTAAAAATCAATGAAATACTAAAAATTTAAAATAGCTGCTTAAATTTAAAATGAAATATGTTAAAACTTATAATATGTATAAATTAAAAAAAAAATTGACGTTGAATACTACCCCAACATATTATTTAATTTTCGGAATAAATTGATTTGGGGTTTTTCTAAAAAGCTAAGAAAAATTTATATTTCATTAAGTGTTGATGAAACATAAAAAATAGCTCAAAAATTACTCTGAAAAATAGTACCCCATAAAATTTTGTGAGAGGGATAAAAATATCCTCTGAAATTTTTGTTGCTAGCAAACATTTTTTGATACAATTTTTTTAAAATCATTTTAAAACATTTTGAATATATTTTTTTATTGATGTTAGTGTTTCAGCTAGGCCATTTCAGAAGAATGTGATGCCCTGCTCTTTTCCTTTCAGAGCAAAATGCACCCTGCCTTTTTTAATACTATCCTGTCCCCTTTTACAGTACCTCCTGGAAGTAAATTAATCCTCCGGTCTGACTTTGCCACCAAAAGAATCATGAAATGGGAAGATGTAATTTTACTGTTGAACAAATTTTTCACTGCAGTCCCAGGGTGGTGAGGTAACTTAATTAAATATAAATTAATTATACAATCCAGCATACATCTGTACATTGGATCCTCTCTTTCAGTGCTATACAGATCAACTAACATTAAATCATAGAGATGAAATTCGCTCATTGCTTCCTTTTGACTTCAGGTTTATTGGTGTCTAGCACTGAAAAAGGAGATCTAATGTGTTTTCGAAATAGTTGCATTTGCATTGCATATTTATTTGTATTAATGTTAAGTTTTCCTTAAACCTCTAGCTCTTTAGATTTTAAAGATTAATAAATTTGATACTATTTTCTTATTAAAATACTAACCGCCTTTGGCGACCAGTCTGTTTGCTACCCTTGAAAATTCTGACCGTGGCAAACTCGCTGATGCGACCTACCAGAAAGGTGTAAGGTAACTGTTTAGACGGCCAGGAAGTGCCACCAAATTTAGACCGGAACCCAGTGGGGGAGGCATCCACAGGAACCGTACCCTCCTTCCCCTACCACCAACCTTTCGGAAGGACTTACGGTCCCACATGTTTAACGTGATCATACTCCGCGTGAACACGGCTGCAGTTTTGGCAGTGGCGGGAATCGAACCCGAGCCTACCGAGTGCAATTCCCGTGCACTAACTACTGGGCTACCGTGCCCTCCACAACAATCTCCATAACTTTCTTTTTATTCACCCAATTTAGACCGGGACCCAGTGGGGGAGACATCCACATGGACCGTACCCTCCTTCCCCTATCACCAACCTCTCGGATGGACTTACAGACCCACATGTTTAACGTGATCGTATTTCGCGTGAATACGGCTGCAGTTTTGGCAGTGGCGGGAATCGAAGCCGGGCCTACCGAGTGCAATTCCCATGCACTAACCACTGGGCTACCACGCCCTCAACCCCATGGAGTTAACAAAGTTTGGTAGAGTTTAATGACGTTAAAATTAATAATGAAATTTTAAGGCACCGCGGTAATCTTCATAACTTTCTTTTTATTTATTTTTTTATTTCTTCAGTGTTTAAGCTTTCCATTAATATCATTTAAAATATCCTCATTCCATAGTTTCATATATCCATTTAAAATATCCATAAATTAAAATATTCATTTAAAATATCCATATTGTTCTATCATTTAAAATATAAATATAATAATTTCACCCGATGTATACAATACATCACCACAATTCAATCCACCATAACTCAATCATTTAAATTTTATAAAGACCATATGCTAAGCTCTTAATTTTATCATTTAAAATATCACTCTAACCCGATGCAACGACGTGATGTCCCCCCATTTCTGGGCGGGGCTGTCGGGGAAGAATCGGAGCTTGGCCGAGAAATATAAAATCATGATGTCTTTAAAATTGCGATCCTGTCGGCAATTTTCATTATTTCTTGACCAGATTGGACTTGTAAGAATGCCAGATCTTTGACCTTTCTAAAAATGTAAATTATTAGTCGAAATTATGAGTAGTTTTTACGATGGGAGGATTTAAAAACGAAAGTTGTTTTTTTTTAAACCGAAAGTGACTTTTGTTTTAAAATCTTTAAAAAATATTAGAATTTGTCCTTGAGATTTTAAATTTATATATTTTTACTCGCAATTGACTGCTCTTTCCGGTGGTGTGATTTGTTTTTTTCTACGACGTTTGGATCGTGGAGAAAAAAGGGCAAAAAACAGTCGAAATCGCAAAAAACATTAAATAACAAAAAAAAAAATTAAAATTTTAAAGATCGGTTTTCACGTGTCCCCTTCCCAACCCCGGGTCTCCGATTGCCAAATTTCGTAGCTCTCCGACGCACAGTCGCTGAACGTATAGTGTATAAGACACACACACAGACATTGCCTTTTATTATATAGATATGCCCTCTTTTTCAAAGTGCTCCTTTTTTAAAACCACTCTGCCTTTTCTTTGGTCTAGAGTGAACACTACGTGTAACAGAACAGCTTTCATACAATCCTTGTATCAAATTTCCTATCAGAAGTTATTTTATTTATTATCCACAGATAATATTTCGGCATTTTTTTCTTAATTTGATTTCTTACCCAACTTTTTTGGCCTACAGAAATTGACGATATATATATATGGTTCATAGCCAATGAGATCAAAAGTCAGATTTTTTTTATGCCTAAAGAAATTAACGAAACATATTGGCAGTTTACAGCAAACAATATGAAACACAAGCCAAAATTTTAAAAATTTATTTTAAAAAATATAGAGAGATTGATTTTTTTAATTGATTATAAAGTGAAAGAGGCAAGTAAAAACTAGCCTTTAATTATTCTTATAAGGGATTGACCATAACTCAAAATGTTCCCAAATATATGTAGGCATATGATGTATTACTTTTAAACATAAGGCATGATATTTAAAAATTAATATGTTCTCAAGCGAATTTTTACATCTTCTTACAGATGTGTTCATATTGGCTACAAGGTAGACATTTGACAAAGTAGAAGTATTAATTAAAAACATATTTTTCTTCACTAGCACTAACTTTCTAGTAGTTTTTAATGAGTTTCAAGTAATCTGATGATCACATTCCTTTTAACAGATTTTTCTCTGAAACTGTATCACTGATAGAAACTAAAATTGAAACAATAAAAATATAGGGGACCTTGGTTCACCTTAAGTTTCAAAATTTGGTTCGAGATTAAAATCTTGTCTTTGAGGTGTCTTGTCCTTTTTTGACTCTCCTGTGCCTTTGCTGCTGTGTTTTTAAGGCTCTATTGCAAACAGGAATTAATATTTTATCAATTTTTTTTAATTTTTAAAAAGACAAAGTGTGAAGTCTTCAGGAAAAGTTTGGAATGTTAAGATATCTTGGGACACAATGTTGGGATACCTGGTCCAATTGTTTTTTGAAATGATTACTGTATGCAATGATTTTGGACACCTTGAGATACTGAAAGGGTTCTGAAATGTGTGTGTGTGTTGTTTATATCTGTTTTCAGTATAGTGGCCATGTCTTAACAGTTTCGGACAACTTATTGTTTTTAATGTTTTTCTTTTATAGCTTGGTATTAGTTATTAATGCATTGTTTAACATATATATTACATATTAATTATGTATAAGACATTTGAAGTGCATTATACTTTTATCTTATGAAAAAGAGTTTGATGTATATGAGGTAAGTATTTGGTTAAGATAGAATTATAAAAGGTATTTATAAAAATCAATAACTGAATATGTCCATTATATGCTTGACAAAAAAGCAAGATTGCCTTTTTGAGTTCTAAATCAACAGAATTAAGTTTAAAAAAATAACATTTGCTTTACGTTCAATGCATATTATAAGGGTTTCATATGATTACAGCAATTTGAAAGAAATTACTAAATATATCCTAAATTTATTTTTAATGTAAAAAATAAATTATACAAGTAAAACATCAAATTAGAGAAAAATCATACTGATTATACGTTTATTATTAATAAAAAGTTTAACAAAAACAACAATTTTAGTACATCAATCAACATTGCAACAACCTTTATTTCATTCTCTTTTCAAATACTGTTTAAATCTGCAGAGTTCTGCAGAGTTCAATTAATGCTGGACTTCTTTTTTGTATTTTATTCATTTCATATTATATACAGATAACAATATTAAGCATGTGGCCCTAGGTACAATACTGTTATTGTGCCTAGAGCCATTTGCAATTTTTTTTTTAAATTTAATATTTTTTAGAAGAAAAAAAATCAACACTTAAACTGATTTCAGTGCAAAGGGAATAAAAGATCTAACCAGTAAAAACTGTTTTAGTTACTGAAGGTTTATTTTAAGTGATATTATTACAGTTCGAAAATTGCTGGCCCTAGGTACAAGATTTTCCCCTACATGTATTTAACACTAGAACAACAGATATTTTGAACTACCTAGAACGATGGGCAGCAGTCAATTTGATCACCATAGAAAAAATACAACAATGGGTTATTCTAGGTTTTATAATAACCCAGTTATTATAAAACCTAGAATAATTTTCTTCTGTGTTTTTAATAACTTTAAGAAAATAAGATAAGTCATAAAATTTCAATGGGCTGGGATTAGCCGTTTTGGAGGAATCTTTCTCAAAGTAGTTATGCGGTCAAAATGACCGCTTTCGTCAATCTAGTGTTAAGAAAATTGGTTAATTGTAGCTGCCAACTGCAGTATTTTCATGCACAGAATTATTTAAAATTTTCAAGATTTAAACCTTTGTTAGCCATGTTATGTAATACATATGTTTGACTGTAGCTGTAATATAAAAATAAATACTTTTCAAAATTTTCCAGAAAATCCACATCTCAAGATAATATTATGCACATACATTTTAAAGCATACTATAATCAAATTTAAATCAATTTTAATGTTCTAATGATAATATAATGGACAGAATGAAACAATGTTAATTATCAAACAGTTAATGTTATTCTCGCTTGAATTTCATTGGCTGAAACATAGTATATGTATGGTCTTGACTTATAATCTATGATACCTGTGTATGCAATCAACTGCTCAATTGAGTACTAATTGGGATTTTTTCACTAGGAAGGGGATAAATACACTCAAACTAAATTTATTTTGCAAGTACTATAGTAACAGTAGATTTTACCTGAGGGGAGAAAACTGGAGTGTTTCGAACCCTTCCAAAATTTTTTCACAAGTGAAAGTGGGCGTTTTCAAAAAAATTCAGATTTTTCAAAAGCTGTATCTCCAGTGGGGTTCACAGCAAAAATCTGAAATTTATATTACTGAGGCTTCTATTAGGTAGTAACACTATAATAAAATTTGATCACTTTGTTTTGCATAGTAACAAAAACATTTGAGTTCAAAGTTGTGAACAAAATCTTCTGGTTTTTTTTGTTTTGTTTTGTTTTGTTTTGAAGGACAATTACAGCCTTTTTTTATAACTAATGAAGTATGAATATATTTTCTTTTTTATTTGTTGCAAAAAAACCCAAATGAAAGTGTTAAAGACCAAGAAAATATATGAAAAAGCATACTACACAATTCATAACTGCTAAAGCAGTCGAGTTCATGGAATGTCTCAACTTGTACTATCTTGTTTAGTGTAAGAGTGTATAAGTTGTAACAAGATATAATGTGTTTGATCCAGAAAAAACTTCCTGTCACAGGCAAGTGTGAGGTCTGCATTTACATTGTATTTCAGTTTTCTTTTGATTAGTATAGTGTGCATGTGTGATAAAGTGAAAGTGAAGATGATGTGTTTTGTTGGAGCTAAAGTTGATGAGGATTGTCATAAGACTACCTATGGGCCAATTTCACTAAAGGTATCTTCCCACTCACCACAACGCAATGCACCGCAGAGGACGGTTGAGTTCACGCATGTGCTGTACGATGAAAAAGTGGGGGGAAGTCCTCTTCCACGGTGAACGCAGGCCGCAACGCCAAATTCGAAATGGAACCGAATTCAACACGTACCGCACGGTTGATGGCAACACAACAGCCAATAGCATCGTAGATCATGTTTTTACTGCTAAATCAATATTTCGTATAGTAAATTTTTGATTTGATCTTTTTTATATGGATTACTTTAGATATCAGAAGCTTAAACAGATGAATAAACATTAAAAAATATTTGGATTTGTCACACATCCGTATAAAAAAGCAAATAAATATCTGTTGAAAAATATTACTCAAGATACAAAATTAGTTTAAAAAACGATATTGCCGATACTGACTGAAATGAAACAAACAAAGAAAAAAAAAACATAAAAAGTATTTAAATTCAAGAATGCCATTATTAAAATATTATGTCGTAAACAAATTTAAGTTCATTACCATTTTACACTTGATTTCAAAGGTTTTCAAATACGTATCTATATTAAATATCCGAATATGTTTTTTGCTCATTTGTAACGTTTAAAATATTTCTCATTAAAGTAAACTTTTAAATTTAAAAATTATTTTATCTACATTTATATTTATTGAGTAATTATGTTTTAAAATAGATTTAAATGTATATTCCATCTATAGCTGGTATAAAGTATACTTCAAGGTTTTTCAAAGTAACTTCGAAATAAATTTTTATAAGCATTCAAACTTAAAAGAGTAAACTTTTCATATTTACATGTAAACTTATTTATTTTATTAAAAATAAATGATTTTCAAATGTATTGTAAATTTCTAATTGTCTATGTGCATTTAAAATAATAAAAAAATTCTTCAAATGTTAGTGCCAAATTATTAAAATACAACCTCTTTAAAATTTCAAAGTAGTTTGATTTTTGTTTCTATTCCAATCTAAAATGTTCAGAATTACATGTCGAAAGATAACTACTACTTGTATAAGGATGTTCGATGATTTCTGTCTAATTTTATATGCACATTTTATATTTGCTATTTCTACAAACACTTTTTTAATTAAGAAGAGTACATTCAATCTATAGCCGGTATAAAGTATACTTCAAGATATTTTTCAAAGTAACTTCGAAATAAATTTTTATAAGCATTCAAACTTAAAAATAATTTACTGATATAAGGTTATTTCGTATATAGAACTTAAAATAATTTAAAACAAAAAAATTCTGCAGATTGTTAAAGAAAAACTGTATTTGAATATTTTAGCAACAGATGGCAGCTCTTGTAAAATTTATGATATGCTTGGATTCGAAGCAGAACCCACTCGTTTGCGGAGCTGATTCTCTACCCCCCAAGCCAAAACTTCACACCTGAAATGTACTAACAAATTATATCATGCAAAGCATTTAATGCCATTTTAAAATATTATTTTAAAGAGTAAACAGAATATGTTTTCAAGTTGTTTTAGGATTGCAATAGAGGGATAAAAAAAAGTCTATGGAGAACATACATCAAAATTTATTTTCTGAATTCTGTCGGATGTTTTTTTTAATGATTCGAGAAAGAGAACATAATTGTATTCGTTAAAACGAGGAAATTGCCATAGTGTAGTAAATATTCTAAAACAATTTAAATTAGGATCCTTTGTGTTTTGGGATGGAATCACTTTAGTTAGCTTATTTTAGAAAACTGATGAAATATGTATATATCGCGTATGCTCTTGTTTAAATTCACAGAAAGGCGGATTTTCTGAAATGCGTCAATACTGTAAACTAGCAAGTCGCTGGTAAATATAAATTTGAATCAGAAGAGACCAAAGAGATTATATTAGTAATAATATCTTAATTTTTATTATATAATATTTCATGTATATAAAATCGCTTTGGAAGAGATGGTTTGTAAACATGGCCGCTGAACTAGGAGAAATTTCTGCGCTTGCATCTGATTGGCTACATTTCTTCGCCCTCGCTCGACAGTGTGAAGGGGTTTATTTCGCCGCAAAGACTTGCGTGTACCTCGAGCGTTGTCATGAACCGTCTACTGTTGCGTTGCAGTGAGTGGGAAGGCACCTTAACACTAAAGGATTTTAGTGAATTTAGCAATGAAGAAAAAACTATTTTGGACTTTGAAAATATTTGCCAGTATCATGAGAAGAAATATCTTGTTAAATACAATCACTTATATGGAAAGAACTGCTCTGATCCTTTTAGATGTCATACAAAAGTTACAACAAAAGGTCTTACTGAAATATTTTTACATGTGGCTCAAAGCCATCTAAACCTAGGATTAGTTCCAGGTAAAAATCTATGCATTTCTTGTTTGAAAAATTTTTTTAGTTTTAACAAAGATGAAACCAATGATGAGACATTTAGTCCAGTATATCAGACATTAGATAACATAAATGTTGCATGTGCGGCTCTGGGAGTTTCACCTGTTAAATTCAGAAGCTTAACATTAAACAAAGACCAAAAGCTTAAAAAAAAAAAAAAAAAGTTACATCATCAATGAAAAATAAACTAAGTGCAAGTTTTGATGTAAGTTTGAATAAGTCTTTCGGAAATAACGACACTGATCTGAAGGACGATGAATACACTATTCTCTTAAATAAGCTAAAAGAAAAATTTAAAGGAAGTTTGACAGTTTCAGAGAAAGTAAAAATATTTAGTGCCTGAGTCCTGATCAGTAGCTTAACATGTCATGAATTTGGTGCAAGTCAGTACTTAGTAAGAAACACACAGGCATTAGTTAAGGGCTATGGCATTCTTCATAATATAGAACAAAGGAAGTCCAGAAATTTTCCAGAGGAAGTGATTGATAAAATTGTAGATTTTTATAATAGTGATGAAACCAATAGGATGTGCCCTGGTGCAAAAGCTGTGTTTCTATTAGGAATACAGATGGTCAAAAGGAAACAAAACAAAAAAGACTCTTCACAAGACTATCCAATTCACAAGATTTTGAAGAAATAAACATAACCAATGTTTCAACTTCAACAGATCTTTCTCTTGAACTTAAAGAAAGGGATTACATTGCATGCATTTATGATTATCATTGGTGGCTTGCACAAATTATAGAGGTGCAGCAAATAGCAATCAGAGAAGGACGGACTTGCACCAAATTCATGACATGTTTTTGCTCGATGTCCAGTTCTTCCATCCAGTGGAACCATCAACATAATTTCAAAGATCTAAAGCAGATACTGTTTGGATGCCGTATGACAATGTCTTACGTGTTCTTACTCTTTCCGAGCTGTCAACTGCTACTGGACGAATATGGAATATTGAACCAAGGTTGTGCAATGGTCTTACAGAACTTTTACAACATAAGATAAAAAGAAACAAGCTAAAAAAAACTTGCTAAGTGATATAAATTTTGTTTGTTTGTTTAATTGTTTACAACATGTAGGCCTAAGCAGTAAGTAACATGCATTTCTTGTAACTATAATGATAATTTTTTTTACATATACATATAATTTTTGTTTGTTCAAATGTTTACAACATGTAAGCAAGTAACATTTAATGCATTTCTTGTAACTATAATGATAATTTTCTTGTATATATACATAAAAATTACCATTAAAGCAAATGGAAATACACTGATTTTATTCACAACTTTGAACTCAAATATTTTTGTTACTATGCAAAACAAAGTTATCAAATTTTATTATGGTGTTGCTACCTAATAGAAGCCTCAGTAATATAAATTTCAGATTTTTGCTGTGAACTCCACTGGAGATACAGCTTTTGGAAAATCTGAATTTTTTGAAAACGCTAACTTTCACCAGTGAAAAAATTTTGGAAGGGGTCAAAACGCTCGTTTTCTCCCCTCAGGTAAAATCTACTGTTACTATAGTACTTGCAAAATAAATTTGGTTTGAGTGTATTGTCCGGATACTGTTACTTTGGCCTAAAAAAAGGGGCTTATAACGCTCTCAAAACAATTGTCGTCACCTAACCGACATATGCGTTATTTTCTTACAAGTAGCAGTTTTATTTATAGTAAACAAGGAATAGTTCGAATTTAATTACTATTCAGGATGGCTTATGCACAAAAATATGCATCTATTTTACACTCTAAGTATCCCCGAAAACGAACAATTTCAGTGAAAGTTTACCTCAAAATGACGAAATGAAGATAATATACAAGAAAAAAATACAAATAGCAGAAATTAAACACAAAACAAAACAGTGATCAAAACAAGATTATATTCATATTCATAATATTTGACCGGAACGAGTCATTCTTTATTCATATTAAACCTAATCATATTTTTAAATAAACATACGTTTCATGCAAGAGTAAAAATTACCGAAGAATAATCAGAGGTTTTAGTCGCTATTGGGTAGTTCATGTCATCTTTTTGAATCGAGTGTAATTTCGGGAATTTTGTTGATGTTACAGATTCTTGTTTGCAAATATTTTATCAGCAAAAAAGCACTAATATACTGTTATGAAGTCAGTTAATTTTTGATTTCACCGCATTGCAAAATTGGGTGACTCGACTACAATTGTTTCGAGGGCATTTTTAGCCCTCTTCCTCAGATCCCAAAATAGGTCCCTCAGGTCCCAATATATTCTATCACTAAGAAAGTACTCTCCATTCTTTCTTAGCAGTTGTTTTTGGACCCTGGATGAGGGCTAGAAACGACCTCGAAACAATCAGTCACATAATTTTCATATTTCTGATTTCATGAAGGCATATTCTCACAAGCAGCATTTTTGTTTATTGTGTCATACACATATATAATGATTAGAATGCTAATTATTGCTGATCCTGCAATTCTAAACTACGCCTAATGGTCCGACAACTTATTTTCGATGTGGGGATGAGTGTCTCTAACACAGGGATCCCGGAAACAAGCGTCTTGGTTTGTTGGTAGACATACAATCCATAGACCGCCCATTGGTATACACGTCATACGTTGCATCAAGAATATTTATTTAAGTAATATTTATATTATCCAAATATTTTCGAATCCGATACAAAATCCAATTATATATCCTTGTAGGACTTTCAAAGGGCTACAAATCATTTTTATAGTTTACTTTTATTTTATGAGATATAGACAATATAGACAAATTTTATAAATGAAAATTTTTCAATATCCTTGAAACTGGCAAAGCGATTCCTCAAAACTATAAGAACTTTGTAAAAACAAATTATTAATTAAGAAACTGGGTTTCCTATTGAACAGTTTTGTCATTTATAGCATCAACTGTTTTATCATATTTATCTATCCTTATTAGTGGCGGCTCGTGGTGACGCAGGTAACTCAGAATCAACATTGCTTCATTTCAAGTTATCAGCTGAATGAGTTATTATTATTTAGCTAATTTTTTGACTCGTTTGACTATATTTAGATACATTTTGCCACTGTGATTTATTTGTATACTTGTTTTGTAAATTTAAATGATTGTGCGCTTGAATTATTTATGTACGTACTTGTAATTCACGATATTTTTTAGTATCGGTTTATCCGACTATAAATACACAAATTTTGTATTAGCAATTTCGGGCTGTGTATAAAAATTCGTCTGTCATTTTCTTGCTACTGGTGATGGACGTTATGACATCTGAAAGCACTCTGGCACTCTTGTAAATTTCCATTTGCAAGTACTTTCATTTGGAAAACGAGCTGTTAATTAGCAAGTTTAGCATCCTGTATTTGCATGCGCTTCACGCGCTAATTTAGGGAGTATTCGCTCAAAGAGAAAAAGGCGTAATATGTAGTCGTATTTGAGAGTAGCAATTGATGTACAGAGTCCGAGGTGTATTACGCACCCATGCAGCGGGCTATAGTATGTTTATGTGCTTATTTAGGACGTATCGCTTTGAAGGCGGGAAGCAGTCGTGAGTGTTCTAGCGCAGGGGGGCGACTACGTTTTCGAAAAATTAAATTAATTTCTGCTTTAAATTCAGAGTTCATTTTCTACGTGGTCGAGAGCTATAACAAGAAAGCTATCGCTGTTAAGATCTCAGCATATCCGTGTACGTTTTATTATTATTTTTTAATAATCGGCCGTTCTTTTGCTTTGAAGAGTTTTAATGTAATTTAAATACTGGGTACATTTTCTAGTTTACTATAATTCAGATTATGCTCAATAAGTGGAGCTAACTTACATTAGTTATGAAAAAATACCGGCCTACTCAGGTAACATTAATAATCTCATACCAGTAGAAGGAAAGTTGATTATTTTTAATACAGACGGTGACAGACGATTTTTTTAAACCTTTCAGTTAGATCAGAGAAAGGATGTGCTTATCATGCAAAGGTCAGATATGTATACTATCAAAGGATAGATGATTTTTCTGGAGAACTTTTCAAGGGAAAATTACTATATATGTCACACACAGAAAAATCTAGTACATACACTGTCAATCCTATCAGGGTTGAGAATCTAACCGTCATCATGTAACTTTAAATCCTTTTATTTCAAAGATGGTCTTGGTATCATGGCTAACAGTCAGCACTTAAATTAAGGGAATTGTAATAAGATTTATAAAACCAAGATATTTACATATTTGTAAGGATGCCAATATAAAATGTGAAAGCAGTCTATCAAGAAAGTTCAGATAATTAGCTGCTGGGGTTTAACAATTGAAGGTGTCAATCAAAAGCTTGCTTTAAATAATATTTTTCCTAGTATTTCTTTAAAGAATAATTCAAATTAATTTTGGAAATGGATTAAATAGAAAAAAATATTCATGTTTGGTAAAAACACTTTAGACTGAATCCAGTAAACTTTGGATGTAAAACGTTTTTCAGTTATTTTATGAAAAATTTGCTTAAATTATAGTGTTTAAACATAAACTGCGAAATAACCATTGAACATGAATAAACAAAGCAAACATTGGTAATTGAAGCAAACTGGTGCACATTTTGGGGATAATTTTATGAATTAAAATTCCTGCAATGCTGCTTTTGTTTTGTAAGTCAAAAGGCAAAAATGAAGAGCATTTTGGGAAAATAAAATTTAAGAAAATTACAACTTCTACTTTAATGATAATTTTCAAAAATTTTTTGATCCTTATTTAAACTTGGCAAACAAACCTTGACTAAAATTTTAATTTATACCGATTTTTTTTTTAATGCTTCTCAAATAATATTAATTTTTTGTCTTACAAACTGAAAGTTCCAAAATTAAGCCAAAAATAGGAAAAGTAGATCAGTCTATAATCCCTCTTTTAAGTAATCACAAAATCCACTAAAAGAAAGCATTCCTAAGCTCGGAACCATGTTCTTAGTACAATAGCCAGCATCAGTGGAGAACTTCCACTGTTATTAGAACTCATTAACACCAAATAGATTTAGTTTCTAATTACTTTGGCAGCAAAAAATCAAAGTTTCAATTTTGTATGTGTGTGGTGATTACAAGTTATTATAAATAAATATAATCTGTAATAACTTTGTTATAAATAGCTTAAAAAGATTTAACTGGTACCAGTTATAAAGATTTAACTGGTATATTTATGAAAGTTGCTGCTGTAAGTGCATAATCACAAACCTGTTTCATATCGACCAGCTTTATATGAAATTGGCTATGCAGTCTTGCACAGTTTAGAAATGTCATCTTGCTAGAATTTGAAGTCACCATGTATAAGGGCCGGTACTTAATAATTACAACAGGTCTGCAAAAACAAATACTTTGTTAGTTTAATGGCATATTAGGTGGATTAAAAGTAACTGGTTTCAAAGGTAATTGTTTTTGCCTTTCTCGGTGCTGGGTCTTTTTATCCTAATGAAGGAGGCTGTACTTTGCCTCTGAAACAGGTTGATACTTTTAATCAACATTGTATGCTGTAAAACTAATTAATTCATTTCTGCAGATTGATTTAGACTGCAGTTAGGATATTTTTATAAAATAACCGCAGGTTTGCAAAATGTTCACTTATAATTTTCTCTTGCTGTATAGTATAGTTAACCAAAGTCAACTTTATGAAACTATTCAGAAATAATTAACCATATACTGGAAGTTATAGCTAACTTCCAGTATATGTGAACTATACCAAAGTTATAGCTAACTTCCAGTATATGTGAACTATACTGGAAGTTATAGCTAACTTCCAGTATAGTTCACATTTATTTTGTGGTGATGAGCTCTAACAAGAGTCAAACTATGCACTGATGCATATAGCTTAAACTGCTGCTAATGTAATAAAACTATAAAACTTCATTAAAAGCTACATACAATACAAAATTAAAAGTGTTGGCTGATTTTCAAGGCAATAAGCAGCTTTCTTCATCAGATCAAAGAAGACTAACTATCACTCGTTAGAGTAAGATTGGCAACTGATGTTAAACATATTTTTCATATATGTTAAAAAACTATTATTTTTATATTTGGTTTGGACGATTCATGTAACTTCCTAAAACCAGTTAGTTGCCTCTTTAAATTTAATAGAACACTTATGTTCATAGTTTTACTTACTGAACAAGTGCTTTGAATTCTTTGGTGAATGTTCACTTTCCTCTTTGGTAATTTTGCTGTTCATTCATACTATCCAACTACTTGTTCCTTTCTCCATGGCTTTTATCCCCCTTTCTCCTTAAGCTGTTAGCAGCCCCCTTTCCCTGCTTCAGTCATGTTTACTGCTCTAATATTAGTTACCAATCCTACTCTGACATAGGAAGTTTGCATTCGTTTGTCTTGATGAAAACTTTATTGTCTTCGATACTTTTAATTGTGTTGTATGTTGTGTTTAACAAAGTCTTTATAGTTTTATTTGGTACCATGATTCTGACTGCAAAATAGAGAACATATATTTCTCACCAATTAAATATGAAGAAAAAATCAATAAACAATTACATTCATAAGTGACTTTATTCTTTCTCAATAGAGAATACAGATTGTGCATTTACATTTACAAACCATAGTATCATACAACATTACAGGCTCTGAGAGCTTTCAATTACTATGCTAAAACCGGGAAATGTCAATCCAATCACTAAAAATCATATAGCCAGAAAAAATATATTTCTCAAAGTTGGAAACTAATTTCATCTGTTAACAAACTTATTTCATAAAATTATGTCAATATGTACAGTAAATAACATAGATGTCAACACAACATACATATTATACAGTAACAAAAAATTATTCACAATATATTCAGTTGACTAATTTGTATAAAAATTCATGATATGCTTGATTATATACAGCACTTTAATAAATGGAGAAATTTTTATGTATGATAAAAAAAGTATATATGCACGACATGCTCATAATCAATTTCTCCTTTGAATAAATACTGTACAAATCTTTAAAAAAATTAATATAAATAGTTTAAACAATTATAATACTGCAATCCAAAAGATTTAAATAATAAAAGTGAAGTTAAGTCAATAAGGTGAGATTGATTAGTTAATAATAATAATAATAAAAAAAATACAAAAATGATTGTTTCAATTATTTCATTAGGATAGATTGTGAGTTATTTTTCAAAAATTAACAAAAATAAAAATGTTTATGGATTTTCTTTGTAAATTTGCAATTGCATAATTTTTTTTTTCTTATAAATCATTTATTCACGTAGTAATTTTTGTTATAACATCCTACAAATTAAACATATTTATATTTTATTACAAGCCCTTAATGCAATTTGCTCAACAAAAAACCTATTTAAAAGTTGTAACAAAATTTAAATAAATAAATAAATTAAATATGGTATAGTCTTAAGTTTTAAATATTCAAGTATAACCAAAGCAAAGGGGTTTATAATACTTTTGTGCATAGTATATTTATATTCCTCACAACATTTTTGGAAAATTCGATTATTAAATGTTTTCTGCATTCATTTTTATTCATAAGTTTAACAAAATTATTAACAAAAATTTAATAAATCTGTGTAGTGCTTTCCACAAAAGGAAAGAATTTAACATATCGCCAAATGAATTTTCAATTTAAATATTCTATCAAGTAATCAAGAGGTGAGTAAGTGAGGTTACTTTCACACAGGTTGATCAGTTAATTTTTGTACATAGGCTGTATTTTACAAAATTTCACTTTTTTTTTTTTTTTAATGCATAAATTCCTTAAAAAAAAACTAGTTTTTTAGGTATTGCATTCTTTCTCCCAAGATTATCGAAGTATAGTAGTAGTTTTGACACATTAAGGTTATACACAATTATAACGAAATTAAGTCAAATATGTCCAGCAAATCTGGCATAAATTATTTAATTGGAGATTTAGCCACGATTCTTTGTGTGTGATGTCTCCTGACCGTAATGGGGAAGAAAAGAGATGGTTCTAAAATATAGTGTATAATAGTGATGAGTAGGAAGATCAGAATTTGGATCAGGAAACTACTCACCAGTTGTCAGATATCTTATACACAACATCAATTTGGCATTTTATAATTTATGGAAAAACAAAGTAAATTTCTATTGAAAAAAAATTTCATTCAATTCCTTTATGAGGCAATCCATGTATGTTGACCATTTGAAGCTTTCTAAAATTGGAAAAAATAAGGGAGGATTATTGTAGGATTTTTTGAAAAATAGAACAGCAGTGGGACTTGACAGAGGGTTACAATAAAATTTTTTGAACAGAAATAAAAGTACTTAATCCTCTTATTCGACTCAGCTTTAAATTTTCAGACAAAAGACTGATTCTCATTCAAAAACCTTTTAATACAATTTACATTCTATAAACTATTAAATAAAAAAATGTGACTTAAATGTCTATATAATTCTGGAGTGCACCATGAGCTAGAAATGGCGATCTCTTCTGGAGGGGGAAAACAAATTTTATGGAATAAAAAGAATATATTCTTCAAATGGTTGGCTTAATATTGGAATTTTATGAGATATTTTGTCTTTTTGTCACTCAATTGAAAAAATACCATACCAGTGACAATCAGAGAGCCATAACTTTGTGGCCTAGAGATATTTACAATGAAAAGTCAAGTGGCAAGTAACACAACAGAAAAAAGTAAAATTAAAAAGTCTATTCTTAAAGGTTGAACTGATCACTTTGATAACTTTTGCACTAAGGGGTTTCTAAAATAAGTGTGCCAATACGCATATATAAATAAAAATTATGAAAATTGTTTTAAATGAATTGATTGAAAATCTCCCAGAATTCAATAAGTCTTGAATCATTATTCCTTTTTGTCAGCCTAAAACTATCTATACAACCACTGATTATCAATAAAATAATTTACAAAATACATTTCTGTACGCAAAGTTATAATCACACTTGGGCTATTATACAGTAGTAAGCAACAATAATGTTTGAAATGAGTATAAATTATATCACACAAAAAGATACCAATGAGTTTGATATACAAATATTACAGCTTCTGAAAATTACAGAGATAAAAATATATCTTTCTAAATAAGTAAACTTGATTTTAATGCCTGCTTTATGTACAATATTACAGAGTATGTACAGCTCAAACTGCTGCTAAAGTAATAAAACTAAAATAAATTCGTTAAAGGCAGCATACAACACAAAAATAATAGCATCAATTGGTTTCAAAGGCAAGAAATAGCTTTCTTCATCAGGACACACAAGAACTGCAACCTTCATACGCGAGAGCTAGATTGACAACTCATTTAAGAACAGCAAATGTGACTGAAGCAGGGAAAGGGTCAAAGACAAGAGAGAGAAAAGAGGTAAAAGACCAAGGAGGAAGGAATAAGAGGTAGGACACAATGAATGAACAATAAAATACCAAAGACAAAAGTGAACAGCCAATAAAGGATTCAAAGCCCTTGTTCAGTGAGTAAAATTATGGCCATAAGAGTCCTATTAAATTAAAAGATTGAACACTGTCAACAAATACTTAGGGGGAAAAAATTGTTTATGTTAGCTCTTTTAGCTTCCAAAACAATTTTCTGTTCTACTTATTTTTCTTATTTGTTTAGAATTTGTTATTTTTGCCATTGGTTTGGCCGACTCATGTAGCTTCCAAAACCAACTGCTGCCTTTTTATAGAGCTCTTATGTTCATAGTTTTACTCACTGAATAAGTGCTTTGAATCCTTTGTTGAACATTCACTTTCCTTTTTGGTATTTTACAATTCATTCATCCATTGTGTCCTACCTCTTGTTCTTTCCTCCTTGGTTTTTTTACTCTCTCATCATTGGAAACTACCTTTCCCTGCTTTAGTTATTTCTACTGTTCTTACACCAGTTGCTGATGTAGCTCTTGAGAGTGAAGGTTGCACTTTTTGTGTGTCTTGAAGAAAGCTGTTGCTTGTCTTCAAAACCAGCCACAACTACTATTTTTGTGTTCTATACTACATTTAATGAAGTTATTTTAGTTTTATTACACAGTATATTAGGACAAAATCAGCCAATGATCTGTAGTTACAACTATACAAATATTATAAAAAGTACATTTTAGTAAGTATTTCAAAAAGGTCCTCAGAATTTATATATATATGTATATATATATATATATTTAATTAGATATTTTCACTATAATTACATATGAATTGTACAAACCGCAATTCAAAGTAAGACTAGATGCATAAGTGTTTAAGGTAGAAATTCGGTAGAAATATCATTCAAAAGAAACCCGAGAAAAATGCAGATTGAACATTTCTTGAGGTGCCAAAGGTAGTTCATGTATTCACTTCAATAATTTGGCACATTTTCAGTTCAATTTCAACTAAGTTATAAAATAAATTTTACGTATAAAAAAAGCAATATATTACTTTAGTATTTAAGCCACACTTAAATAGCAAAACTGACCCAGATGAAATATCCTAAATTTTTCATGCATGCAGATAAAATTTTAATTCTACACTTTTTATCATTTTTAAATTATTATAAAATAATAACATGTGGCTCAAAAACCAAAGTAGTAAATCTGTCTAAAAGAAAACAGAAAAAGACAACCCTGCAAAATGAATCAGTAGAAATAAATAAAATGAAAGTTGTGAATATGTTACATACTATTACAATTTAAAATGATCTCTCTCTCTCTCTCTCTCTATATATATATATATATCTAAAACAAAGGATACAATGCTAAAAATGCAGTTTTTTGTGAATAAATAGTTAGATGAAAATGAATAATACAAAACAAGCTTAAAAAAACCTATTCTGAAGATTTTATTATATTGGAGACCACATTCAATTACTACATCAGTTAATGGAATAACACCTGATGTTATAATTTCAAAATAAATCGCTCCTAATTCTGACATCTTCCATTTTAACTTCCACATTATCCTGCCAATTGTTTTAAATCAGAAATTTATCTTTTATATATGTAGTGATTTAATAAAGTCTATAATTGTATGAAACAACGAATTTGAATAGATATCAAAGTATCAATGTCTTTAATTTTAATTTTCACATTATCCAGGCAAAAATAGAATTTTTTTAGAAACATTTTATTTATATAATAAATGCTTTAACACAGTATATAATTTTAATATACGTTAAATTTAAATATATATCATTAAAATATAAGTGACCTACATTTTCCACATTATCCCGCCAAAAACAGATTTCTTTCCAGAAATTTATCTTAATATAAAAGTGTTTTAATAAGCATATAATTTTAATATACATTGAATTAAAAATATTAAAAGTACATATACCATAACATACATTCAAAGTTAAAATTTCATATTCGAAATTGATAGAATATTGTTGCTCTGATTTTATGAATCAGAGTTTTACAGACACTGAGTTTTAAATAACTTTACTGCGATTCTATTCTTTTATTTTGCTTTTACAATCCAAATAATATCTGTATCAGATTTGTATAAAGAGAACATATATGTACATTGATGTAATTAAGCGTTGCAAAGGAAAAAAATTTGCAATTTTTAAAAATAATTTCTGTATTTTACAGATTATCTAGATTAGTATTTACCAGAATCTCTAGTCCTATTTGGTTTGAATAAACAAGCTTTTACACTGCAAAACTGAAACATAGGTGTAATTAAAACATTCCAGAAAAAACAGCTGGAGGGAATCTTTCAACAGCTTACTGCAAGAATAAAATGTTGAAAAAACATCTGCAATTTACACTTCAACCTTTCTTGCACCTGACACAATTTTGAAACAAATTTGTTAGTGGAAAGCGATATTTTGAAAAACTTAATGCAGTATAATAAAACACTCATATATTTTGAATACACATGCTTTTTCACAATTATTTGCATTTGATCACCACAAACATTAACAAAATAAATATTAGAATCACACTAAAAGTAGTGCACAGAATGGTATAGCAATTATGTCTCATTAAGGAGCTGTATAAAAATAATATGTATCATCAGAGGTACAGGTTCTGCATGTATCCAATAAGTTAGTAATGCAAGTACTGCAAGAGAAGTGAATTAGAGGAAATATTTTCCTGTTATTTACTGAATCTCCCAGTTCCATTATGGGACCTATGAAAAATTGTTCATAACCCAAAGTTGGATTGCAACCCAGGGGTTGGGAATCATCGGTTTAATCATACAGCATTGTAAATTTGATCATTTTGCAGGCTGATATTTTTCATAAAGACACATTTCAAAAATAAAAATACAAAATGAAAGACAAATATAATAGGAAAAAGGCAGGATATAGATAGTCTTGAAACAGATCCTGTGGCACAGACTGGAAGTCGTTATCACTATATAATTGAAATTGTGTTTCCTTGTAACATATTCACAGCCAGATTTTTGATCATGGAGCTTATATGTACATTTATTTGACATGTTGTGCTTTCCTTTTTCTTGCTGCTAGCATGTCATAAAATGGATTGTGACTAATACTTTGTCTAAAATGCAGATAAGAATAATTAGCAACAAAAAAATCACAATTTTTACATTAGTGTTTCTCAGACTTTTTGATCAAGGCATACTTCAGCTATTCATTTGATTTCCAAGATGCACTTAAATAATTGACTTTTCAGTTACACGCTTGATCAATAATTTTTCCTGGTAAGGGTCCCATTTGTAAAAAAAACTTTGAATTCAGAGAAAAATTTTTTTAATATTGTGTAAATAAATTTCAATTTTAGGTTTGTGAAAAATAAATTTTAAAATATTAATTTTGATGTCAAAAATAAAAATTTATAAACAAAGCGATCACTCTTCCATGATTAATTTTGTTATATTATACTAAGAATATAACTATAAAGCATTATATTATATTAAAAAATTTTACTTTGTGATAATTATCTCAATGAATTAAAAAATGTACCCCAGTGTTATCCAGGATTTAGATGCAAACCTCTGATTAAAATTACACAGGAACTCGCAGCAAATTCTTAAAAGCTGAAAAATGCTTTGACAATATGCCTTTGCCAGTTTTTCCCAGCGCATGTGTGTAGTAGGCCAATTCCCCCCTCCCACCCCCTCACAATCACATCACCACATTATTCAGCAGAGCAGAGTTTTTAGATACATTTATACACTTAAAAAATTATAATTAATGATCAAATGGCCCCAGAAACAAAATTCTTATCCTCGAGCAATGTGTAATATTCAAAGGAGCTGTTGTTCAATTATGAAGATCAGATTATCAAGATTGATCAAATCTCCCACCCATTGAAATAGCCAGATTAAAATACTAAAATATCGAAATTATAACCACTAAACTTTGAAAACTAATTTTTTCAAACAAGAAATTTAAGGTTTGAGGGGAAGAAAATGCAATTTTTTGTAGGATTTTAAACTGAATTCAAATTGTCAAGATGATTCTAGGTTTCCCTCGGACATATATATAAACCCCACAGCAAACACATATATAAAATTTCACCCAAACATTTAAAAAATTACCAGTAATTCAAATAAATACAAATATCCATTCTACTTAACATGCACATTAAAGTTTTCAATGGATACAGCTATATCACCAAAATTGGTTTCAGTTAGGAATTCTATGGAATTTTATGCTACTGCTCTTTTATTACTATTTGAGAATTTGAGTTAGGGTGTTGATTTGAAAATATTACATTCATTGACTTTTCCAGAAATTAGGATAAATTTATTTTCCATGCATTTTCCTTGAGTGTATACGAATTTTTATATTCCACTAGCGTTTTAAATAAATTTATTTTAATTATTAATTTTTGTAATATAGAACTAAACAGTAAAAAATTATTTAGATCATCACAGGAATTTTTACAATGCACTAAATAAAATGCCATGATGTAGTTTGAGAAACACAGATATATAAAATAAAATTTTATATAATACAATATATATGGTGTTTATAAGATACAACTAAGCAAAAACTTTATAGGAAATGCATGTACACACATAAAATAATAATACAAAAGATGAATAACAAATGTCAATAAAAACATTTTTTAGGCATATACTTTACATTTAACTGAATAATTTTGGAGGTAGCGATTAAATTGAACACAACACAAAAAGACAAAAATGAATAATATAGAATCTATGGAAGTGAGAGCTCAATAGACAAGAACTGGTAATTGGCATACTGCACATTGGGAAGATATTTAAAAGATATGGAGATGTAGTCATGCAAATTTAGGCAATCTGCGAAAACTAAGCTAAGAATTCTTATATTAAAAAACATTTAGAATCCACATAAAAATGATTTCAAATCAATTGCATCACAAAATTATTTATTAATTTTACAAATGTCATGCTTCTAAACAATTCCTCTTCAAATGTTAATTTAAAATAAATTGAGGAAAAATAGCTGCAATTAGTATTACCAACTTAACAGAAACACAAAGTAAAAAATGCTCTAGACCAGTGGTGGACAATCCATGAGTCAAGACCACAGTGGGTGTCATGTAGAAATACATTTGGGAGTTACAAAAAATATGTGTGTGTGTGTATATATATATATATATATACACACACACAGACTGGGAAAAGTTACTACTAAGATTATCAGAAGTAAAAGTTACTACTTAAAAGTAATTGATTAAAATTATTCAGAAAAGTAACTAAATTAAATTTAAACATTACTTTGCAATTCAGATTTCAAATTGAAGTTTTAAAGCACAATGTTTTTGAAAATTTATAACACAAAACAAATCAACATTGAACAAAACTTCAAGAAATTTTAGCAACAATTGAATTTACACATGCTTATCTATGATTTCTCCTAATCTTGAGTCTATATGGTTTCCTCCACAGAAAAACGACATAAAAAATAGCTCTTTAATTTAACTTAATTTTCTTTACTTTTTAGCAAAAAATGTAAAGAATTAAATTAAAAGTTACAAAATAAATTAAAAATTAACTTTTTAATGATTTTTCCCCCAACTCTGTATACCTACAGATAATATGGTCAAACTATGGTCAATCTCACACAGGTATTAGTAGCAATTTTTTAAATGCCATTCTGCCATAAATCAAAATTTATGATGGATAAAATTTGAGTCAAGCAATGTTGGATTGAAATATAAATGGGTTAAATACTTGCTGAAGTGAATAACAAGTTTCTGATAGCAGTAAATAATCACAAGATATGATAATAAAGGATCAGCGACAAAAGTCATCATGAAAGAGACAAACAGATCCAGAAAAGGGCTCAGAATAATTAAATATGGATAAACCAAATCAATCATAATGGGGAACACTATATAAGACAAAGTTAAATATTAAAAGGATCAAAACATTCCAAAAATCGAGTTTTATTTAGCAACTAAAAAACAAAAAGTTGTCCATTCTAAAGGCAGTTCAAAGAGAGTTTTTTTTTCCTGCTTTGGTACACTTTATGTCAATTCTATAACATCTACATTCATCAAATTTTGTAAGAGCATAAAATTTATGATTGTGAATCTACTGAGCCTAAAATTTTCTGTTTAAATTGCTTGATATTTTTATCTTTTGAGCTACTAAACAAAAAATCGATTTTCTGAATGTTTTTCATGTCTTTAAAAAAAGTTAAAAATTTGAAAAAGCAAACGATTATTACAGTGGAGTCCACTTATAGTGAGTTCAGATGTAATGAAGTATTAGTTATTACGAACTTTTTCCTGCCACCTTGGATCTGCAAAACTTTCATAATGCGTATTGCTTGCAGTGAACCATTAGATACCAGTGTATTGGGTATTGAAGGGTTTATATAAAGTGGTAAATTTTTTTAAAAATTATGTTCATGGAATTTTGTTAAGTAAAACAAAATCCCAGGAATAACAGTTTGGTAACAAAGATTCATCTCTAGGTACAATGAGCCTAAACACATCCCCACATACATCGAGATATCCAAAACACATGAAAACAGCCTGCGAATTTTTAAATTATGCCTGGCACAATGTTATTCCGCAGAAAAGAGGAGAAACTGCAGAGTTTTAAGGAGAAATTTAACAATCCTTTACTACCAATCTTGTGTATGAAGATTGTTCAATGCAAATAGGTTATGAGAAAAAGAAGTTTTGCCAGGAGATTTTATTTTTGACAATTATAGTGTAAGCAATGATTATGTTGAAACAGAAGCACAAAAGACCATTACTGCTACAGCTGCTGATAATATTTCTGATGAATCGGAATACAAAGAAATTAAAATTGACTTCAAAAAAGGAGGAGAATAACATCAAAAATTATTTTGAAAAGCCTCCAAAATTTGTGTGACCATTTCAAAGCCCACAATGTTAACCGTAGTAACAATTTAAATGCATTAGGAAAAGTTCTATGCAAATGTGTTGTAAATTTAAATGTTCAAGAGAAAGTTACAGATTTTTTCAATGTAAATAAAAGAGCAATACATTTCAACCTTACTATAATGATTTTTTGTTTCACAATATATAAGCAGATAAGTCATTCTTATTTTTTATCTCATGCCTAAACTTTTTATGGGTTATAATGAATATTTTTTCTGTCCAATGTGACTTCGCTATATGTGGGCTTCACTGTAATTCATTCTAAAGTCAACAGATTTTAGTTTTATTATATTTGACATTAAATAGAAAGACAGAAAAAAAAACCTAGGAGAAAATTGTGAAAGTTATAAAATCACCGAATTAAAAATTAGAGCACATAAATTTTATAATATGCAATTTTTCTTAATTTTGTAATTGAAATTAAACTATGATAAAACTTCATTCCACAATATAAAATTAACTGAGTAGTTCATATCAGTACAAATTCAAACATGCACAGATAAAACACAGGATCATTAGGACCTCTAATCCAGAACTTTTGTATAGGTTTGTTTGTCCCTCTAGGGTCTTTTAGTATGCAAGTCTATTTAAAGATTTACTTATTGATCTTTAAGGACTCTTAAAACAGTGTATGCTTATATAGAAGAACACAAGATTTGAACTTTTCACCAGTTCAAACAAAAGTCAGAGAGAACTAGGGATTCAATCACATGCAAGTCCAAAATTTAGGGAAATTTTTTAATTGTAGTCTTTGATTGGAATTGTAGTACAAGATAAAAATAATACAAAAGTGAATGAATTTATAAAATTGCAACTTAATTTAAAATGTAATAAATAAACTTAATAACAATTACATAACATTCATAAAAACAAAATTAAAAACTTTTTGGGCAATATCACTGGTTTTAGTTTTACTTAAAACCTTTTTATTCTGTTCAAATTCAGTAATTGAAGTGTCAATGTAAATAGGTAAATTTATATATAGTCTACATAAATCTGTTTTTGTCCTAAGCAATTGCAACTTTAATGTCATAATTGGCCATCGTTCCTTTTTGGGTATCAAACAGCAGCAACTCCATTGTCACCAAGTTTACAGAATAAGAGCAGAATCAATATTCACAAAACATTCAAAAGCTCAACCATTTATGAAGTTTACTTGTGTATCAAAGTCCTTTCAGATGTTGCAATAAATTAATCGCAATTTCGGAGAAGGATAAATATATCTCGTTGGATGGAAGGTAGGTACTTCACACAGCACACAACTTGGATTGAAAGTCATTTTGATTTTTGGAGTTCCAGATTAGAGGGTCCCAACTTTATGATCAGAATCATAGACCTAATTTTATAACAAGTTTAAAATAAATTTTGACTCTAAATGCAATTTTCATACATAAATATTAACTTTCACAAGAACAGGAGTGAGAATGAACAGTTTATAAATTAGCAGAAAAAAGAAGAAAAAAAAAAAAAAAAAAAGGCAAATCTGAAAAATTCTCCACGCACAATAAGTTTTTAAAATGTTAGGATTTGCAAAGGTGATTTGAATGCAAAAGGAAGAATAAAATATTTGATCTTTAAAAAAACTTCTCCAAATGTTAACACAACACATTTCTAAATGAATAAAAAGTTCCTAAAGCTCAAGTAAGAACAAAAAAAAAATCTGTAGCTACTCTCTAAACTCAAATAGGATGAACAAAATCAGAAGTGTATGAAATATTAGCTAAGCACAAAAAATAAGAAAAATTCATGGATCTACAAAAGATTCCTTAAAGTGGAATAATGGTACATTATTGTTCCCATGACTTTTACGTTTTGACATCAACATTGACTACAATTTTGTTTTCTTGTATTACACTAATTAAATTTTCACTTAAATTTGACAAATAGATTTTGTCAACTGAGCAGCACAATTTTGATAAAATTTACACAAAACAATATCTTTTTTTTCCCCAATTTCAAACATCACAATTAATATACAAAATTTGATGCAAATTGGATAAGAATTGAGATTTTTAAAACTGTTCATGCACAATTTGAATCTGCTGCTGACAAGCTACAGTACATCCAACTTTATTTAGAACTGCTCATCATCACTTTTGATAGGCTAAAACATACTACATTTAGCATTAATTGGATAAAAAATGTGATACTGGAAATTCTGCATGATGTACTCCAATACATAACACAGATCAATAGTCAGAAAACTGTGATTTTGTGTAATATACATGTAATGTTATATTTTTGCACTTAGTTCCAATCAGTTTAGCAGATTTAAAGAAACTACAAAGTACTGCAGTATGCACCTGAGTGAATTACACAAGACACTTCCATTTTTAAAAAGTTGCAAAGTTTTTTAAAATTTATGCAGACATTGCACACTTAGTTAAAAATATTTATGTTGTTTCTATTTATGTGTTACATTCTATATTTATACAAATTTGGTTACATTCTGTTGAGTGTGAGAAGTATTTTTGACGTAAAAGCAATCAATACTTTTCCTTAAAGGTAAGTCAAAAGAAAATACTTTGGAATTATTCTCTAAACACAATCATAGCAAAATTAAACAAAATACCTCTACAATGCAGTGTGTTTTTAAAATGTATAACGTTATAAAATAATCACAGATCTTATAATTTTACTAACAGCAGGGAGAAAAAATTCTGTCTTTCATAAGTTCCTCTAAACTAAAAAAAAAAAAAAGCAAGAAAAATCAGATCCAAAGAAGGTTTATTGCATGGAAAAAATTGCAGACAAAAAGCAAAAAGTGTAAAACCCATAGAAGATTCTCATTCCTGTAAACCATTAAAACCAACAATAAAATGTTAATTACCTGATGCATTTAATCCACTCATCTTTTTCTTCTGGAGTAGCAGCAGACATTCTGTATACAGTATGTTTTCCCTCTACTACTTTTCCTTCAGAGTCAGTTTTACATGCTTTTATGACATCACTGCCTACAGAAAATAGTTCAAAGCAATTGGGCTTATTTCGATCTTGAACTTCTCTAACTTGAACATTTTCAAGAGGAATTATTCCACGAGGTTCTTTATCCTAAACACAAAAGAAAGTCATATTAATGGACTTAATTACTTATTACTTATTAGATTAAATTACTTATTAGATTAGAAAAATCAACATACAATATTTTAATTATCTATATATATATATATATATATATATATATATATATATATATAATTGAAAGATACTTTCATGTACAAATCTAAAATATATTTTCTCTTTACTTTATTGCAAGTAACCACATTCATGCTTTGAGTTTCAAGACTCGGGAGTTGAGATATTGATAAAAACATAAAATTTAAATGTCATAGAAATAACATTAAGCAGACCCCCCCTCCCCCCGAAAGCCCTGACCATCCGACTCGTCCGAGGACTTAGAGCAGCTGGGTGGATCCCCCCTCCCCCCATAAAAGTTTATTTGAAGAAAATAGATTTTATTTCATATAAAAAAGTTTATCAGTGAAATGTGCTAGAATCATAAAACAGACAATTTGCATTTAATTTTTCCCATCTAAAAAATAAGGAAATTATTTGATAAACTAGCAGCATACCTGTTCTTCGTACGGAATATATAATATAAAGAAACTTATAATTCGCAATCATGTGCAAAATCTGTTAAAACATTAAATTTATTGCTCCTAAAGAGAAGTTTAAGAATATATGTTCTCACTATGCAAAATTATCTTCACGGGCAGATCTGAAGAATAAAACAACCTGGCCCCTTTTGTAAACAAATAATAATAAAAAAAAAAAATAAAATAAAATAAAAAAAAAATAAAAAAAAAAAGGAATTGAATCAATATATGCAACCCCGTATTACTTATATTGTCGCAGATTAGAAAATATGTCAGTGTGTTAGTAGAAGATTACCCGTATTACAATATAAATCTCAAAAATATTTGCCAAAATAAAAGAGATGATGTAATAAATTAAAAATATCAATAATCCCCGTACTCTTTATACCAGAAGGTCATAATTGATTCCAATATATGCCAATATATATCAAAACATATGCCAATATACCTGTACTACTTATATTCTCATAGATTAAAAGATATACCCATGTATTTGTAGAAGATTACTCGTACAACGTACAATATATGAGTTTAAACAATTTTTGTCATAATAAAACAATTGCATAATAGCTTGAAAATATCAATAATCCCTGAATCAATAATCCCTGAAAATAACAATAATAATAATGTTTAAACCTGAAGACCATAATTGATATTATCCCGTCAAAAATGCAATAAGAAAAATCAAATCGTTCTTTTCTAAAATATATTTTTATATCCATTTATTTATTATTCAAATCAAAAAAATAATTATTAAAATTAACACAGATTTAATTTAATTGCATTTCTGAGCAACATGATATGATAGAATCTTCCTCATAAACTGTGAAATTAAATAACCATTTTGATTTCTTTATACTTTTCATTGTTCAGTAAAAGCTTGTTTAAAATAAACCATGGAGATATTTCCCATTTAAATCATGTTTCAAACAATTCATGTTTTCAGAAAGTGACTAATTAGCGCAAAAAATCTCCCATCAAACTCAGAGATTAAATTTTAATTCACTTTCAAACGATTTTCAAGCTCTTCGTTTGGATAAATCACGGAGTTAGAGAGTAGAACTCCTAGGAAAAAGTTTCGTTTTTCATTAATATCTCGACAACCCCTGGTCTTAGATACTCGAAACTTGGGATAAATTTATGGGGGGCTAATTCAAGGCTATCCACAAAATTTCATCAAATTCGGTTCAGCCGTTCTCCTGTGATGATGAGACAAACGAAAATTTCGTTTTTTACTAATATCTCGAGAACCACTGATCATAGAAACTCCAAACATGGACTAAATTTTAAATGGGACTATTTCCGGGCTACTCACAAAATTTCATCAAATTCGGTTCAGCTGTTCTCCCGTGATGATGGGACAAACAGACAGACAGACAGATTTTCAATTTTATATATATAGATTAATTTTATAACTTGACAATATAGTTTTAATTGTAACTTATTGGTTGCTGCAAGCTGCAATGGTATAAATGCATTAAATGTTGCAGTAATATCTATTGCTATTTATTCGGGCTGTATCACAGCATATGATGTATACCTCTTCAGAAATTGTTTGCAAAGGAAACCAACATGTTTTATTTTTTAAATTTATAATGCCCAAAAAGCTAATGTTTAAAAGAGAAAAATATTATTCTTATAACTTTATTTTCAATAGAGTAAGAGATATTTTTAAATGACAATATTATTTAAAATGCTTTAAGAATTTGCACATATTTTAAATCATGTATATTTGCTAGTTAGATAAAAAATAAGTTCAGAAATCACATCAATAACAAGTTTATGTATCACTATTTTTAATTATCAATATAAGATTCTTTACAGAAAGCAGGGCCACTTACAGGTCCAAAATAAATAGTTTTTAAAAGTTTAAAAGAAATAACCAACTACTTTTAAAAGACATGAAATTAAAGTTTAAAAATCAAAATTTTGCATTTTATGTAGGATATGTAAAAATAATTTAAATTTAAATACTTTGAATTTTGATTAATGATGTAACAAGAGCTTTCCCATGCCCTTGTAAAAATTTTCAAAGTTTATACAGAAAAAATGCTATTTTTCACGAGTACCATGGCTTTCGGCATTAAGTTTGAAGGATAGAAGAGGGTCGTGAATTTAGCAAAAATTTATTCATACCATTTTCAGTATAGATATGATCTAGGTTTGCGTAACCACTTAGTTGAATAAATAAGGCAATTTCATTTCTAAAAATACAAATTAACAAAAAGTCTCATGAAATTTAATTAATTTTCAGCTTTTATTTCACATTTTCATTAGTTTCGATTTTTCAAGGTAATTAATTATAGGTACTTAAACTTTAATGCCAAGAAAAACTAATTTTAAATGGCAGAAAATTTGAACACTTTACAAAATGGAATAAAACAAACTTAGCATATTTGAGAGAAAATTTGGCACATATGTTTCAACCACTGGCTGTATAATAGATCATACAATTTTTTTGTTCATGATGTCATTAATTTCTGAAGACTTTTTTAATATTGATTGCCATATGAATGGAATGGGCTTAAGCCGTTGGTTAATAGAGTAAATCTGATACTGCAGCAAATAAAAAAATTTTAAGATGAAAAAAGACTTTGGGTGTAATTTTTAGAATTTAAGGAAAGCTTCAAATTAATGGGAATTTTAGACAGAATGTGATCCCTCATCCTATTTTAATGAAATAATTCACGAATTCAAGTCTCAAGGGATGTAAAAAAATATTTAATGATCTGGCTAAATTTCTTTCAGTTTTACAATCAGAGAGAAAGAGAGACAATAACTTTGAATAGGTGACGATAGAGGCATTGCTGAAGTGGTTGAGCCGGCAGCAAGCTGTAGCACTATACAAGAAGATTAAAGATGTCTAAGTGATTGTATGCATTCTACAATTCATTTGCAGAGTATTTTACATTGTTTTCTATTTATGTCCATCATATTATGAGCATCATATTCTCTCTAAAATTTTTATTTATTAAAGTTATGAAATTTATGTAAAGTATATGAAAAGAAAAAAACAAAGTCTTACTGTTGTGTATTCAAAATAATACAGGCAATTATCATTCAGGATAAACCACCTTCTTTTCCAGCTTTTATACCGACCACCTGGAAGCAAATAACCCATAAATTATTCAGAAGCGATAAAAGTATTATATGATATACAAAATAGCAAATGCAAATTCAATATAAACAAACCATTCAAACAAAATACTGTACATAAGACATTACGATGTAGCATTTTAAGCAATAAATTCAGAAAAACATATTTTGAAAATTGACTGCAGTGTCAATTAAAATGCACAATATCTGCAAATTATGCATACAATGATCATTTCCAAAGCACAGACATGCAAAGCAACATGGATTATTGCATACCAAAATTATTAAGCTGATTGTGCAATTTTTTTTTTATTTCCGTAAGTTATATTACAATAACACTTTCACACATGCGACCAATATAAATTGTAGTATCTTCAGGAAAAATAGCATTCAAATACTGTTTAGAATATATTTTATAAATATCATGCAGTAATTAGTATATTGCTCATTGCATAGTATTCTTATACAGAGATCTTATTTTATATTCAGAAAAGCTCAAATAAGCATACAAGATTAGGTTGAATTGATGTACTATTTACATTTTGTGAACTTGAGCAGAACTGGATCTACAATTTAAAGAGGATTAGAAATCACTCAGATATTTAGAACTTTTCTCTCATACTTGTTGAGTCTGCCATTTGTGAAACAAAAAAATTTGAGCACTAACCACAAATATGGGCTGAAGTAAGCATGCAAATATTTCTTTTTAAATTGTCTGTGATAGGCTTAATTGATATATAAGCACAGCAGTGATTTTCAAAGTTTCCTACATCATCTTAAAGGCATATAAAGTTTTGTGACATATTAAGGATGTCCAAAATTGATGTCCAAAATTTAATTGCATTCCTCTCTATCCAAAAATATCTTCAATATGAGTATTTTTTAAAAAAAAGAATGCTAAATAATAACATTTTTTAATAATAATAATAAAAAACTGCAAGTTTCTTAGATCGTGTGTATAAAAGCAAAAATACATAATTTTAGGTGGATAAAAGTAAGAAAGCACTCATCTGATCATCCATTATGGTCCCACTTATGGCCCATAATTTCATGGTTATTGCCACTTATAATGCAAGTGATGAGGTAGGTGATCAACAAGCACAAATCTAAGTTAGGATGTTGGAGAATTTTTCTGATAGATATAGCTACTTCAGACAGTAATGCTGCAGTGCATTATTTTAATCCCACCCACCATTAACAAAATTCTAAGCTTTCAGCAGTCCTGAGTGGTGATGGAGCACTTTCTTGCTTTCATGTAAAGAGCAATAGTCGCTGCATTGTAATCCTTAGGTGGATGTCAATTTCATTTCAGAATTGGGCATTTATAAGTAACTGTGTAAACAGCTTAATTTGTTTTTTCTCACATTTATATAAATAAAATTGAAAGCCTGCCTGTTTGTCCCATAAACAAATTCACAGTTTTTGACAAATAATTTTTCAAATTTGATATGGTTATTCTATTTTTCAATGCGGGTACACCCATCACTGTTTGTAGTTTTAAAACCAGGAGTTGTTGAGATATTAATAAAAATATATAGATTAAACTTTTCACAGCAATATCATTGAGAAGACAATTTTTTTCCCCAAAAATTTTATTTGAAAAAAATTATAGCATGCTGTTTAGTAATGGAATTAAATAAAATATGTTTATGTGGCAGATAATTTTCATTCAATTCATCCAATTTAAATAAAGAAATTGATATAAATGAATATTATATTTGCGATTGGGTTATATCAGTTATGGCCTTGAGATACAAGATTACGACAATTATTGATTGTTTCAATTTTTTTATGTATGTTGACTAAGCTTCATATTTTTTGAAAACTTATTTACATATGAGACCAGGTTGTTTTATTCTTCAGATATACCTGTGCAGATAATTTTGTACAGTGAGAACAAAGATTCTTAAACTTTCTTTTAGGGAAATTAAATTAAATATTATAATAGAATATTTAAAGAATCTACTAGATTTTGTGCATATTTTAAATCATAAGCAATGTTAGGTATATCTGCTAGTTTTAATATCTAAGATCATCAAGACTACCGAATGATTTTCATATATTGATCAAACATTCAGTTGAGAAAAATAGTGAGAACTTGTATTTTTTTTTATTCTTCAAAGAGAAAATAAAGAAGGCAAAATGATTAAAAGCACAACAAATTAAATTTTATATAGTTGTTTTGCATGAGGCAAATATAAAATAGGTATCAATAAAATTTATTCTAATTTTTATTGAACTGTTAATTTCCTTATTTAATTAATGATGTAAAAATTAATACCATATATAGCTGGGTTATATGCTAATATTTTAACACTTCTGTTCGCTTTCAACAATCTGAGAAAGGAAAACAAGCAAGTTTTCAGGACAATGTTGTTCCAGAAGCTTGTTTTATATTTTGTCTAATTGTATGCATTAAGTGTTATTTTTTAGAATTGCATATTCACACTTAGTGCATGAATCAATTTGTGATATACAGTAATTTAACAATTGATTTGAACTCCTTATTTCAACACATCTCCCTATGCTAAATTTTATTACAATCAGGTAAAAAATATAATTACATTTGCAACAAGACTGCTTAAATAAGGACTCAAACTTTATTTGAACGACATATTGGAATATTTACTGTAAAATATATTAGCATGTCTACTCTTAGATCTGCGAATGGATTGATTCATAAAACTGTGGAACTCTCAACACTTAACAAAAATGGAGAATTAATTCCATGGCTACAGAAAGTTCTTGTGGCAGTGAGATTGCTAAAACAATGAAAGTATTTCATATATTTGAAAGGATAAAATACTACATATATTTGGGTGAAATTAAGCAATTTTACAATGAAAAAGGAGTAACATAATCTAGCACAGAGAGACTGATTAATAGATGGCTTAAAACTGGTTTATTGTAACAAGAATGTCTTATAATGTATAGATTTTCAATTTGGCTGAAGTGTTTTTAATAAAATAATGGTGACAAAATAGTGACTTCATGTCAAAAAAATTTTTTGGGCAAATTAAAAATTCATACATTTTAAAGAAATGTGACTTAGATGAAAAGGAAATATGTAATGGAAGTGACATCATATTATTACAAATACCTAACAAAAAATCATTGTTGTAATTTGAAGATTTTGGTTGCTTGACCTTGACAACAAATTCATTGGCAATGAATTTGAAAATATTGTCAAGTTGATGACTTTTGGAGAGTTCTCGAATTTTGTAGACTGGGTAAAAATTTCACGAGTTACATGCTTTCCACAGAGGGTGTGGTATATAGGTTCACCAATATTCAGTTGAGTTGACATGACACAAGCAAAAGTATCTGCCGAATTCAATACAAAATCAAATGCAAAAATTTTTTTCTGATTATATATACTCTTAAGGCTGTATTATAAAAAATACAGGTAGGAAAGTGTAAAACAATTTAAATTTTTTATCTGTGACACATGTGCATCAACGTCAGTATGTGCTTATTGATTGTGCTGACAGCACACTCTTCACACAACACTCATTCCTTTTTCCATTTGACATATACGAAAGGAGTAATGTTTCACATCAATCTATAATGAGTAACAGAGTTATTCACTATTTTTTGCATCATTATTTTTGTTAAAATAATGGTGATAAGGAGGCTAACTTATAGATAGATATGTTTAATAAAAAATTTATCCAAATGCAAAATTTTATTTGAGTAAATTCTTTTCAACAAGTAAATCTAGTATTTGTTTACTGCATGTGTACAATTTGAACAATTCCTTTTTGCATTTGATTAAAATTTAAACGATATACTTTGAGCAATATAATAATTTATATCATCAATATGCAAATCATTAAGGATTTAATAGGGGATGCAAATAATTCTAAAAGCATGAAACAAATAAAAGAAGCAGCAAGGGTATTAAAGTGGTTAAGCAGCCAGCGGATATGGATACAAATGCCTTTACAGAGAACTTACTGATTTTTGAACTTCCTGAGTTAGTAGCATAAAAAGAATATGAAGTTTCAAGTAACAGGTAAGATATATAGAAGTTTACATAAAATAGAAACTGCAAGAATAAGATCTAACATCCATTTTGAAAAAAATATTTAAAATTTAATAATTACTATAATTTTACTGCTTTCACTACATTGACCTGAACAGAGATTTATTATATTAAAATGGACAATATAATTCAATAAATTTGAATTTTAAGTAAATTTATAGCGCAACAGATAATTAAAATGATTAATAAAAGCTGACAAAATATATTTATTAAAAATATGCAACACTCGAAATTAGAGCAACAAGTGCAAGAGAGCTTGGGCATATAGATAGTGGTATATTAAAATGGAATTAAGAAAGGTGCTAATAATTAAAAAAAAATAAAGTGAAAATTTTCATGAGTTATAGAACTGCTTTGAGAAGCAAAAATACAAATTAAAGAACCTAGACTTTTCCTTCCATTTAACATATCAAATGTAAACATTTCAGACAAAATTAGAATAACATTTATTAAGTTTAAAAATCTACATATTGGACTATATTATGAGTTATTCTTTTTACCTTCATTTCTCATAACCTTCTTTTTAGCATGAGTTATTACCCAAAGTCCATGATGTGGAGGTTTCATTTAAACATGCTATATACTTAAAATAAAGAACTTGTGCACTTTTAACATTCGAAAGGGGCTCATGGCCAAGTAGCAATTTGTAGATAAATTGTTAAAAAATTTTTGGATGTGGTTTTAATAATCATTAAGATCTACCAACCTCATTAGCCAACATTATTAGCAATGAGATATTTAATCAACTTCAACGATTATAAAACTATATGCTCTTGTGTAAAATCATATATATACAAACTATGTGCCTAGAATGTGAAAAAGTACTTAATAACTTAATAAAGTATTTATATGACAATTGAGTATTTTGGGTAGACAGCATAATAAAATGGTATCCGAGACTAGAATTTACTTTATTGTCATGAATTATTAAGCTGAAAGTACAAACCATTTGTAAATTGAAATCGCAACATTAATAACTAATTGATGTAATAAGTTGCTATCAAATGTTCCATGTTTACTTTAAGATGTTAAAAAGTATTACCGTCTTTGTATATATTTCTTTAAATCAATTGCACATATTTCCTTGAAAGAAATTTCAATGGGTGTCTTCTTTATGCACTAAATTGCTGATTATATTACAGTAGCAGTCTAAAATAGATAAATTATTGGCCCGAATACTTCAATTTATTTCACACAAATTTTAATGCCTATTTTAATTATATTTATGATGTATATGTGTATAACTAGAAATCACAGAACTAGAAATCACAGATGTAATAGAAAATGGCAAAAACTATAGAATAAATTATCTATCAAATAAAACTGTGCTATGGGATCTACAGGTAACTGTCTAAAGCTGCAAAAGAAAACTAATCTTAGGTGTGCAAAGGGTAAGTTAAATGGTGCACCTGGTAGAAAGCATTCAAATCCAAAATTCCAGGAGTCATTTACTGAAGCAGTGCATGTATTACAAATTCTTAGAAAAAAGTAATCTACACTATGTAATTCTCTGAGTTAAGGGAAAGAAATTTATCTTCTAAAAGTGATATCAATATTAAAGTATATTGAAATTAAAATGTTTAAAACAAAACTGAAGCCTATTTTAAGAGGTTTTTAGGCATTGTTCCCCAAAGTTTTTGAATAAAATTTTATAGTGTGAAATAAAAATAGTAAAAATATTTATAATAAAACTTATTAACTGCAGGAAAGTATTGGTCAATTGATTGATAACTTCCCTTTAAAAACACATTAGAAAATGCAATATTAAAAACATTTTATAATAAATAGAAAAGAAAAAAAAAATTTCTTTTGGACTAATACTTAGTAAAATATGTTAATTAGCAAATACAGAGGGAAGTGAAAATAAATTAACATATAAAAGGAAAATTACTATAATTGGAATAAGTGACAAATCTATTTGAATATGCAATGTTCTAGGTCATAATATTATCCCACAATTTGATCTACAAATGCTTGTGTGCCAATCTTGAATAATAATAATCACATGGTTGGTTCCAAAATAAGGTGCTCCAAAGTTTAGAATCATATTTTAGAGCAGAGCAGCGGTTGGTCACTTTTTCATTCTTGCAGACAGCATTTAGCTTTTCAATTTTTGATAAGGGCCATAATTAAAATCAAAACAGTAAACTGCTGTTTGTGAATGAGGGATGGATATACATCGAATACTATCAGATGAGAAAAATGCTCTAAAATTAGCATTGAAATCTATAGATATGGAGATTTTTTTTTATCTTGGCGGTAATTTAAAAACAGAGTTAAAATTATGAAAAAATATCTGATTTAGAACTTGTTTAACTGGGATTTGACTATAAAAATTCAGTTCAAAAATTAGCAAATTAAAGTTAAATAGAAGCAATTGAGAAAATATCTGTATTATAAGCATTACAATTTGTGTTAAAACCATTAAATTTTAGAATATAAAAATATTAAAATTATCAATTTTTGTTACATCTTTGTATTACTTATTTAAGTTGCAAAATAAGCAGACATTACCCCAGAATTTAGCAATAAATGCTGAAATAGCTTCCATTTATTAGTAAAAAGTATTGCAGCATATTTTGGAAGACACCATTCTTAATATAGGGAAGTATTATAATGAATTCACATTAGACAATTCAAGAGAATGTGATTTTCCAAATTTTAAGATCATGATATTTTATTTTAAAAAAAATAAGTCGCTTCGACAATGTTGGATGGGGGTTTTAGTTCTAAGTTTCAGTTTAGTGAGGATTTTGACAAAATATGTTAAAAGATTATAAGGAAAAAAAATAATTTCTAGGCAAAGTTCAAATTTCTTATAATGTTATAAAAGACAATGTCTTTATTGCTCTTTGTTATGGAAAACATTTTATTTCTTAAAATATTAGAAGGATATAGGAAATAGACAAATTTTAATAACTTTTTTTTCTGGAATTAGGCTGAAGTTAGAAAAAGTGTCAGTGGGAACAGTCTGTGAGACAAATGCTCTATCCTTTGGGCTATAACTGCCATGGAATGAAAGAACTATGAAACAGTTAATTTTGTAATACAAGTAAAACTTGGGTAATACTATACCCATTGGTGCCATATAATTTGTTTATAAAAATCTAGCTAACAATACACACAGAAAGTCTACAAAAAAGCAAATATGATTATGAAACTTAATATAAGTGGAACAAAAATTTTTTTTACCTTGCTTCCATAGCCAACCTTCCCTGTCTGGATTGAAAAAAGTGTGCATTAAATCGTTTCCATCATCTTCAGGAATTTTAAAAGGTTCTTGCTTAATACTATCATATAAGCCCTATACAAAACATTCAGAAAAAAAAAATCAAATTACCATATAATCTAAATGCAATATATAACAATCTGACCAGAGTCTTGATATTCTAACAGTATTCCTTAAGATTCAAAGAAATGTTCTGTTATTGCATGTGTATGGGAATATGTATTTAGGAGCAGTGCATTTTATACAGTTGCCACAATTAGACTCTCATTGAGGTTTACTAATAACAGTTACGAGCAACATTGATCTGGAAACATTATACTAATTCTTTGGTAATTTAAAAATGGGTTATCAGTCAATGTAATAGTATCAATATTTTGAAAAGCTTAATTAGATTTAAACAATTCATATTTAGGATTATTATCTGTTTAAAAAATGAAATATTAATCTAACATAATAAAAGATTGTTGGAAGTGTCATGGAAAATCAAAGCCTTGCTCTCACTAATCACTGCTTTGAAATTCGGTACAGAAGTATTTCAGGTCATGTTGCCAGACACCTCTGAGTGATTGTTTCTATATTCAAATTAGTAATTCAGTTATTTTAAGTTGAAGTGCAATTTTCAGAGATTTTCACATAAATCAATTCCTTAACAATTGAAAATAATACCGCAGTTTATTATTTAACAGAGATCAAAGAAGATCTTTTTAATGAGCTTTAAACCAAATCCACAAGATAATTGGTTCATATTAAAAAAATATTTGGAAAGTTATTGAAAGATGCATATTTTAAGTAATGTCATTTTTACTTTTCACATTGGCTAATTGAAATTTCACATAAATTTAATTTTTGGCATGAATATGAAGTGATATCTTCGCATCCTAATAACAAATTTTTCAATTACTCCATTTTTAAATTTTCTACAAGTACCGATATTCAATTTTGACTACTATTGGAGATAACTATTATAAACCATTATAAGCAGTAGTAGTTAAAAAAATGTACATATAGATTTAAAACAAAATAGCACTGATTCAAGATACATGGAGTCGAAATAGTTTTGCATGAAAAGCATCTTTGCAGATGGTTTGTCTTTTTTAGACACATTCGAAACAGTTAAAAATATTAAAATATTGAAATTAGAACCACCTTTTAAAAACAGTATCAAAGTTACAACCACTATATTTTGTTGTGATGATATTTTTTCCACTTAATGAATTCCAAAATTTTTAATTTAAACTAAGAATCTGAGAAATTAAGAGAGAATCCAAAAACTTAAAATCCGATCCCAAACCCAATTATTAATTTATTCCTTATAAGGTTCTCAGAGATCTACAAATTACTCAAATTCTGTTTATAGCTCACACTAAGTTTTTGCTCTGAATACTCAGCCATAGACTTCATATCAAAATATCCAATTATTTTATCAACTTACTTGGCAACATATTAAACTTATACAATACTCTAACAAGATTTAAGGTTCAGGTGATTCTATAAACTTATCTGGTGAGACATACATGTTAGACTTTCATATTACCAATTCTCTTCAAACCTCATCAATCATTAAACATATTTAGAATTCCCAAGTTCACTTCACTTCCTAATTTCTTTAAAACAAAACAAAATATCTCATGCTTGTACACAAATATTTCACCAAGGAGGAAAAATATTAAGCTGCAACATTCATGACATTTTAAATGTTAAAATTTTCCAATAAGAGGGAAAATTGTAAGATAAAAGTATTAAAATTATAACCACTATAGTTCAAAAACTAAGAACACAATCTAAAATCAAATTATATATCCTTGTAGGGATTTCAAAGAACTACAAATTACTTCTTATAGTTCATAGCTAGCACTTTCAGTCTTTGAGATATAAGCATTACAATCCTTAAACAAGAGAGATCAATCATGCTTAAAGTATTGATTATGAAACACTTTCCAACTTCAATGCAATTTTATTTACACATGTCTAAAATGCAATGCATTCCTCGGTAATATTTTAAAACTTATCACAATACAACATTAATTTATTATATTTGAAAACTTGAACCTTCATCGAAAAAAATGAACTTCGTTCAAATGACGGCATTGAAATATAAATTGCCTGGTTTAAACATCTCTAAAATGTGATACATTCCTCGGTAATAATTTTAGAATTATCATAATACTACGATAATTTATTATATTTGAAAACTTCATCAAAAACAACTGAAATTCATTCAAATGACGTCATAGAAAAAATAACACGCCTGGCTCTCTCTATAAAAGCAGCATTTCATTCATAAATAATTTCCCATTCATGTCATTCATCACAATACTATAATAATTTATTTTATTTAAAAATTAAGACCATGGAGCTACAAGTAATTAAACTCTATGCCTGAAACTTCATCGAAAAAAATCATCCTGCTCTTTGTAAAATCAATGAATATTTCATTCATATCAGCTATGCAGACTCCATGAACTAAATGATTTTGTGTTAAAGAAATACAGCAATTCTAATACAACTCATTCTACATATTTTGCTGTTTACATTTTACATAGGTGAAAAATAGGCTTCGTTGTAGAAATAATCAAATTTGGATGAGCATTTAAACTCAAATATATTGTCATTGAATTGTTTCAGTATGTAGATGCACAGAATTTAGGCAAAAATAAAGTGGTTTTAGAACGGATACAACACTCAATATGAATTAAAAAGAACTTAAAAAAATCACGATTTTGAAACAAGATGGATGCCATATATCATTTTGAAGTGGGTCACGTGATCACTGCATATAAGAGGTGTTATTATTATTTTAATTTTTATTTAAAAAACTACTAAATATATTTCGCTGAATTTTTTTATATATATATTTTATGGAACAATTTGAGTATTACCTAAAATTTTCGAAGCAATTTGTGGATTTTAAATCCGCTTAAAAAATGTTTAAAAAATTAGGTCCCATAGGGCTCAATGTATTTCATTTTTTCAACCCGGGTTCAGTCCAAAACTAATTGGGTGATATTATTCATTTATATTCCCATAGGTCCTACAGACCGTCTGAACAACATACTAAAATTTCATTTTGATTAAGTCATTTTTATGGCAGTTACCATGCTAATGGACAGACAGACAGACAGACAGAATGAACAAAGTCATAAACACTTTTCAACTTTGTCGTAAAGTGTTAAAAATATAGAAAAATTTCAATATTCTTCAACTTGACAAGACGATTCCTTGAATAAGCACTTTATAACAACAAATTATAGATCTAGAAACTAGATTTTCTACTGAACATTTTTGCGTCTTACTGTTTATATCTATTTCTTATACTTTTGAAGATATTTAGAGTGAAAGTAAGCAAAAACTAGCTCGAACATAAACTTTTTAGTTTTATTAAAAAATAAAAAAAGTTCAAAATAAAGAATATTTTTAAATATTCATAATTTGTGCCATATTTTAAAGTAAATAAGTAAAAATTGTTTACATTTTTATCTATTAGGTTCAAGGTATAAGCATCCAAAGGTTTTACATTTTTCATAATGCTCCGATTTCAGCCAGAGATACCCCAAGTATAGATATTATTGACATCAAACTTGGTATAATCAAAAATAGTCTCATTCATATGAAAAACACACACACACTCAAGTAGTACTCAGTCTATATTACCATACATGGTACAACTTCAATAATTTGAAACTGAAAAATTCTATTTACTGAAATTACTAACTAGAATTTTACTTCGGAAATAAAAATATTTAACTTTTGCTTTCAAAATTTCTGCAGTTTATTTAAAAAAAAAAAAGTTTGTCTCAAAGGTCACAATGATTTACAGTAAGCAACTTAAGCAAATTCTATAAAAAAAATCAAAGTCTATAACAAATTGAAAAACATTTTCAATTTAAATTAATTTTAAATGGGAGAAAAGTTACAGACAATTTCACATATCAGAAAATATAACTTAAAGTTAATAAATAAAAAAATATAATTACTTCTAATAATTCACGTGGTAGGTCTCCACCATTGTTAATGCCTCTATTCATAGTAATAAACTGCTCTACTGTTGGTTTTTCCTTGACACTTGGATTGTGTAAGGAAGTATTAAGCATAATAATTGCAAACGAAAGAACATAACAAGTATCTGAAAAACAAATATTAAACATTAAAAAACTCATATATACATCATGAAAAAAATAAAATTTTCAAAATTTTTTCATTTGAGTAAGGAAATATAGTAAAAGTTTTAGCAAAACAGGATGAAAGCATTTAAGCATCTTCTGAACAAGGCCGGTTTATTCCCACTTTCTAGCTTATTTTACATCATCATGAATTCTGATCTCATTTTATTTATAAATAATTTAGCATCTGCAAAATAAACTAACAAGCTGAATAATTTAATCTGGGACACATAGCTTTCCATTTGGGGCAAATTCTGCTAAATGTTAGATGGTTGGAAAAACCACACTTTCATAGTTTTTGCATCAACCATATCTCTCATCAAGTAGATCCCATAATCAACTTGAAAACTTCTGAGAAAATAACCAACTGGTCATGGTCACTAACATAACTTTTCTTCAGTTATCCAGTTACTCTGAAAGAAATAAAACACAACAAGGTTTCTTACATGGTTCCATACGGGCGTGGTAGCCCATTGGTTAGCGCGCTGGAGTTGCACTCGATAGGCCCGGGTTCGATTCCAGCCACTGCCAAAACTGCCGCCGTGTTTATGCAGAGTACGATCACGTTAAACATGTGGGTCCGAAAGTCCTTCCGAGAGGTTGGTGGTAGGGGAAGGAGGGTACGGTCCCTGTGGATGCCTCCCCCACTGGGTTCCGGTCTAAATTGGGTGGCACTTCCCGACCGTCCAAACAGTTACCTTACACCTATCTGGTAGGTCGGACGGTCTGGATTTCAACAACAACAACATGGTTCCATACAACATTTCCAGTGAAAACTACAAAACAAGTCTTCTGTGCATCATCTCAGCTACTCTAGCTGTCTGTTCTTTGTGAAAATGATCAAGGAACAACCAAAGGGATTTTCAAACAGCAATGGTTAGTTCATATTATAAACAGGTTTTCAAATGCTGAATCATAAAATTTATAGGTAATTAAACTTAACCAAAGAACTAAAAGAGATATAGTAAAAACACTTTAAGAATTCTTAATAGTAAAAACATTATAAGACGAGAATTGAGAAATTAATGCAAATCAAGTCATTAGGAAGACCTTTTTTTTAGGGGAGGCGGAGTAACCAAACATAAGAAATTAAACTGATTATGAGAACAAAAGAATGAAAAACAACGGATAGAAGGATCTACAGAATTTTAAAATATTTAAAATATTTCTAAATAACAACATACCTGTATTACTAAATACACCCGGATTTAACTGACAGTATCGCTGAGCAAATTTTTCCATCATACGATCAATTTTTTGGGCCTCACCAGGAAGACGAAAGCTCCATAAAAATTGTCTAGAATAAAACTTAAACTTACTTCATGTTAAAACAGAAATATGTAGAAAATTTTATTTAAAAAAAAAAAAAACACTATTTGGATACCAATTAAAGAACAAGTTGGTTTCAATTTTAAAATAAAATCCTCTTTGCAGGCAGTAATTGCACATTTTTGTTTGACAAAAAAATATTTTCATATTTTTTCTAAATTACTTTTCACTACAAGAATACAAGCACGTTACGTAAATAATATAATACAAATAACTCCACCCAATTCCCAAAATATCTGTTTTGAATAAAAATCATTACCCAGTTCAAATTTTTACCTGAGCAACCATGGCAATTATATAATATGATTTAACAACGACTCTATAAATACGACAAAACATCAACGACTCTCCTTGCTTACTGTTTTCTAAAAATGAGAATATTTGGAAGTTATATAATTTTCACAATGTTTGATTATTATTACATTAAAAAAAGTTTAGAATTTGAAATGTGTTCACTATTGGAATTAAATTTAATATTTTGTAGAATATGGGCAAATTTTTGAAAATTTGATGAATGCTTGGTGAATTTCATTATTTTTTCTGCCACAAAATCTCATTCCTAGTTACAATGAATAACACATAGAAACATTATTTATTATCATTACTATTATCACTAATAAATCCCTTGAATATTACATTGCAATTGATAACATGGGGTGGGGTGGGGGTTTGCATTTTCACGTGTGTGTGTTTCTGAAACTTAGGCTAAGGGATTGTCATACTGAATGGGTTAATTTACAGAACATACATAAAATACTAGGAAGAAAGCTCTTTAATTAAATTACTAAACTTAAAAAAGGTATTAGTTAGTAAATTTTTTTTAAACACCCGATATAAATTAATTAGCTTTGCAGATACAATGAATGTAAACTAGAAGTATTCAATAAAAATATTTTTAAATGGGTGAATTCAAAATTGGTCATCATTACTTCTTAGAGACATTTATTTCTAATTTATATGAAAAACTAAGAAAACACAAAAACTTACCTTAAGGCTTGAACTAGTATTAGATCAGTAAAGTCATGCAACTCAACAAAGGCATCCAAAACCTTGATGTTAAAGTCATTTCTGCCAAAAGATAAGAGAAAATTGTAAAGGAATAAACTTTTAATGAATATAGTTAACTATAAAAAACAAAAATAATAATAATAAGATTAACAAAAAAAGTTAATAGTTTTAAAAAATTCTATTGGACATTTTTGTGGAAGGATTAACATTATATAAGTATTTTTCAAAATTGTCAATATATCTATACACATAAAAAGCAAAGCCCTTACTGACTCCCTCATCACCATACATGTCCAATGGCTTGAGCTAGAAAGCTGAAATTTTACAGTGATCTTGGGTATACTAAGGAATATGTTTATAACTCACCCATATGGATATCAATACCTCTGTAATGCATTAAGTTGAAAATTGGAATATTTCCAGATGGGTGTCTTGTGGGTCATATACAAACACTAAAAAAGGATATCTTTATAACTCATCACTAATGGAATAAGAAGGGAGGCAAGACCAAATGAACTCTGCATCCTCAATTCTTACAGGGATGTTCCTCATGGGTTACAAGTTAAAACTTTACACAAGACTGAAATTACTGAGCTTACTAAATTACTGGTAGACTTAGTGAGTGTCAAAAATGGATTCATTTCTTTCAGAGCATATTTATTGCCCATTTGTTTAATTTTGGCTATGGTTTTTGCAATTCTGGAAAAGCTGAGGTTAAATTTGTTACAACTAAAAGTCAACTTCTCCCATTTAAAGAATGTGGAGCACCCAGTAATAAAACAGTGTGATAAAATAAAGAATGTGGAGCACCCAGTAATAACCCAGTAAAAATAGACAGATTTGTCATATTTTGCATAATGCAATAAGCAAATTTTTATAAAATTAATGGATAAAATGTTTACATATTTATCAATAGTTTAGAATAAGTCCCATTAATGAAGAGTAGAGTTGGGTGTAGAATTAGGAATTTCATTCCGGAAATATAGTGAAGGTAAGGTAGAAAATAAAAATCTGACATGAACAGCGCATAACTTCCTCAAACCATTTTTCTCTTTCTTACATTATTTATATTCATTGAAATGAGATATACTTAATTTATTGCACAAAATAATATATGAAATGATTTATTTAAAATTACATCAAATTTTCAGGATTTAAATAGCAATATATTATTTGGCAACTTTATGCATTTTAAAATGCTAACTTACCAGAGTTTTAAAAAACCCTGAGAATGGTTTACCTTGTAATTAAAGTTATAAACAATTAAATGAAAATAATTTAATTAAGCATATTTATTCTTTGATGCTTTTTTAGTTAAAAGCATATTTATTCTTTGATTAGAATATTTTCAATTTTCTCTCAGGCCACTTTAAATATATAAAAGGGTCACATCTATTTTTCCTGATTTTTCCCCCGAATAAAATATGCATTACATAGGGGCATGGGCTGCATAAACAATTTATAAAAAAAAGGTCCACATTAAATAGAGGGTAACAGGGAGGGTTGCACATCTGCTGTATAGGAGTTCAAAAACTCTTGTACTAGGGCCACCTAGCTTTATTTAAATAATATTTATTTTACAGCACTATTACTTTTTGAGGTAAGCAACAACATAGTTTGAAATTTTAGCAACCATTTTAAAAGAAAGCAGGAAGAAACAACAGTTGAGTAGAAGAAAACCCAACGTTCAAAACAAAAATTATCCATGTAATTTTGATTTTTTGAAAGGAAATGTAAAATTTTGTTTTAATGTATTAATTTTGTTTTAATCAATGACAATGGTGTTACCTATTATCAATATATTGAAACTTTATTAGATGTTCATGGGGGTCAGACAATTTCTTGGGACAGCATTTTTCATTGTTATATTGAATGCTAGATAATAAACACTTTTAAAATAACAGTTAAATCTCACAGTTTGTTTCATTGAGATAAGAGGATTGTACCGATTGATAATATTGATTTCTATGGTATTATAAATAAGAAAATTATGGCAAAATCTAAACAACCTTAAAATTAGGACAGATAACAGAAGTGGGATTTTACCATCTTTGATTGAACTTCAGAAAAAAAAAAAATATTATTTAAAAAAAAATGTTTGAATTGAATTCATTTTATATTGAAATCATTTGTTTGAAAAATTAGGACATCTAACAGAAGTGGGATTTTACCATCTTTGATTGAACTTCAGAAAAAAAAAATATTATTAAAAAAAAATGTTTGAATTGAATTCATTTTGTATTATTCTAAACTGTAAATAGAATAAAGTAGAAAAAAAGGTAAAAATAATTTGCTGTAATATCAGTGATACATAAAATCTATAGTTTCAGGAAAATGACTCTTAAAAATTTGAACAAATTCTCAACCCCATACAATACATACATATACTAAGTATTGTAGGGCAACAAAATGCAATCTTTAATAAATATAATTTAAATGAATATTGTTCAAAAATTTAAGCGCTTTTTAAAAGAATGACCCAAGTCATAAATATTGCAATTACATTATAACCATTCACTGGCCAAAGGAAATAACTGAATAGATATTTTAAATAACCAAATACATGATTCTATTAATGTTAAATTGGAATGACTGCCATAATAGTTGAATATATTTTAAAATACTTATAAAATTAGTATATTTTTAAATAAAATTTATATATATATATATATATATATATATATATATGGGCAGCAAATAACTTCTATATAACACAATGAATTTACTTATTTTACAGTGAAAAAATTATGTATAAGATCTATGGCACAATGCTTTTAACATTGAATTGTACATTTGGCTATTTCAAAGTATACAACTAATTTATATTTCATGCAACTCTAAATTGACAATTATCAATATTGATAGCATTCACAATAAGCAATCCATATATTAAACATTAATATAATAGCAATAGAGTCCAGAAGTTTTAAACATAATTATTGAGAAACAAAATCAAATGTGCACAAACCTTTCACCAAGGTAATCGCCTATTGCAGTTTTATTGAGTCCCTCTCCTTTATATAAAAATTGAGCAACATCTTCCGGAGTATCTTTTAATAGCCCGTGTTCAATTAAGTATTCAATTCCCTAAAAAAAATTGCAAACTTAAATATCTAAAAACTGTAACTTCATAAAAAAAAAAAAAAGACGAATACAAATGTAAATATATATTACCTTTTTAGGATCCATATTAAATTTCTTCTTCCCTGTTGAGAGTTGCTTAGCTTTGGTATTACTTTTGCTGCAATGAAAATAATTGTTAGTCAAATATACAAGAACTACATATAGTCATTATTTTATGTTCATGAAAAAGCGACTCATTAAACAGAAAGAAAAAAGCTGCTAGGAGTATATAAAGTAAAAACAAAGAACTTCAGATTTTTCATCTTGAACAGTTTTTCACGTCATATAGGTTATACACTCTAAGACAAAAAAAATCGATGCACCAAGAAAGAACTATTCAAATGAGACAAAATTTGGTATGTGTAATATGTATGTACAGAAAAAGAAATGATTAGAATTTCAGAACAATTGGATGATTTATTGCACTCAAAGTGAGCATGTCAATATGGCATAGGTCCACCTCTGGCCTTGATACAAGCTGTTACCTGATGTGGCATTGATGCATAAAGTTGCTGGATGGTTTTCTGAGGGATGTCATTCCAAATGGCCTCCAATAAACAAGCTAATTAGTCTACATTCTGGGATGGTAGCAGGTGATGCCCTATCAAAGCCCAAATGTGCTCAATATGGGGATCTGGCTGGCCAAGGAAGTGTGTCGTAAGCATACAGACAAACAATTTAGAGGCATACCGTGTGTGACCTGGCATTATCTTGCTGAAAAATTAGCCTGGGGTGTCACGAAACGAATGGCAATACGACGTGTCATAGAATGTCAGCAACGTACCACTGTGCTGTGATAGTACCACGGACGACTATCAAAGGAGTGTGGCTATCAAACAAAATGGCATCCCAGACCATAACTCCCTGTTGTCGGGCCATGTGGCATGTGACAGTAAGAGCAGGATCCTGATGATGTCCGGGCTGTCTCTAGACACGTCTGTGCTGGTCATCGGGACTCATCACTGAAGACAATTCGTTCCCAATCCAAACAATTCCACGTTGATCGGGTCCAACACCATTGCAATCGCTGTTGACGGTGCATACTGGTCAGTGGTAGGCAGCATAATGGGCGCCGCGAGTATAGATTCTGCTCCCGTAGTCTTCAATTAATGGTCCGGGTGGTCACTTCCATGTTTATCACACGTTGGATGGTTGATGACGAATCTCGTGCTGTCACAGCTGCTCTGACAATAGCTCTATCTTCCCGTTCTGTCGTCGCTCTAGGACATCTGCTTGCTGCTGAAATCTGCCATTCCAGATCCATTTCTGCCAACATTGACTAATTGCTGCATCGCTCCTACCGAAATGTCGAGCGATTCATCAGTGTGCCCATCCAGCCTCATGCAGTCCGACTGCATGTCCTCTTTCAAACTCCTTCATATGCTCGTAGTGGCCATGAATTCACCAGCGAGACATTGTTACAATCAAGGTACATAAACGCAATCAAAATCCACTGCAGGTTTTGTTCCTGAAAGCGAGGTTCGCTCCTTATATACACCACCATGGTGCTCAGTTTCAATGTGCTGTAGTTCCGACCATTCATTGGCTGCGAAATTTTGATCATTTGCATATTTAGTCGACAGGTGTTTGGATGAACAGTTTCATTACTACCGGATTATTTTGTGGGGTGTGTCGATTTTTTGGTCTTAGAGCGTATTTGCTTTCGAAGTGACAAAACAATTTTTCATTCAAATTAGTGTTCCCTTGTAATGACTTACTATTTCTATTTTAGAATTCTATTTCTTTATAATATTATTTTTCAAGAACATTTCTTATGAACACTGTCATTAAAAATGGAAGTTTAGATTAGAAATTGTTTATCTTACACTAAGATATAAAAAGTTTGCTTTAAGCAGGTTTTACTACATTACTAAACTAGTATAGTGGCAAATGTTTTGCAACTTCCAACCAATTTCTATTTCTTTAACTTTTATATCCTCTCTAATTTTACTTCAACTTTTTCACAATTGCTGAACTCAAATCATATGTATAATATAATAGATGGGAAAAAAAAAATCTCAGCATGCAGTGGTTCAATCTCACAATCTGTGGTTTGACTCAATAAGTAATGTAACCACTCGACAATAGATTAGATTATGCAATGGTTGAAAGTTTTATTGGTGATAATATTTTTTTGAATTTCCAAAATTTTCTACTTAAAAATAACTATATTGCAAAAGTGGTGCTAATGCAATTTAAATGTTTTTACTTGCTTTCTTATACAGGGTGCGGCAGAAAGAACTCCCCGATTTGGGAAGCTAATAAAAACTAAACGAAACAAGGTAGGAAAAAAATCCTTTTATACCTGAGTAGTACACATAATGCAGTTTGAAATCAACAAGTTTTAAAAATTACATCACTTAAGTGGCGTTCTCCATTGGCGATACATTGATTGAGCCCTTCCCTGTAGCTTTCCATGGCCCTGCGGGTCATTTCAGGCGGAATGGCAGCAATTTCCTGAGTGAAAAAAATCGCACGAGTTCAAATCTGACGAGCGCGCGGCGGCCACCCAATGCACCACGCAAGAAGATGACACGGCCAGTTCTCGTGCAATTTTCTTTTCTCTGGGGCCACCTCAAAGCCAAGGTATACCAACATTGTCCCCAAACTTTGGAAGCTCTCAAGGCGGCAATCACTCAGGAAATTGCTGCCATTCCGCCTGAAATGATCCGCAGGGCCATGGAAAGCTACTGGGAAAGGCTCAATCAATGTATCGCCAATGGAGGATGCCACTTAAAGTGATGTAATTTTTAAAACTTGTTGATTTCAAACTGCATTATGTGTACTACTCAGGTATAAAAAGATTTCTTTTCTACCATGTTTTGTTTAGTTTCTATTAGCTTCCCAAATCGGGGAGTTCTTTCTGCCGCACCCTGTATGAAGTTACATTCAAATCAAACTTTTCCTTGCCACTGCTCTAGTCAAAAATGAATCAACATTCCACAAACTCACTATAAAGCAATCTATTTAATTTTATGGCCAAATCAAACCTAATGCAAAAAAATAATAGGATTAACATTTTGTTTATTTTTATAGTTCTTTAAAGAGCATTAGAGAGGCAGAGTAACATATGCAAACTTTTAAGATTTATCAGTAATTTTTATTTTTTCCTACCGTATCGTATCGCAATTGTAAAATGAATATTTAACTGAAATAAAATCAATATTCTACTGCCAATAACATTCACATACCATTCATCTTGGGCTTCCAATCTTTCCATTTCTGCAGTGACTTCTGTAATTTCATCTTTGAGTTGCTGGAAAATAAATTATATAAATGTATAATAAAAATACCACATAAAAACTTGATTTGTAAGTAATGAAGTTTTGAGATATTGTAATTAAATTAGCAAGTAATAAAAAATTGATCGCATAACAATTTTTTTATAGTGTATAAAATTTCATATGTAGCAAAATAAACTTTTGATATATATATATAACACTACTAAAGAAGAGTCGAATTCAATACATAAATAATATGACACAATGTTAACAGGAATGGCAAAAAGTACATTTTAAGACCATGAACCAATTTTGAACACTTGGGAAAATGTCCATCTGTGTGTGATATGTGCTTAAGGTGTTGAAAACCCAGACTGTCCGACTCATCCAGTGGACTTGAGCAACTATTTGGACGGCCGGATGTGCTTAAGGTGTGGACTCACAAACAAATGGTCCTATTGCTACAAAATTTTATGTGTAGAAACATTATGTAAAAAGCTAGAATTAGAATTTTTAGTAATTCCCATATTTAAGACTTGAATTATTCAAATTTTAAGATGCTCAGAGCATTATTTCTTAAGGAAAATAATGATGGTAGTATAAAATATAAGTGGGAAATTAATCATTTAAATAACTATAGATGTTAATTGGATAAAAATAGTTTTTATTAATACAAATAAGCCAAATATACCCATCAATATCACCAAGATGTTGTCAACTTAATAATGGAAACTTTTAAATAAGTTTTACAAAACATTTTAAAAGTATATAATTCGAGTAAAACAATCATTACACAGTTTTTTTTTTCGTTCTGATGATTGTAACACAAGTAGAACTAAGCACCAAGGAATATGAAATGAAAAACGTAGCACTCCAGATATCGGATACTCAGTGTTTAACTTTAAAATTATTTATCTTTGTATAATTACGTCTTAATTTTATATTTTATTTATGTGGTAACAGTTTGACACATGTAAACAATGAACATTGTTTTTTTAAATAATGCAAAAACTTATTTTTGCATATTTCAACACTTGAAGAAAATTCCAAAATCTTTATAGAACAATAAGTACCACACAAGTCAAATGGCACAATTTGTATATATGTGGGCTGTATTTTTGCAGAAAATTAGTAGAGATTAAAATTATCTTACAGATATAATATATATATTACAATATAAATTTAATACAATATAAACCAACTTGTTTTAAAAACCCACCTCATCAGAATCATCATCATCAAGTGCTTTTCTCTCATATCCAGGAACTATGCAGCACATATGCATGATTTACTGATTTTGTACTTTAGAGAACTAAACTAATATTTAAGGCATTGGGTCAAAACTTGTACTTTTATCTTCTGCAGTTTGTACTCAAGAAAATTTCGATTCCACCTTATTGCCAGTTGTAAAGCTCAGAGATTGATTGCACTTTCATGTATTTGATCCCAATGTTGATATTGGTCGAAATTGTGGAAGGTAAAGAATTTATATTTAAGGCAGCAGCCACAGAATGAGAATTACTGAATAATGATATGTCCAAGCAGTCACAATTATATGAGGCTAGCAAAAATAGTGTCATGCAAAATTTTTAATGTTAAAAAATAACCTTCTTATGCATGCAGTTTCGAGCAAAATTGTTCAAGTATATGACTAAACGATGTTTTTCAATTCAAATGTTTTTAAACAGCTGAATTGTGAGCATTTAACAATAATTTCATTAAGAAGTAATAATATTCTCAAAAATAGGATAATTTTTAATAATACAACAGTATTTATGATTTATGTATAGCTAACAAGTTAGATGTAGGTATATTTTAAATAGCTAAATAAACGAGAATATGTTGATTATTTTCCCAAAATACATTATTTGACATATATTGCTTTTAAATCGTAGAAATCTTGATGGTCAATCAGAAGACGACAGACTTGACAAATTTCTCCTCCAAACCACCACGATCAAAAATAACACTTTGTAAATAGCTAAGCCATGTTTGAGGACGTCATTTTCTTCTGAGAATGTCTTTGGACGTAAAAGTGGACAGGCGAAATGAGTTATTAGGAGCAAGAGAAGGCATTTTTATGGGAGCGACCGCATCTCACCATCATCCATACACTGATCTCGTGAGTTACAGGGAAGCAAGCCTAGTCGCCTGCGCGTGAGATCCCCGATTCGTCAACAACTAGACGGTACGAGGGGCCGTCGATAATTACGCAATCACGCTCAGCTGGTATGTTTGCTGCAGTGACAAGACGAAAAACATTTTTGGCAACGGTCGCACCAACATAAGTCCACCGTTGGCATCGACACAAATCTATCAGATATCTTCAAATTAGAAGCTAGGAAGTCCAGACAAGATGAGGGGCCGAAAAATATCTAGTTAAAAAAAATGCGTCTGGGGGGGGGGGGGGGGGGGGGGGGGGGGAGTTACAGGTTAGAAATTTTATCAAAATCAGTAATTATTTTATTTATTGACGACAATGAATACAGAAATGTTCAACACGTCTAAAAAATATTGTTAAACACTATTTAAATAAACTATGTCTATATGTTTCACAATTTTACCCGATTTTTGTAAAAAACTATTAGCAAATAATACAGGGCCAACAAAAATGTGGAAATTGCAATTTGGCTCCACTTAAACTTCTCATAATTCAAATTTTTATCGCCCTTAAAAGATTTTATGACTTGGAAAATCTACTACCGAAAGAGAAATTTAACTACAATTCGCGTCTTTCAAACTCAAAATGAACAAACACTGTTGCCAATAAAGTTACTGAACCTCAGATAGTAATTAATGGCTGGTTCCCTCTAAAGATAGTAACCTAATATTATTTGCGCTGTAACATATGTTGGTGAAAAAATCGTTCTATACAAACATTAGGAATGTTTTTTTTTTTAATATAGGTTTATCACTTCAGAGATATTCTATTTAAAATAATTTTCTTTTCAACAAAAATCTCTTAGCATAAAAATGGCAATGACCAAGATTGAATCGGCATATCATTTTTTTTTTTCAAGTTTTTGTATAAGAAAAATTGATGGTTCCATTAATTTTGAGAATCTTTAATAGATGCTTTCACTCGAGATGGATACACACGAAGACTCAGCGGGCCGCGAATTACCGATCGGTGATCCAGATATTTCGGTTAGATTTGTAGAGAAATGCCTCAATATGTTCTTCATACGCAAAAATATCTACTGCGTCAGAAAGTTAGTAAATTAAAAAAAATATATTTTATTAAAATTACTTTAATCTAAAATTACCTTAACCCGAAAACAAAAGATTGGATTACCCAAACTAACTAAAATTTAAATCATGGACACCTTTTCCGATGATACTGTACTTACACTGTTTTAAAAATATCGAAAATAAGAATGGTGTGTGAAAATTGTTCGTATCTAACCGAATTTTTGATTTCCAACACAAAATTAAACATGTTAGAGCTGATATAAAAGCCGATAGGTAAATTGTCCTTAACGGGCAACAGAATTATTCTAATATTTCTATTAACCGAATATTTATGCAATTAACAAAATGTAAATTGCATAAATATTCGGTATTTCAATACCGAATATTTAATTTTAACTCATAATTAAAACCAAGAACTCTAATGAATGTAAAGTGGTTTTGAAACAAAAGAGCCGTATTTCAACAAGTTTTCTTTTCGAACGTTTTAATTGAAATAATTTCTTATTAGTTTTGCGTTTCTAAAATATTCTTGTCGAACTTTTACGAAATGTTTGTTTCAATTTAAAGTGTGCATTTATTTCACAAAATAATGTCTTCAGTTAAACTTTATGGATCAAATGAATCCGAATTTCAGCTGAAAACAGAAATTAATCCGTTCTCAACTACATTTTCATTTAGTTCTTTCTTTCAGTTGATCAAAACGGAAAATTCTCAGATGACTAAAAGTTTGCTGTGCAAGACCACGCGCAATGCAAGTCATAAAACGTTTAAACAATTAGAATAAATATATATTTCATTCTTAACTGCAATAAGTAATTCGATCGAGTGCAGAACTAGTTATGTACTTACTTAATTAAGAGTTCCAAGATTTTGAAGCAACATCCTAATCATCGTTTAAGCTAAAGAGGTAGGTCAAAGGCTAAAACTATGGTCTGTAATTAGTTTATGGATGAGAATATAGGAGTAAATCCAGCACAGCAGGGAAATCAAGAATTCATGTTCAACAATAGACATACATGCTCGGCCTGAGTCCGAAGGTAGCTTTTCGCGCAAAAATAATGAAAGAGTATGCTTATCCCCTTTACATCCAAAAGTGCTAAATTTGTGAATTTTCATGGCAAAGTACATACAGGGCAGGCACAACCTTTATACATTTGGCAGGATAGAAAAATATCATATGCTGCCACGATCAGAGTGAGTAAATGATTTGGAGTAAAAACGTTTAATTAAGTCGAGCAATGTTTTCTATTTTTCAAGTTTGCCGGGTTAGCTCGCGGGCCGTAGTTTGTGCAGTGGTGTCATTCTAATTTGATGCAATAGGTTCAGTAGAACCTCGACTATTTTTTAATAGGAAATACCAGATTTTAAAACGATTTTGATAAATTGTAGGTTCACGTATCACGAATATTTATCAGAGAATAGACAAATAAGCGTTTCCGAATTGCAAAATATTTTTTAAAAGGTTTAGATTAAAAAAAAAGTATAACAGGAAAATAATATTACATTATTAAAGCTATCAACAACGGATTTTATGGGTGGCAAAAATTTTATCATACTATTGTTTTTACCAAACATTTCTTTTGAGGCTTTTTTTCTTTCTTCAGGATCTGCTATAGACAGAACTTAGATGATGACTGATATGGGTTCAGCAAAAAATTTCGGCGGAGAAAGGAAGGTTCACCAAGGATTTTAACATCTCGTTCTTTTTGCATTTCGATTTCAAAAATATTAATTTTTCTTGAAGCATCTATTTTTCAAGATGAGACTATAAATAGAGCTTAGATGATAACTGATATGGATTTAGCATCAAACTGTGGAGGAAATAAGGTGGCTCATACTACGAATTTCCGCATACGTTCTTTTTCCACATCCAGTTTAAAAAATTTCATTGAAACATTTATTTCTCAGGACTAACTATAGATAGAGCTTAATCCGGTTCTGGAGATGTCACTTGCGATTCAAAAATTTACATTTTCCTTGCAACATCTATTTTTCCGGATCAGCTATAGATAGAGCTTAGATAATGGCTGAGATAGTCCCAAATTGAGGAGGGGGGGGGGGGTTGAGAAATTCATTAAGAATTTCCACATTTAATCTAATTTATATATTCTTAATTTTTAAACTAATTCGAATTTTAAAAAAATCTCGACGAAGTGTATTGTTTCGTTAGCTGAAGTCCGTATTGAATTTCACGGAAACATTTAATAACTGGTTCGGCCGAATGACACCACTGAGTTTGTGCGTCTTTGATAAAAGCAAGTTCCAAATGTTTCAACATTTATTAAAATTTTCAAAACAGACGATAATACTACATTTCGTAACAATAAAACTGTGGAAAAGAACTTTTTACTACTGATACAAGATCAGGGTATTTTCCAGATCCGCTTTGAATTGCTAGTCAGAAAGATCTCAAACGATAATTTTTTCGGAATGGGTTAGCCCGTGGGTTACGGGTCCACAACTTTCTTTATTGCGGATGCGGGTCGACAGCTAAACAAAAAAACTCAATCTAAAATTTATTATTTTGGAAAAATTTAAATACGCGTAAATAGAAATTTTATTTATGTGGCATTTTAACGGTAATGCTAGCAGTATACCCGTTCTTCGTACGGAATATATAATATAAAGAAACTTAAAAATTCACAATTATGTGTCGCCAACTGTCAGATGTGTTTTTCATCAATTCTGATAATACATTTGATTCAATGGATAATGTTTTTTACTTTCCTATCAATACATGGTAATATATAGGGAAAGTATTGGAATCATGCCGAAAATTACAACTCGAGTTTTCGACGGATCTACACGTTATGGGACCTCTAGAATACGAAAAAATCTGATGTGGGCAGCACATGACTTTCCCTGCAGACTTATATTCACGTTCGCTTTATTTTAATCAAATTTAATTCACTTTTAATTCAATTTTCGTTCTCATTTGATAACTGAACTTATTTTCAAAGACGGCGTAGAGAAAATACGAAAAAACTAAAATATCTCGAGAACAGCTAGACCTAGTGTAATGAGGTTGATCTTATTCTTTTCTTCGTCAAAAATTACGTATTAAACAAGCATTTAATGGATATATTTGAGCATACGTAGTTTTTTATTTTAGATTTCGGCGATTTTTGCGGGCCATTTTGCAAAAACAGGCAGATTATTTTTTCCGAACGGTACCAAAATCTAATCAGTACCAGGATGTCCCACAAGTGACTTATCTGCCGAATTTTGTGAAATTCGGTCCATTAGTTTTTCAGCTAGAGTGGATACAAACTTTTGCGGCCCATTTCACAAAAAAAGGCGGGTTCTTTTATCCCGAATCGTACGCAAAACTAATCAGCACCAGATTCGCCTACAAGAGACTTACTTACCAAATTTTATGAAATTCCGTCCATTAGTTTTATAGTTAAGAGTGGATACAAAAGCTGCACAGACAGACACACACACAGACGTCACGCTAAAAATAGTTTTTTCGTATTTTAGAGGTCTCGAAACGTGTAGATCCGTCGAAATCTCGAGTTGCGATTTTCGGCATGATTCCAATACTTTCCCTATACATAACCAAGTATTGCAGGGAAAGTAAAAACTATTTTTAGCGTGACGTCTGTGTGTGTGTGTCTGTATATGAATCCGCTCTAACACAAAAACTTATTTACCGAATTTCATAAATTTTGGTAGGTAAGTCACTTGTATGTAACCCTGGTGCCGATTAGTTTTTGGTACGATTCGGGATAAAAGAACACGCCTTTTTCTGTGAAACAATCCGCAAAAATTGCCTGTATCCACTCTAGCTGAAAAACTAATACATCAAATTTTCCAAAATTTAGTAGATAAGTCACTTGTGGGTTACCCTGGTGCTGATTAGATTTTGATACGATTCAGAAAAAATAACCTGCCGTTTTTTGTGAAATGGACCGCAAAAATCGTCAAAATCTAAAATAAAAAACTACGTATGCTCAAATATATCAAATACCTGTTTTATACGTCATTTTAAACGATAAAAAGAATAAGATCAACCCCATTACACTAGGACTAGCCATTTTCGAGATATTTTAGATTTCTCGTATTTTCGCTACGCCACCTTTGAAAATAAGTCTAGTTACCAAGTGAGAACGAAAATGGAATCCAACGTGCACATTCAGTGTAATTTTAAATAATTATGGGTTTTATTTTGAGTAATTAAACTCAATATAATGAATTATTGAAGAAATAAAGAGAACGTAAATATGAGTCTACAGGAAAAGTCATGTGCTGCGCACATCAGATTTTTAAAATTTGTCTCTGGATGAATGGTGTGTGTGAGGGGGGGGGGGGGAGAGTCAGGGCCTAGTAGATGCTGTTACCCATGTCACAACGATGGCCATGATGATAGCCAGGTCTTTCATATAGCCAGGTCAGACATATAGCCAGGTCTTTCTTTCAAAGTCGCCAAATGTGCCATTTAACATGATAGGACGAACACTACTGTAACTTTAAATGTCTTATTTTAAGGTTGTCTGTGTGACGGAAAGTATGATAGAAATACAAATAAAATTGTTGGAACATTTGTGTTTAGAGTATTCTATATAATAAATATCTACAAATGTTTTAACTCATTTACTGCCCCTAAAATGTTGGTTTCCAGTCTTGGACATCAGGTCATGGATCGGTCCCTCTAAGCCCTGATCACCAATTATCATGCGTACAAAATTTTTAGACGTACAAGATTTTATAAACTAAATTGTCGCTATAGTTGGAACCAAGATTAGGAAGTTAATTATACTATGAATAACCCTATTTTACTGATTTGGGCTAAACTGGCGTTGGCCTTGTGTTTTGGTTAACGGTACGAGTGTGATATGGCATGGGCATCACGCACGACCGCAATTTAACAAAAACATAATAAAATAATAAAAAACTAAAAAATAAAATAAACTTGGTAAAAGAGTTTAATTTTAAAATCAAAGTTTAAAGTGAGTAAGAGAGGTAATTTGAAAACAAGTATTTAAAAACCCACTTCTACAATGAGATATATTTTATCAGCGTTTGTATTTGTAATCTTTTCTTAAATACACATACAAAATAGTGTGTGTGTGTGTGGGGGGGGGGGGGCGATAGCGAGACTTTCCGGATAATTTGGTCACGATCTTTTACACATTTCATTTTACAAACGGACCCCAAGAATGAAGAGCAGGGAGAGCCTAACAACGTTATCACGTGATGGGGAGAAGCCAATCCCACGATGGCTAGAAGGGTGGGGATGCAGGCAGCAGAGGATTGAGAACAGAAAAAACAGCATCATAACTGGCAGGATAATTTTGAATGGCTGAATGACAAAAATAAAAAAATAAGACACGTATTTTCTGTAAAAAAAAAAATAAAGGTTGGGGGTTACATAAGTGATAATATAATGCTATATCAGGATAGGAATTTTATTAAAATATGTATGTTAAGAATTTTATTTTTCTGTTTATATAAAACAAACTTGCATCGGGTAGGGTACCCGCGAGTTACCTGTTTTGGGGGTCGGATTTCCTTCATTTTTTAAGTTACGGGTCACATCCTTTGATTTTCAAGCTATGGGCAAACCCACAAAAATTATTTTAAAAGCTATACTTTACTACGTTTTTTTTGTTTTTTGTTTTTATGAGAGTAAATGGATAAATGCATGAACGGAGGTTATAAACTGTTAACAGCAGAAAATTGTGCATATGAATTCGAGATTTAAAGACTATTGAATAGAATTTTGAAATACAATTTCATTACGGGTCGGATATTTGGATCACACGCTGAGTTCGGGTCGGGTTACGAGTGCACAATTTTCTTTGTTACTGGTGGATAGCTAAACAAAGAAACTCAATCTAAAATTTATCATTTTAGATAAATTTAAATTATGTAGCATTTTAAACATTTTATTCAATACTAGTAGTATACCCGTTCTTCGTACGGAATATATAATATAGTAAATACGGAGTATAATATAGTAAGTACGGAGTATATAATATAATAAATACTTAAAATTCCCAATTATGTGCAAATTCTTCTAAATTACATTGTTATTCAAAGCATTTTATTAACATATTTAATTTAATTCTCATAAACGTACAAACAGCGAAATGATTTTTGACGAACTGCTGGGCAAACAAAATATGAAATTACAGTAACCCCTCGTTATATCGCACTTCTGCTATGTCTCCCATTTTTTTTTTTTTTTTTTTCTCATTTTTCGTTTACATTCTTTTGCTTTCCCAAGACTGGAGTGTTACAACTTTGGTCGTCGGTGGGGCGGGAGTGAATGAGGGTTTTATTATTGTCTTTTTTATCATTGTACTTTCACTCCTAAATTTTTATTACATATGTTCATAAATGTATAATTTTTATCGTATCGCCCATTCGGATATATCGCGCATTTTGCCATGTCTGTTACAAAAAGTAACCTCTCCCGTGACCATGAATGGAGAGAACTAGATCCACGAGTAGGATAGTAGGATGTTAACGAATTTGTCACATATTGCATATGAAAAAATAACATATTTTATGATAGTTAACGCCTTAATTTTATGAAATTATTTTTTATAAATTTATTTGGGGGGGGGGGGGACAAAAAACAACAATATCTTGAGAACGGCTCTTGCTAATGTTCTAAAGTTTATCATTTATTTTCTAATGAAAGATTACATAAGAAATGATTATGGAACAATATTGAAGAATCTAATATTTTCAAAATTCCATTCAAAAATTTGGGGGGGGGGGGGGGGAGGGCGGGGGGGGGGGGGTCTTCCAAATATTCAATTACATTTAAAATCAATAAATAGAGTTCCAGTTTTCACAAGTTTTTAGTATTTATTTTAAAAGTGACCAGAAATGGCTAGCAAAAAAAGATAGTTTTAGTAGCCACTATACAGGGTGTCCCAAAAAGATTGAAACACGCTTTAATTCTTTACCTGTTGGAGATAAGTGGGCAATGTAAATTGCAAAAATGCTGAAAGTAAGGTAGAAAATAAGACTACGTTGATGAAATAGTCCTCCCATTAATTTTCAAAAAGTTACACTTTTTAAATTTTTAAACGATCCCCTTAGACAAATTAGGTTAATCAGAAATTTTTTATTTTTAATGCAACAAGATCATTAAAAAAACCTGCATATCTGCATCTTTAAAATTGAGCGAGTTATATTTAATTGAATATTGTGAATGGGGACCACATATCAAATTAGAAATGTAAATTTGTGAGATATCTCAAAAATGATAAAACTGGATGATAATACGTAGGATACCAACCGCGTAGTGAGTACCACTGCTTTATATCTCTGTCTGTGTAATGCTATATTTAAAAGCATTTGTGATAAAAAAATTTGTCCCATATTAACGTATTTTTGATCTAAACGATTTCCATCGTTTTTTTTGCGAAATGTCCCGCAAAAAGCGTCAAAATCTAAAATTAAAAACTATGTATGCTCAAATATATCAATTAAGTGCTTGTTTTATACATAGTTTTTAATTCTTTTCATTATTAAAAATTATGTATGCTCAAATATATCAATTAAGTGCTTGTTTTATACATAATTTTTAATAATGAAAAGAATAAGAACAACCCCATTACACTGGGGCTAGCCGTTCTCGAGATATTTTAGTTTTTTCGTATTTACGCTATGCCATCTTTGAAAAAAAGTCCAGTTATCAACTGAGAATGAAAATTGAATTAAGTGCCAATACAGTGTCATTTTAAATAACTGTGGTGTTATTTTGTGCAATTAAACTCAAATTAATGAATTATTAAAGAAATAAACCGAACGTGAGTGAGTCTGCAGGGAAAGTCATGTGCTGTCCACATTAGATTTTTTAATTTTATTTCAAAAACTGTTTTGAAGTGCAATATCTTGAGAACGTTTCACGCTAGTATTCTAACATTTGTGTCAATCATTTTCCATTGAAAATTTACATTAGTAATAATTTTTTAAATAGCATTATTAAAGGTTTTTATTTTTTTGATGATATTTTAAAATTTCATTCAAAAATTTGGGGGGGGGGTCTTCCGAACATTTGATTGTGTTTAAAACCAATAGGCTTCCAGTATTCACAGATTGTAACATTTGTACCAAATGGCGTTCAAAATGCTTTATTCGTTCATTGAAATATCATCTCCACAGACTCAAGGACACACACAAATACACAGATATCACCTCAAAAGTGATAATTTGAGTTCAAGGATGCTTGAAACGTACTTTTCCCGTCGAAAACGAATTCAAAATTTCAGCCATCACAATACTTTCTTTATACATAATACTATATATGGAAAATAATAAATATTATTTGTACCTTGAACAAAGAAAATAATGAACTGGGAAGATATTAAATATACTCTATAACAAAAAAATTGACGCACCAAGAAGGAGTTGTCCGATTGTAATGAAATTTCGTATGCAAAGACATTTTGAGTGAACATGCAAATGAATAAAATTTAGTCTCCAATGAATAAATAGTGGGAGTTCCAGCGCAACGGAACTGTGCATTCAGCAGGTGTATATAAGGAGCGTTTCCGAATCTGTGCATTTCGACAAGCAAAATTTCTGTTGCATTTCCACTGTGGATATCTTAAGTCTTTGGTAGTAATTTCTGGCACACTGACAGCACAGCAGTACGCAGACAACATTCTACGACCGGTTGTGTTACCGTTCCTGTTACAACACCCCGAACTTACTTTTTAACAAGATAATGCCCGGCCGCACATGGTACGTGTTGCTATGAATTATCTTCGAGCTTGCCCAACACTTCCTTGGCCAGCTAGGTCTCCTGATCTCTCTCCCATAGAGCACATTTGGGACATTATGGGAAGGCGATTGCAACCATCCCGGGATGTTGACGATTTAGCCCGACAGTTGGAGACAATTTGGCAAGACATTCCGCAGGACACCATCTGTGAACTTTATCAGTCTATGCCACACCGGGTGACATCTTGCATCCAGGTCAGTGGTGGACTAATGTCTTATTGACTTCCTCTCTTTGTATACGGTCAAACTCTAAGTCATTAAATTGTTCTGAAATTTTAATCGTTTCTTTTTCTATGTATGTTCTTCACATCCACCACTTTTTATCACAATCTGACAACTCCTTCTTGGTGCGTCATTTTTTTTGTTATAGAGAGTAATATATATAAAAGAAAATTTGTGCATATAGCCAAGTCATCACCATCCTTTAATTGCTTTGATGTTTGTTGCTGCTCATAACAAAGAAAAGGGTGATGGAAAAGCTAAATTATTTCAAAGTCAGCTTGAATACTGTGTCATTCAGGACGAAAACGTCCTTTTACTATGACATATTCACCCCCCCCCCCCCCCCCCGCCCCCCCCCCCACTTAGAACAGCATTAGAGTTGCAGATTAGCACTCACCACTGGCCAATAACATTTCAAAAGTGGCCTTAAGAAAATGTGGAACACTGAACAAAACTGGTGAGGAATTTTTTTTTTGTAATCTGCTGATTTTGATATTGGCAAAACCAATAATGTATTGAAATAATTGTATTAAAATGGAAATGACATATTATAAAATGTGGCTAATTATAAAATCAACAGGAAATGAACAAAGGAAAGAGAAAGATGTTTAAAAATAGAAATTTAAGTAATAGATCCAATCGTGAATTTGAAATTAAGAGTATTTCAAAGTGCAATTTAAATATGCTCAATCAAAAATAAACACAGTTTTGTGAGGGGGGGGGGGGAAACCATAATTGAAGTTTAAAGAGTGGAATCCTTATATGTAAAGATGAAAATTAAAATGTTTAATTAATAATCACAGATAATTACATG